>CM060310.1:90912881-90950381 GCA_030674185.1 Monoplex corrugatus | reverse complement strand
GAGAGAGAGAGAGAGAGACGCACACACACACACACACACACACACACACACACATACACACACACACACACACACACACACACACACACACACACACACACACACACACAGGGAGACAGACAGACAGACAGACAGACAGATTTGATTGATTGATTTGATTCAGTTTTACGTCAGCACCCACCTCAGGTGATATGGCCGACGGGGATAACCATCCCAGGAAAATGGGGGCAATGGGGGACTTATCTAATCCTATACTGACACCACCAGAACAACAATGATGCTAAGATGGGACAGTGAGAAGGCCAGATTTAATGTAGCGCACCCCGGATTCGAACCCACAACCATTAGCATGTGAATCCGACGCTCAAACCAACTGAGCTACAGAGGCCCGCTAACAGACAGACAGACAGAACCAGAGATACAGAGACAGGGGGAGGGAAAGCTAAATATACAAAAGAGAGTGAAAAAACAAAACAAAAAACCAAAAAGACAAAAATCAACGACAACAATCAAACAGAAGAATTAGGGGGCGAATGAGATGCAGCCTATGTTCAGGGGCCTCCCACCCTCTCCCCCTCTCTCTGTATCTCTGTCAAACACACACACACAGTTAGCCTAATACTATATATGGACTGTACCTATTTGTCATGATCACGTCTCATGGTATTTGTAATATACGTACGCTTTCAAAAAGAGCATGATCCTGCAGGAAGCTGGTGGATAGGGTGAGGGAGTCAAGGGTTTCGTTTTCGCAGTTGGTGAATAGGGTGCAGGAGTGAAAGGGTTAAGTTCTGGCAGTTGGTGAATAGGATGCGGGAGTCAAAGGGTTAAGTTCTCGCAGTTGATGAAAAGGATGCAGGAGTCAGTGAGTTAATTTTTTTTGCAGTTGGGATAGAGTGATGTGAGTCAAAGAGTTAAGTTTTTGCAGTTGATGAATAAGATGCGGGAGTCAATGGGTTAATTTTTTTGCAGTTGGAATAGAGTGGTGGGAGTCAAAGGGTTAAGTTTTTGCAGTTGGTGAATAGGGTGTGGGAGTGAAAGGGTTAAGTTTTTTTGCAGTCGATGAATAGGGTGCGGGAGTCAGAGGGTTAAGTATTTCGCATTTGGTGAATAGGGTTCAGGAGTGAAAAGGTTAAGTTCTCGCAGTTGATGAATAGAATGCGGGAGTCAAAGGGTTAAATTTTTTTGCAGTTGGTGAATAGGGTTCAGGAGTGAAACGATTAAGTTTTTGCAGTTGGTGAATAGAATGCGGGAGTCAAAGGGTTAATTTTTCTTGCAGTTAGTGAATAGAATGCGGGAGTCAAAGGGTTAAGTTTTTGCAGTTGGTGAATAGGGTGTGGGAGTCAAAGGGTTAATTTTTCTTGCAGTTAGTGAATAGAATGCGGGAGTCAAAGGGTTAAGTTTTTGCAGTTGGTGAATAGGATGCGGGAGTCAAAGGGTTAATTTTTCTTGCAGTTAGTGAATAGAATGCGGGAGTCAAAGGGTTAAGTTTTTGCAGTTGGTGAATAGGGTGCGGGAGTCAAAGGGTTAAGTTTTTGCAGTTGGTGAATAGGGTGCGGGAGTCAAAGGATTAAGGTGAGTTAAATGTGTGTTGTACCAGTGTGTTCAAGTGGTCAAAGCAGTTTGCTGATAACGTGGGGTTAGTGGTGGGTTCGATCGTCGGTAAAATCCCAAAGGAATATATGTGTGTTTGGTCAGTTCAAGAATAAAAGACTGTGTTTGGTCAGTTCAAGAATAAAAGACTGTGTCAATCTTGAACATAAGACCACTATACTGTATGAATTTCTCTCCACCATCGTGGTTGTGTGTACCGTAGTTGCAGGGTATATGGGTAACTTGGGCAGGGCCTTATCCAAAGAACTAACCAGCACTCATCATCATCATCATCATGTGCCCTGCCGCATGGCGTTGGCCATCATGGCCTTCCATATGTATCTATCCCTTGTTGCCAGTCCTGCGTGAAAGACTCCACTCCGTGGAGTCTGCGAGATGATTGCTGGTAGATTTAGGTGGAGCGCATATGGAGCTGTGTGAGTGCGATAACTCCCTCCAGAACAAGGTCCATACTTCAGACTGTTTATTCACGGGACTTTGGTTTATCGTCTTAGCCGAAAGTCTAGCACCCAGCCCACTACTAGATTAGATTTTCGTCTCCCTTTCTCTCTCCTTTTTTAAGGAATGTTCTGAGCTTAACACTTTATGCTTTGTGGCTGCGTCTATGCTAGCTGAATGGGTAGCGCAAACTGTGTTGGGTTTGAGAAATTCTACATGGGAGATGACTCCGTGACTCTCAAGAGTTATGTTACTTAGTCGGTAAAAATAACTTTTTTTTCTTTCACGCAGGACTGGCAACAAGGGATAAGATACATATGGAGGGCCATGATGGCCAACGCCATGCGGCAGGCCACATGATGATGATGATGATGAGTGCTGGTTAGTTCTTTGGATAAGGCCCTGGACTCCATATATGGTATCTTGAGTTCAATCCCAGCCCGCAACATCAAAAACTTGGCCTGTTCACCGCCCATCTTCATGTTTCCGTTGCTGTCAACTTTGCATTTCGTAGGTCTCTCCCCCCCCCCCCCCTTCCACATTTCAAGACCTTGTCAGCACATAGGGTTTTGCGCAGGCTCGTGGAGTCTGCGAGATGATTGCTGGTAGATTTAGGTGGAGCGCATATGGAGCTGTGTGAGTGCGATAACTCCCTCCAGAACAAGGTCCATACTTCAGACTGTTTATTCACGGGACTTTGGTTTATCGTCTTAGCCGAAAGTCTAGCACCCAGCCCACTACTAGATTAGATTTTCGTCTCCTTTTCTCTGTCTGTCTGTCTGTCTGTCTGTCTGTCTGTTTCTCTGTCTCTCTCCTCTCTGTCTGTCTGTCTGTCTGTCTGTGTCTGTTTTGTCTGTTTTTCTGTCTGTCTCTCTTGTCTCTGTCTCTCTGTGTCTCTCTCTCCTCTCTGTCTCTCTGCCTGTCTCTCTTCTCTCGTGTCTCTCTCTCGCTCTCTCTCTCTCTCTTGCTTCGAGGAGAGGTAGTAGTCTGAAAATGTTTGTACATTGCTACTAGAAAACGGACGACGAATGAAAAGTGTGAAAGATGTATGTTAACAATGTAATCCCTTCCCCACAATCCCTGGTTTGTGTATGGGTCGGTGGACTTCACAATAAACCATGTGTCAATGTCAATGTCACTGATAGTGTCAGTGTCAATGTCAGTGTCAGTGTCAATCTCTCTGTTTGTCTCTCTCTCTCTCTCTCTCTCTCGTGTTTCTCTGTGTGTGTTCTCTCTCTGTCTCTCTCTCTGGTTCTCTCTAAATGTATCTTTCTTTTTCTGTCTGTCTGGTTCTGTCTCTCTCTGTCTGTCCTTCTCTGTTTGTCTATCTGTCTGTCTCTCTCTTCCTCTCTCTGTCCCCCCCCCCCTCTCTCTTCCCTTGTCTTTTTCTTTTTTATTGTATTATTCTCTTCTTCTTTCTATTCTATTTTCCTTTTCTCTTCTCTTTTCTTTTCTTTTATTTATTTATTTTCTTTATGCGTGGGCGAAAGTGTTGAGGAGGAAGAGACGGAGGGGCCATAGACCCTGCCTGCATCAGTCGTCCCACAAAGCCGACATCACCAGACTTATCGGCCCATTAAGGTGGACAGCCGATGAGCACGTCCACTTTTATGTGGCAGGCCGGGATTTGAACATTGGATTATCTCACATTGTGAGTCTGCCTACGACTTTACTAATGGACCTAGCTAACACGCTCGATGGGTTATGGCGTGTGTGCGTAGGGGTGAAGAGAGAGGAGAGAGAGAGAGAGAAAGAGGGACAGAGAAAGAGAGGACAGAGAGAGAGAGAGGACAGAGAGAGAGAGAGGACAGAGAGAGAGAGAGGACAGAGAGAGAGAGAGGACGAAAGAGAGGACAAGAGAGAGGACACAGAGAGAGGACAGAGAGGAGAGGACAGAGAGAGAAGAGGACAGAGAGAAGAGAGAGGACAGAGAGAGAGAGAGAGAGAGAGATCAATGATCTATGATTTATAGAGCTACAGGCACAACACACACACACACACACACCACACACACACACACACACACACACACACACACACACACACACACACACACACACACACACACACACACACACGGACAGAAGGACAAGGGAGAAAAAAAAAAAGGACAAGGCGATAAATTGGAAAAGATCAGTGAGCCATTGTTGTAAACAGACAGACAGACAGACAGACACAGCACACTACATACATACATACATACATACATGCAAACATACATACATACAGATAGACAGACAGACAGACAGACACACAATGTGGACACAGAAATGGGAAAAGATCATTGATCGATTGTTTATAGAGAACACACACCACACACACACACACACACACCACACGAGAGAGAGAGAGAGAGAGAGAGAGAGAGAGAGAGAGAGAGAGAGCATAGAAATGGGAAGGGATCAATAATCCATTCTTTATAACAGCACAGCCAGCCAGCCAGACAGACAGACAGTGCAGACACAGAAATGGGAAGAAATCAACGATCCCATTGTTTATAAAGCCGAAGAGAGCTGGGGAAAAAAAAATAACCCCAACCGGAAAGGGACAAGAGAGGTGGAATAAACTAAAAGAGAAAAAAGTGACTCCACAACTAAACCACCACCCATTGCCACAGTGCGCGTTATCAGATACAGACAACTGGCCTCACCGTATTACTGACTGCTGAGTAAAGGTCGTTATCACCGGGAGACAGTCACAGAACTGTAAACGAATAATTCATTATCTACCTGGGTCCTGTACGAATGTCTGCATCAAGTTCTCCGTTATCGTAGGGACTGTCGTCATGGTGGGTCGTTACTTTTGATAGAGCCGTGGTGGACTCATAATCTGATATCTCCAGTTCGATCCCAGCCCCCGACATTAACCCTTTGACTTCTGCACCCTATCCACAGTATAACGGTATCGGTTGTATATCATCATCATCATCATCATCATCATCATCAAGTGCCTTGCAACATGGCGTTGGCGATCATGGCCTTCCATCTGTTTCTATCCATTGTTGCCTCAAGCACCTCCTCCACCCTCTTTGTCTTCGGCCACTATGCAAGTCCGTCCAATATCTTCTCCCTGGGTCTACCTGGTGCTCTCTTTTCCCCTCCAGCTTTCCTGTTGTGACCAGGTGCCCCAATTCCCCTTTCCTCATAAAATGGCATATAAATGTTGCCTGTCTTTTCCTAATCTTCCTTATGAATGATCTTCTTGTGTCTGCCTCCATCAAGGCTGTCTCGTTTGATTTCTTTGCTGTCCATGGAACTCTCAATATTCTTCTTAGAAACCACATCTCGGCTGCCTCAATCTTGTTCTGGCTTTGCTTGTTGACTGTTGGTTCTATGTAACACTCGAGAACTCTCTTCCTGATGTTAGTCGATAGGCATTTGTTGGTATTTTGCTGGCTATTTCCGATGTGAATCTGCCGTCTGGTGAGATGACCGTTCCCAGATAATTATTTAAACTTAACAACCTGTCTCAATGTTGTGCCATTTGCTTGTAAGACATTTTATGAAGCAAGAGAAATTATAGCACCTAGTCACAACAGGAAAGTTGGAGGGAAAGAGAGCATCAGGTAGACCCAGGGAGAAATAATTGGACGGACTTGCAGGGTGGCTGAGGATAGAGAGAGTGAGAGATGTACTTGCAGCGACAGGGGATAGATTCGTATGATCGCCAACGCCATGCAGCAGGGCACATGATGATGATGACCCTATCCACCGACTGCAAGAACTTAACCCTTTGACTCCCTCACCCATTTCACCAACTTTCTACAGGAAGTCCATCTTCTTCCCCATGCCATTTCAAGACTTTGCCAGTGCATAAAGTTGTGCACAGACTCGGGGAATTCGGGGGAAAAAAAATGCTGGCAGATTTGGGTGGATAGCGTGTGGAATGTTTCCAAGTGCAACATGCAATGAATTCCTCTTGAACAAATCTGACTTCTTGTCGTTTTGATGGTAACAGTTCCAGACAGGGTTAACCCTTTGAATCCATCACCCTATCCGCCAACATCCGGCATTGTCAGCCGTGATAGCAAAGCGAAGACTTAAAGTCAACATGACAAAAGTTGTGCCCGTCATGTCTCCCTGCTTTCTTTACCTTCCTCTTAAAGTCAGCATGACAAAGGTGGTGCCCGTCATGTCTCCCTGCTTTCTTTACCTTCCTCTTAAAGTCAGCATGACAAAGGTGGTGCCCGTCATGTCTCCCTGCTTTCTTTACCTTCCTCTTAAAGTCAACATGACAAAGGTGGTGCCCGTCATGTCTCCTTGCTTTCTTTACCTTCCTCTTAAAGTCAGCATGACAAAGGTGGTGCCCGTCATATCTCCCTGCTTTCTTTGCCTTCCTCTTAAAGTCAGCATGACAAAGGTGGTGCCCGTCATATCTCCCTGCTTTCTTTGCCTTCCCCTTAAAGTCAGCATGACAAGGTGGTGCCCGTCATATCTCCCTGCTTTCTTTACCTTCCTCTTAAAGTCAGCATGACAAGGTTGTGCCCATTATATATCCCTTCTCCAACTCCGAATAGGGTAAGATACACATTCATAGCCTGGGCAACTCGGAAAACTTTTCAGCAAAGATATGAAAAGTTTACTACACTTGTTTGAAGTTTATGCTTTCTTCATCATACTCGCAGAGTTTCATCAAACGTAGCTGCATTTTTCTGACAGCCTCCCTGAGCCTGCGCAGTACTCTTCG
The DNA here is from genome assembly GCA_030674185.1 of Monoplex corrugatus. Taxonomy (NCBI): domain Eukaryota; kingdom Metazoa; phylum Mollusca; class Gastropoda; order Littorinimorpha; family Ranellidae; genus Monoplex; species Monoplex corrugatus. The sequence goes on along the minus strand of CM060310.1, from coordinate 90,943,643 downwards.
CGCTGGCAAGGTTTTTTAAATGAGAAGAGGGGATGGCTGTATGAAACGGTACTCTGACGTCACCAGAACGATGGAAACATTGAGTTGGCAGTGAACAGACCAGACTTTAATATTGCGGCTGGGATTGAACTCGAGATATCATATTTTGAGTCTACAGTTCTATCAGTCCGTGCCACGTGTAACGTTATCACATGCAGACATCTGACCTGACCGTATTGCCGATTTCTGAATTCTGTCGTTATCAGTTAGAGACCGTCAGTGAATAATAAACGAACTCATTTATTATTTGTATGTGTGGAGTCCTGTATATTTTATATGCAAAGCCTTCAGTCTCGATTATTGTAGCGTATTAAATGATTGTGGACAGTTTGGTGTTTATCAGCCGGAGACTCACTGAATAGTAGACGAATAATGTATTATTCAGAAGACGCTGTGTGATTACTGCAAGTTATCTTGCAAGCGTTTGACGCTCGATTTGGGTAACGTATGAAATGATTGGTGAGAGTTAGGTGATTATTAATAGCAGTGGTAATGAATAATAGACGTGTGGTTCATTATTCACAAGGCTGTACATAATCACTTAGGCCCATATGTATATTATCTTTCAAGCAGTTATCTCCCATGTAGAATTTCTCAAATCCAACACAGTTTGCGCTACCCATTTAACTAGCATAGACGCAGCCACAAAGCATAAAGTTGTAAGCTCAGAACATTCCTCATAAAAGGAATGCCCAAGTTACCCATATACCCTGCAACTACACCTACACACAACCACGAGGGAGGAGAGAAATTCATACAATATGTTGGTCTTGTGTTCAAGATTGACAGTCTTTTATTCTTGAACTGACTCTTAAGAGTTATGTTACTTAGTTAATATTTAAAATTCTCCCTGCTTCCCTCTTATTTCCTTATCTTTCAAGCCTTCGACATCTTGGTTTCATTCTTGAATTAAGATTTAGTGCCCATCATTGATTAGAATATTGTCTTATATGTTTTTGTAAGTTATAGGTTGTTTTTATGTGGACAATATTTGTCTTATATGTATACAGTGATATCATTTCTGTTACCACAGTGTTCGTTGATGCTTGATTGTCGTTCAGCAAAGGGATGTGGTTTGTGAACCGGGTTCATAGGGGACATGTTGACATGTGCTAAATCTAATGTTCACTTTTAGACTTCCAGTGTATAAAATATCATTTATGTATATTCTGTATAATATGTGGAGTTCATGTGTCAACATTGTTTTTTCATATGTGTAAAATGTTTTGTTGTTGTCAATTTTTGGTGCCACATTGTGTGTTAGATGTCCGTTTGTTGTGAAACAAAAGACGAATAAAAAAAGTAAGCAAACAAACAAACAAACAAACAAACAAACAAAAAACCTAACAGATTTGGCGCCTCGTAAATTTCCTTCTTTCTTCTTCTTCTTCTTTTCTCTGCTTCTTTTTTTCTCTTCTCATTCGCTGCTTACTTTAAACAAAACTTCCGTTCATTGAGCTACATCAGAAACAGACCTGACAACAACACAGCAAGGGTTATCTCAGCCTCACTCACTGCTTTATCTTCCCTAAACCGGAATAGGCCCGGGCACCCATTCACACACACACACACACACACACACACACAAACACACACACACACACACACACACGCGCGCGCGCGCGCGCACATACATATACAGACACACACTCATACAGACAGACACACACACAGAGACACACACATACACACATACACATACAGACGGATAGACAGACAGACAGACACACACACACACACACACACACACACACACACACACACACACACACACACACACACACATACAGACGGACACACACACACACACACACACACACACACACACACACACACACACACACACACACACACACACACACACACACCATAGGCTAGGTAGGACCTCAGGACCTGGCCAGCTCGCCTTTTGCCATGATCATTGCCGATCTTCTCCGTCACATGGCACCTGTGACGTTAGTGGATATGTGACCTCCCACCACGAAATCAGTCTTAACTCGCAGTCAGTCGAACAGCACTAGGAGCTGAAAAGGTGACTGAGGGTTTATCTGGGGTGTTTTGACTTTTTCTCAAAATTGATTTCTGTAGACTATATTCTATCCCCTACAGAAATTTTCTTTCTTGAAAAAATATTATCAATCAATTTAAATCGGCATTTTAATGCACTGATCGCAGTAGAAAGAACGCAATTTCCTACCAAAAGTACCTATTTTTATCTCTTTTTATGACCCGTAACCTGTACAGTACCCACACATGTAATATACTGATGGAAAGCTCTTTGGTGCACCTTTCAGATAATGACAGCGAAAATTAGAAACAAACCGGGTCACAGCCACCAAATAAAGAAATCTAAGGAAAATGTGTAGGAGAGCACACAAAAAAACTTTAGAGGCCGTTTTCTCAAAATGGCCGTCATACAACTTAATGATTTTAAACATACATAACTTCTACAGTTTTTTGAGTACAAGCTTTATTCAAGTACCAAAATAATCAGCAGAATGTACACTTTCCAGAGATATGTATATCTCAAAATGCCCAAAATGCTAGTTAAGACTGATTTCGTGGAGGGAGGTCACATATAGAACTCATTCCGAGCGCGGAGACGTCATCTTGAGAAACTGAAACAGAAACTGAAACAGCAAATCCCAATTGTTGACACTTTTCCTGTTTATCAGTTGGAGACGGTTGTTGAATAGCAGACGAATGAGATTATGTATGACTGACTCTGTGAATTTGAACCTTAACGGATCTTTCTATCTCGATTTGTGTAACATTATGAAAATGGAATAATGGTAGTTGACAGTTGAGGTTATCAGTTGAATACGGTCACTGAATAGTAGACGGATATATATGGATTCTGTATAACTGTATAATGCTAAAAGGCTTTGAATGTCAATATCGTTTTTGTATTGTGTTATGACTAAGTTGGCGCAGAGCTGGAACACTTGCCTTCCAGTTAGCTGGAGCGAGTTTTCACTGTGGGAATCACATCTGAGGAACTCTGTGTGTGTGTGTGTGTGTGTGTGTGTGTTGTGTGTGTTTCTCTGTGTGTGTGTGTGTGTTTCTCTCTCTCTCTCTCTCTCTCTCTCTCTCTCTCTCTCTCTGTGTGTGTGTGTGTGTGTGTGTGTGTGTGTGTGTTTCTGTGTGTGTGTGTTTCTCTGTGTGTGTGTGTGTGTGTGTGTTTCTGTCTGTGTGTGTGTGTGTGTGTGTGTGTGTGTGTGTGTGTGTGTGTGTGTGTGTGTGTTTCTGTGTGTGTATTTGTGTGTGTGTATGTATGTGTGTGTGTTTGAAAAATATAATAATAATAATTACAATATTTATATAGCGCAAAATCTTGATAAAATCAAATCTAAGCGCTGAAACAGACACACGCACACACACGCACGCACGCACACACACACACACACACACACACACACACACACACACACACACACACACACACACACACACACACACACACACGGCTATAAATGGGGAGAAAGAATAAAAGCAATGGAAAATTATAGAGAGTATATTATATACAATTATATATTACAATGAGAGTCCCCTCCGAGTGGAGACAGGCTGCAGAGGGGATTGAGTGAGGTCAGGATTTTATGCAGAGGAGAAAAGGTGAGTTTTGAGAGCGGACTTGAAGGAGACAAAAGTACATGTAGGTTGCTGACGGACTGAGAGAGGAAGTTTGTTCCAGGAGAGTGGACCAGAAACAGAGAAGGCTCGTGGACCATAGGTATTGAGCTTAGTGCGTGGAAAGCGAAAAGTCAGAGGATCGGAGGCAGAGCGGAGGGTACGTGAGGGAAGATAGATCTCAAGTAGGCTTGACAGGTAATCGGGGGCTGCGTTATTGAGGCTTTTGTAGCACATGGTGTCTAGTTTGTACTGTATGCGCTTTGATACAGGGAGCCAGTGAAGTTGTGCCAGGAGAGGAGATATGTGGTCAGCTTTTTTCTTTTTGAGTACAAGGCGTGCAGCATTGTTTTGAATGCGCTGTAGGATGTGAATGATGGAGGCAGGAAGGCCAGACAGGAGTGAATTGCAATAGTCAGTGCGAGACATTATATGTGTTATGACAACATATAACACACACACGCACACACACACAAACACACACACACAAAAACACACACACACACACACACACACACACACACACACACACAGAGAGAGAGAGAGAGAGAGAGAGAGAGAGAGAGAGAGAGAGAGAGAGAGAGAGAGAGAGAGAGAGGGTACCAGCTTATGGAAAATCTCGTATCACACACACACAACAAATGGGATGCAAAACCACAGACACTGAAAGAAACAATAGGTTTTATTATCGATTCAAACCGGATAACACAAGGTTACTGGAAACCCGATACTGTCACCAAGATGTGCCATAGAGTCACAACGCCTGACGACACGATTAGCACGTGCACGGTGAAAAGACCCTGACGTCAATAAAGTATGACGTGATCACACCGCAGCGACGTAATGATTAATTGTCCACGTGGTGTGAAATAAATAGTACGACAGTTTTCACAATGATTTTTAAAATTTTTTTTTTATGAACTGCGAAATAGATAATATGACAGAGCTATACTTGATTTATGTTCCGTGTAGTGAGAATTAGCTTGGAACAAAACATCGCAAAGACCTTGATGTCACATCAGTGCAAGGTATATTGATACAACGCGGCGATGGTAATTACCTCCCCTAGCGCTGAATTTTACCCGACACGCCTAAGATCGGATGTTGCTTGTTCAGAGGGTAATAAAATACATGCATACATAAATAACTACACGAACGGTAACGTTATATAAAGCCTGCGCTTCTGAAATAACGCAGTTGCACGTGCTACACAAGACAGCATGCATGTCAGATAGGTATGGCGCATGCGCACGCGCACGCACACGCAACCACACGCACGCACAGCGCTTGCATACTATCCACAAGACGCATACACACACAAACACAAACAGAGAGAGAGAGAGAGAGAGAGAGAGAGAGAGAGATCGAGAGAGAGAGAGTTCAATTCAGATAGTTTATTCCTAAAGGCCACAGTCCCTTATAAGGGGGATGCTGGTCCGGCGTCCAACACTAGTCAGCCTGGTCTGCGGGTGTACTGTCCGCTCTGGAAGGTGCAGGACCGGGATTCTGTTCCACGTCGCCGCATTGAAGTAAAAATCCTCCCCAGAACGTCAGAGAGAGAGAGAGAGAGAGAGAGAGAGAGAGAGGAGAGAGAGAGCTGAGAGAGAGAGAGAGAGAGAAGAGAGAGAGAGAGGAGAGCTCTGAAATTTGTATCGAACATCGGCCCAGGTCACAATGGGGAAGGGGAGAGGGAGGGTTTCGGTTTTCTGATGCTTACATATAAGTTGAACAATCAAATTGCAATGGAGAGAGAGAGAGGGAGTGAGAGATAGACAGATAGAGAGAAAGAGAGAGAGACAGACAGACACACACACACACACACACACACACACACACACACACACACACACACACACACACACACACACACACACACACACAGAGAGAGAGAGACAGAGAAGAAGAGAGAGAGAGAGAGAGAGAGAGAGAGAGAGCTCAGAACTCAGAAAATGTTTACTGCACATCAGCCTTAGGCCACAATACACGCGTGGGGAAGGGGGAGGGGAGGGGGGTTCAGGTTTTCTGATGCTTTGATACAAGTTGTACAATCAAACTGCAATGGACAAGAGGAGAGAGAGAGGAGTGAGAGAGAGAGAGAGACAGAGAGAGAGAGAGAGACAGAGAGAGAAATGAAACTGAAACTGAAAATGGTTTATTGCCATTGACATTTTTGTCCTTGTGGCAAGGAGCATAAAACAAAGTCATTAAATTTTTCGGCGACGTTTTCTCGAAACAAGATTATAAATATTGTCATGGCTGACATTACATCCATTTGAATTTTTCCTAAAGATGAAGAAAAAATTGAACGGAAAAAGTTGAACAAAATGTTGAAGAAACAGTTGACCACCCGACATAATTAGTCATATAAGTAGAGGAAGACCCAAATCCGGCAAATAACATAAGAAAGGTATAAAGTGATATCTTCATGGAGATAAACTTACATTGATTTAAAAGTTAAACAAAAAGTTGGAGAGAGAGAAGAGAGAGAGAGAGAGAGAGAGAGAGAGAGAGAGAGAGAGAAGAGAGAGAGAGAGAGAGAAGAGAAGAGAGAGAGAGGAGAGAGAGAGAGAGAGAGAGAGAGAGAGAGAGAGAGAGAGAGAGATCAGACTTCAGATTTCAGGTGATTTCATGTAGGCCATAGCCCCTTTGAAGAGATGCGAATTATACAACACAGAAACATTATTTGTTGTCAGTGTAAGCTAAACAATTTTGCAACAAGTAGAAAACCTCACGGTAAAACAAGATTTAAACGAATACATATCAACGAGACGTCTTTCATCCTTTTAAGAGCTTGATACAGAAGTATCGCCAAATTTTTCATTACTTCTTCATTTCCTGTGGTGAGAAATTGAATTAACTTTATCTTCTGAGGATGTTCCAATATTTTTTTTATTTAGGAATAAGTCGTTTTCTTAAGCTATCCAATCCAGAACATCCTGAAACAAAATGTGCTTCGTCTTTGATGATATAACTTCACAATTTTCACATCAAAGCATCTCTGAGAGAGAGAGGAGAGAGAGAGAGAGAGAGAGAGAGAGAGAGGGGGGGGAGGGGGGTGAGAGAAGGAGAGAAAAAGAGACAGACAGACAGACAGACAGACGGACAGACAGAGAGTCAGTGTACATGATGTACAGACAGAAAAAGACATATGAAACCATTCAAACAGAAGACAGAAAGTGTAGTTTGTGGTGTGCTTATAAATGAACTTTATTTTGTAGATATATGTACAATTGTGACCTCCCACCACGAAATCAGTCTTAACTAGCGTTTTGGGCATTTTGAGATATACATATCACTGGAAAGTGTACATTCTGCTGATTATTTTGGTACTTGAATAAAGCTTGTACTAAAAAAAATGTAGAAGTTATGTATGTTTAAAATCATAAAGTTGTATGACGGCCATTTTGAGAAAACGGCCTCTAAAGCTTTTGTGTGCTCTCCTACACATTTTCCTTAAATTTCTTTATTATGTGGCTTTGACCCAGTTTGTTTCTAATTTTCGCTGTTATTATCTGAAAGGTGCACCAAAGAGCTTTCCATCAGTGTATTACATGTGCGGGTACTGTACAGGTTACGGTTCATAATAAGAGACAAAAATAGGTACTTCTAGTAGGAAATTGTGTTCTTTCTGCTGCGATCAGTGCATTAAAATACCATTTTAAATTAATTAATAATATTTTTTCAAGAATAAAATTTCTGCGGGGGATAGATTATAGTCTACAGAAATCAATTTTCAGAAAAAGTCAAAACACCCCAGATAAACCCTCAGTCAACTTTTCAGCTCCTAGTGCTGTTCGACTGACTGCGAGTTAAGACTGATTTCGTGGTGGGAGGTCACAAATAGAAAACGACAGATATGAAACCATTCAAACAGAAAACAGAAAGTGTAGTTTGTGGTGTGCTTATAAATGAACTTTAATTTGTAGATAGATGTACAATAAAAATTAGACACAAAACAACGAAATTGAAACTGATGAAAAATATTCAGGAAAAACACAAGCGTCCAACAATCGGCTACTCTAAATTCATTATGCCAAATACAAGTGATGTACTTAAATAAGATAATTTGCAAAAAACTTGTTGTGGAACATGTCTATGATTGCCTGCATTTTTGAAAACGTGAATAATTCTTAGTCGTTACAACACGTATATTCCTATTCATGACTACGTAAAAATCAATGAATGCTGACATCATTGAGTAATATGTCACCTTATTACAACCAGTCTGTGTCCAGCTTTGTCTTGGGTTCTTATGCTAAATATACACATTAACATTTCTGAGTTTTGAGCTCTGTCTCTGACTCTGACTTCTCTCTCTCTCTTGTCTGTCTGTCTGTCTGTCTGTCTGCCTCTTTCTTTCTCTCTGTCTGTCTCTCTTTCTCTGTCTCTCTCTGTCTCGCTCTCTGTCCGTCTGTCTCTTTTCTCTCTCTCACTCTCTCTCTTTCTCTCACTATCTGCCTGTCTGTCTCTCTCACTCTCTTTCTCTCTCTGTCTCTGTCACTCTTGTCTCTGTCTGTCTCTGTCTCTCTCTCTCTGCCTCTCTCTCTCTCTCTCTGCCTCTATCTCCTGCATCTATCATCCACACACACACACACACACACACACACACACACACACACACACACACTCCTCTCTCTCTCTCTCTCTCTCTCCCCTCTCTCTTCTTACCACTTTCCACCACCACCACCACTCACACAAACACACACCACACACGCGTGCGCACTCACACACACAAAACACACACACACACACACACACGCACGCATACACACACACACACACACAACACACACACAACACACACACAACACACAACCACACACACACACACACACACACACACACACACACACACACACACACACACACACCACACACACACACACAACACAACACACACACACACACACACACACACACACACACACACACACACACACACACCACACACACCATGAACCAAGTGTACCGGCAAGAAGGTTACGCTATATGTAGGCTAAGCCATGCCAATCAGAACGGCACGGTTCACTAGGGAAGGGGCGAGGAACAGGAAGGAGAGGGAGAAAGAGAGAGAGAGAAGAGAGAGAGAGAGAGAGAGACAGACAGAAGACAGAGAGAGAGAGAGAGACAGACAGGATGAGAGAGAGAGAGACAGAGACAGAGACAGAGAGAGATGCCAGAGACAGACAGAGAGAGAGACAGAGATGCCAGAGAGAGAGAGAGAGAGAAGGAGAGAGAGAGAGAGAGAGAGAGAGAGAGAGAGAGAGAGAGAGAGGAGAGAAAGACAGAGAGAGATGAGAGAGACGACAGACAGAGAGAGAGAGAGAGACAGACAGACAGACAGAGAGAAGGAGAGAGAGAGAGAGAGAGAGAGAGAGAGAGAGAGAGAGAGAGAGAATCATGTTGGCGTGAAAAGAATGTTGTTTTGATAATGTCACAGTGCTTACAACATAACGAAAAGAATAAAAAACAAAACAAAACAAAACAAAAAAAACCAACAACAAAAAACAAAAAAACCCACAGCAACAACAAAGAAAACACCGGCGTAAGGCTAGGTAAGGGATCACATTTCCATACACCATTATGACTCTAAAGGCAGAACAAAGTGAAAACGTGGAACCGATGACGGATCTCGTCGCTTGACATCCTAATCCCTGCTGCGTTAAGTTTTGAAATCGTTAGCTGTGCCGTTAAAAAGACATGGGAGGAGGGGGAGAGGGAGGGAGAGGGGAAGGGGGATGTGTTTGTGTGGAATTTTCTGCCTCCTCCCGTGCTGACGGTATCATTAACCCTTTGACTACCGCACCCTTTCCACCAACTGCAAAAACTTCACCTTTTGACCCCCTCACCATATCCAGCAGTTTCCTGCATGAAAGCCTGTGGATAAGGTGAGGGAATTAAAGGGTTAAGTTTTTGCTTTGCTAGCATAGTTGACAACAAATGCCTATCAATTACATCAGAAAGAGAGTCCTTGAATGTATATAGAACCAATACTGTTGTACGGACGCGAGGCGTGGAAAGTCAGCAAGCAAAGCCAGAGCAAGATTCAGGCAGCCGAGATGTGGTTTCTAAGAAGAATGTTGAGAGTTCCATGGACAGCAAAGAAAACAAACGAGACAGTCTTGATGTAGGCAGACACAAGTAGATCACTCATAAGGAAGATCAGGAAAAGACAGGCAACATTTATAGGCCATTTTATGAGGAAGGGGGATTTGGAGGACCTGGTCACAACGGGAAAGCTGGAGAGAAAGAGAGCACCAGGTAGACCCAGGGAGAAATGCTGGACGGACTTGCAGAGTGGCTGGGAGATGAGGGAGGGTGGGGGCAACGAGAGATAGAGATGGTTGGAAGTCCATGATCGCCAACGCCATGCGGCAGGGCACCTGATGATGATGATGAGCATAGTTGACAATGCAGGATGCCGGTGGACAGGGTGCGGGAGTCAGAGGGTTAATGTGTGGATTTAGTCTGTCCTTGTCTGAGCGCGAAGCTAACAAGAAACACCACGAGGGTGCGGATGGGACCCGAAGCACTATTGCCTCGCCACTCTCCGGATAATCACATCCCACAGGGCTTAAAATGTTCCTCGTCTGGGGGAAATTCCGCGACTTCGGTTTGTCAAAAAAAAAAAAAAAAAAAAAAAAAAAAAAACGAAAGGAGCAAGACATTTGTGATCGGCTTGCAAGCGTTCATAGCAACAGCGCGCAAGTTATGGCCCCCGGACCCCCCCCCCCCCCCCTCTTTTAAGCCCTGCCCACGCTCCCAACGCCACTCCACAGTCATTTTATCAAGCAAACGGGGGGCAGTCCATGCGTTGCATGACCCATTCGGAACCTGTCATCAGTTCATCATCATCAGGTGCCCTGCCACATGGCGTTGGCGATCATGGACTTCCATCTGTCTCTATCTCTCGTTCCCCTAGCATCTCTCCCACCCCCTCGTCCCCAGCCACTCTGCAAGTCCGTCTAGCATTTTCTCCCTGGGTCTACCGGTGCTCTCTTTCCCTCCAGCTTTCCCGTTGTGACCAAGTGCTCCAAATCCCCCTTCCTCATAAAATGGCCTATAAATGTTGCCTGTCTTTTTCTAATCTTCCTTATGAGTGATCTACTTGTGTCTGCCTCCATCAAGACTGTCTCATTTGTTTTCTTTGCTGTCCATGGAACTCTCAACATTCTTCTTAGAAACCACATCTCGGCTGCCTCAATCTTGTTCTGGCTTTGTTTGTTGACTGTCCACGCCTCACATCCGTACAACAGTATTGGTTCTATATAACATTCAAGAACTCTCTTCCTGATGTTAACTGATAGGCATTTGTTGGTAAGAATGCTTGTCATCTTCCCGAATGCTGTTTTGGCTTAGCCGTTCTGCCGGTCATCAGTTACCTTGTTAATAAACCAAATGGCAAGGTGGGGGAGATGACAAACCCCGGGAGTCGGACTTTGTTTGGAGTTTGATCGAGAGGGATTTCATTGCTCTCGGAAATTTCCATACACGCTTCACCTAAATTTGGCTGTAATTACCAGGCAGACTTCTTGAGTTTGCGTGAAAGTCTGTAAAACCTTTGAAGGAGAAGAGTGGTAGAATGGTTCAGACGTTCACTTGCCAATAACTGAACTCGAGGTTCCAGTGTTCGTTCCCCATAGAGGTCTCGACTTTTCTCCTCAGTTTGACCGGAAAAAACGAATTGAACGTCTAGTCGTTCGGAAGGAGGCAAAAAATTGAGTCAGATCCGTGTGCCTTCTGACTTGCTCACGTTAAAAATCCAACGGCAGTTGAAAATCGTGAAGAGCAGGGTATTCGTGCGGTTACCCTGGTATACAACATAGGACAGGAGATTCATTTTCCAGGTCTCTTCCCTCGAAGTCCAATTAGCCTTCTTACCTTTCTGAAGTCTTAGTAAAAGAGATGTTCCAACCTTCAAGCTTTGAAAAGAAGACTAAAAAACATTTGTTTCTGCAGGCATTTTCATAAGTATACCCCCCTCCCCTTATGTGTGTGTGTGTGTGTGTGTGTGTGTGTGTGTGTGTGTGTGTGTGTGTGTGTGTGTGTGTGTGTGTGTGTTTGTGTGTGTGTGATTGAAAAATGATGTTATTGGTATGTGAGTCAGATTATTTGTTTATGTAACAGCGCAGTGAGTGAACTCAGAATAGCGCAATACAAAAGCTAATTATTATTATTATTATGAAAAGAATTGGGTGGCGCTGCACTGCGGCGACGCGCTCTCAAAGGGGAGAGCACCCGAGTTTCACACAGTAAAGTCACCGTGACAAAAGAAATGAATATGAAGTGGACAAGGGGGGGGGGGGAGGGAGGGGAGAGGGAAGGGAAGGGACATGTGAAACCCCAAGCTGACTCCACGAGAAGGATTGGAGTAGTAAGATGGACAGCGATCCGACCACATTGTATGTTGCGGGCTGGGATTGAACTCGTGACCATGATATCGAGTCCACGGCTCTGCCAAAAGATCCAGGTCTAGCCAGCCTGCAAACGAACCGTGGTCTGTATAGTGGTCGAACTCCACGACCTCCGCGTTATCTTCTGGGGCTGGTTGGTGTTTTTGATAGGGTCCTGGACACAACATCCGATATGTTGAGTTCAGTCCAAGGCCACAACATTAACCCTTTTGACTCCGCATCCTATCTATCAACTGCAAAAACTTAAGCCTTTGAATTCCTCACCCTACCCACTAGCTTTTTGTAGGAAGCTGGTGGATAGGATGAGGGAGTCAAAGGGTTAAGTTTTTGCTTTGCTAGTATGGTTGACAATGCAGGATGCTAGTGGATAGGGTGAGGGAGTCAAAGGGTTGTTTTTGCTTTGCTAGTATGGTTGACAATGCAGGATGCTGGTGGATAGGGTGAGGGAGTCAAAGGGTTGTTTTTGCTTTGCTTATGGTTGACAATGCAGGATGCTGGTGGATAGGGTGAGGGAGTCAAAGGGTTGTTTTTGCTTTGCTTATGGTTGACAATGCAGGATGCTGGTGGATAGGGTGAGGGAGTCAAAGGGTTGTTTTTGCTTTGCTAGTATGGTTGACAATGCAGGATGCTAGTGGATAGGGTGAGGGAGTCAAAGGGTTGTTTTTGCTTTGCTAGTATGGTTGACAATGCAGGATGCTGGTGGATAGGGTGAGGGAGTCAAAGGGTTGTCTTTGCTTTGCTAGTATGGTTGACAATGCAGGATGCTGGTGGATAGGGTGAGGGAAATCAAAGGGTTGTTTTTGCTTTGCTAGTATGGTTGACAATGCAGGATGCTAGTGGATAGATGAGGGAGTCAAAGGGTTATTTTTGCTTTGCTAGCATGGTTGACAATGCAGGATGCTAGTGGATAGGGTGAGGGAGTCAAAGGGTTGTTTTTGCTTTGCTAGTATGGTTGACAATGCAGGATGTGCTGGTGGATAGGGTGAGGGAGTCAAAGGGTTTTTTTGCTTTTCTAGCATGGTTGACAATGCAGGATGGTAGTGGACAGGGTGGAAGGAGTCAAAGGGTTAAAAACACTTGGTCTGTTGTGCCCATCTTAATGTTTCCATCATTCTGGTGGTGTCAGCTTAATGTTTCATACTTCCTTTCATCCTCCTTCCCTAGGTCAGGACTGTGCCAGCACATAGCGTTTTGCGCAGGCTCAGGGAGTTCGACAGATGGCAGATTTGGTTGGAGCGCATGTGGAATTGTCTGGGTGCAATGAAACCCTCTTGAACAAACTCCAAACTCCAACTCCAGCTCGGCGGTTTTTGTGTGTGTGTTCATTTGTTTATTTCTTGCTTTGTGTGACTTAACATTTAGACCACTCGGCGTAGAGTTGGAAGTCCACTATTCCAGTCTAACTCCACGAGTCAGCTCGGGTATGAACTTGGTCCTAAGGGGTTAAAATTGCGTGTGTGTATGTGCAGCCTCTGTTCCATCCAGCTGTGAATAAGTTCCTAACCCTGTTCAGAACTTTTTTGCACCTGAGAGAAGAGAGAGAGAGAAGAAGAAGAAGAAGAAGAAGAAGAAAGAAGAAGAAGAAAAGAAGAAGAGAAGAAGAAGAAGAAGAAAAAAAGAAGAAAGAAAACAAATGAACAAAAAACAGAAAACAAAAAAGATTTGTACTAATCTGCTCTGCAATGCTGGTCGTGAGAACGGTTAAGCGCTCTACCACCAAAATCCACCTCGATTTCATGGTTATGGGACGAACGATCTTTACCTTTCTATGTCATTAAAAGAGTTTCAAACTGAATTTCATCAAGGTAATCAAGCCATTGTGACCATCTCCTGCTTTATACAAACATTTTTTGCAGAAAGTCAACATATTGTAGTTCTTTAAGGTGTTGTGGCCCTAAAGAAGCATCAGATGAAATAAGACACAAACTCACAAAAGAAGGAGGAGGAGGAGGAGGAGGAGCGCTGTTTATTACTATGTCAGAGCTGCCAACCCTCCTGGATTTCCCGGGAATTTCCCGGATTTGAAAAACGATCCCGGAATCCCGGATCTGTCAAAAAAAATCCCGGATTTTGAAAGTCTAGTGGAAAAACTTCTTTTTCATGCTTAAATATGCCAGGAGAGGCCATCTTTGTACTTTGAATTGGTGAAAAATCGATAGCTTCAGGGGGCATTGACCCCCACAAGAGGCTCTGCCCCTTGACCCCGCCAGGGGAACCTAACGGCCCCCGTGGACTCTCCGGCTCATGATTCCTGTTTTTTGAACTTCAAAGGTTGCCAGCTATGCTATGTTTCATACTTTACTTTGAACCTGAAATGTAAAACTGCCCGTTAAAATATTTACGTTTACAAAGCGGTTGGGTTAGACTCGTGTAGCTTACAGCCAATCCCACCACAGCGACCACATTCGATCGTTAAAAATAACTCCAGGTCTGCTTGAAGCGTCAGCATTGAAAAACCAAGCACTGATTAGCCTGTCAGATCTAAAATTATTTTATTTTAAAATCACGTCTTTCAGTCAGTGCATTGTTCTCTTGTCCTTGTATAGAAAATGCCAGTGATTTTTACGGTCACGTCTATTTTGATCAAGGCGTTTTGTTTTCCGTTACTGACATGAAAATGTCAACAATTTTTACGGAAGCGTCTATTTTCAGCAGTGTATTATCGTGTTGTGGTTGGTTGAAAATGTCAGAGGATCTTGTAGCATCGTCTCCTGTTCCATACCTTCGTGCTTTTGAAAAGAAAAGAAAAAAAAAACAAACATCTCCGGTCCGAGGCCAGGAGATTTCACGTGAGTGCCAGAGACTACACTGGCTGCTTGGTCCTTGTGATAAAACCGTGAACTCAGGATCTGATATCTCGAGTTCAACTCCAGCCCACAATTTTACAAACTGGTCTGTTTGCTTACAGTGTCGCAGCGTGTGGTGTGTGGCTCCTGACCTCTTCGTCTGCGTTGTGTAACTTGCTAACAACGTAAAGGTCAACCCCTGCAACACCAAGGTCGTATTACAATGATGTGTCCCAACCGTTCGATTCAGGACATCGTCCTGTTAGAACAGAAAATGTCCCAACTTCAAACTTCCGACTTTCTTTATTTCAGTTGTGATGGAGAAAATTCCAAATGATCATGGCACAAGTCTTAAGCCGTCCCCCGTGGAGATGCCGGAGGCTCTTTCAGTATAAATATATCCCCACCTTCTGGAAATTCTGTGCTAGAAATTTCCTCTTTTCTGTCACTCTCTTTGTTTCTGCCTTGTTCCTTTGCTTTCTGTCATTTCTTCCTATAATTTTCTGCCTTATGGTCCATTCACCTGTATGTGCTCAATAATATCTTTTTGCACTTTTTCTTAGGATTGATAATTCGGTTACTATGTATAAGTGCATTTTTGGCTCTAGGGAGGTGAGCTATGCGAAAGCAATTTTTAGTAATTTAGCCTGTTTTTATAATATGTTGTGGTGTCCTTATGTATGCTTATATTTGTATTCAGGAGTGTTTTTTAACTCCCCAGTGCGATAAATTGGACGGAGTGGTCAACGCCGGGGCATGTCTTTGAGTTATGTGCGCGAATGCATTGATATGTGTACGTAATTTTCTTTTCTTTTTTTTCTTTGAAGTGTTGTATATTTTGAAGCGGTTATAGTCCTGATATGGCTCTATGCAGTCGGTTGGGCTTTGAACAAAACAATAACAATAACAAAAAACAAAAAAGCCTTAAGCCTGCACACAAACCCATGAGCTGGCCAAGTTCTGGTTAAATCCTTGTGAATGTTTCCATCATTTTGGTGATGTTAGCGTATAGTGTTTCTTAGCCCCTCCCCCCCCCCTTCCCCATTTCAAGACCTTGCCAGTGTACAGGGTTCTTAGCAGGCTCAGGGAGACTGCACATTAATTGCTGGCAGATTTGGGTGGAGCGCATATGGAATAGTCTGGAGTGCGGTGGATCCCTCTTGAACAAACTCCAAACTTCAAACAGGAGACTGGTTTGTCATCGTATGTCATCATTCTGCCATTTTATTTTTTTTTTTTTTTTTAAAATCGTCGAGCCATTCTGGCAATCTTAATTTTTCTGCTATAAAGGTTATTGTTGAAAATCCATATTTTTGTATTCTCAGGGTCACTGTGACCCTGACGAAGCCTTAGATGAAAGAAAATTTCCCGTGAAACGAGGACTATGGTAGACTTTAACAACCGATAGATATTATCAGTTCATGAGAAAATGCTCTTCACACATCTTCCTTAAAAAGTGCTGCTTATTTTCGACACACTGTTTTTTGTTGCTGTTGTTGTTGTTCATGTGACCTTTGTTTTGGTCGCATTGATTCCATTGTGGAGTGAGGTGGTAGTGACCTCAGAATTTTTCTCAAGGTTAACAATATGATGTTATACTGTTCTTTTCTCTCTTGATTCTTACCTCTGGCTTTCCCAACCTTAAATTCGGTGAGGTACCCATTGGCAGGTGGGTGAACTGGAGGATGCTTACACAGTTGTTTTTTTTTTTTATAGATTTGTTGGTTTTTTGTTTATGAACCTTTTGTTCTCATGCAATCAGATTGGACAGCAAGAGCTCTACGATGTAATTGGTCGCAAGGAAGCAGATTAGGGGAGATACTTTTGACCACCATAACAGCTGTAAAGGAGGGAAACACACACATATACACATACATACACACACACACGCACGCACGCACCACACACACACACAACGAGCGCGCGCGCGCGCACACACACACACACACACACACAGGTAGAGAGATGGAGTGTGTGTGTGTGTGTGTGTGTGTGTGTGTGGGGTGAGCGAGCGAGCGAGAGAGAGAAACAGAGAGGGGAGAGAGAGAGTGTGTGTGTTGTGTATGTGTGTGTGTGTGTGTGTGTGTGTATGTGTGTGTGTGTGTGTGTGTGTAAGCGAGAGAAAGAGAGAGAGAGAGAAGAAGAGAGAGAGAGAGAGAGGGAGAGAGAGGAGAGAGAGAGAGAGAGAGAGAGAGAGAGAGCATATGATGCATGCACCAACCGTGTCCATCTGCTACATAGGAAGAAGAAAATAGATTCTCATCATCAATATTTCACCCACCCACCCAACCCCTACCCCACTCCAAATCATGGCAGCGGCCAAAACTCACTGCGCATACCCCGCATTGCCCTGAAGCCATCTCCTTTCCTATGACTTTCACCGCTCCTTGCCCCAGGGTCATTTGCTGTGTCCCTGTGCCCTAAAGGCAGGCAGCTGCTGCAGGTGTGTACAATGTTGATGACCCAGACAGGTGTATGATGAGTGTGCAGTGGAGCGTGTCAGGCAGGTATGATTAATTCATAGCATGTAGGATTTGGGGATATTCTCTACAGCGGAAGGTGACCGAAACTCCTGGGGTCCTGCGTCGTGTTTGTTGATTGCTGGTTTTCCGTGTTGTGTGTGTATGTGCTTGTGTGAGCTGAAGGTGGTTTTGTTATGTCGTTGGCTGTGAAGGTTGTATTGGCTGAGAGACTGCTAACATTAATCCCTCACATACAGTGCTTATGTCTTTTTTGTCCTGTGTCATGGGTAAAGGCCTATCAATTAACATCAGAAAGAGAGTCCTTGAATGTTATATAGAATCAATACTGTTGTGTGGATGGAAGCGTGGACAGTCAGCAAGCAAAGCCAGAGCAAGATTGAGGCACCCTGAGATGTGGTTTCTCAGAAGAATGTTGAGAGTTCCATGGACAGCAAAGAAAACAAACGAGACAGTCTTGATGGAGGCAGACACAAGTAGATCACTCATAAGGAAGATAGGAAAAGACAAGCAACATTTATAGGCCATTTTATGAGGAAAGAGGATTTGGAGGACCTGGTCACAACGGGAAAACTGGAGGGAAAGAGAGCACCAGGTAGACACAGGGAAAGAATGCTAGACGGACTTGCAGAGTGGCTGGGGATGAGGAGGGTGGGGGAGATGTTAGGGGCAACGAGAGATAGAGATGGTTGGAAGTCCATGGTCACCAACACCATGCAGTAGGGCACCTGATGATGATGATGATGATGTCATGGGTAATGAGTGCTGGCTTGCCGTGTTGTGTGTGTATGCGCTGTTGAACCTGTTACTGTGTGAATTGTTCTTGATAACGCTTTCTGCAAACACATGTGGACTAACTGCGCATTTCATGTAATCAGACTTTTTAGTGGAGCACGGAAAACTCAAGCTGTTAGGCGAGGTGACCACACTCTATGATGTTGTTGCATAGTGTATCTTAATGGGTTTTCAGGTTTCATAAGCCAGCCACTTGTATAACTTACTGGATCTGTTTAACCAGACCAGTGGCTGTGGTGCAGTGGTTAACGCAACGGACTACCGACTGGAAAGTTGTGGGTTCGAATCCCATCAGTAGCTTATCAAAAATCATTGTGGGATTTTTCGGCTCTAGCTGGCTCCTACCCAGAGTTGGGCATGTTATGGGCTTATTGGGAAGACTGGGACCACACAGTTGAGTCTCATCCACTTCACGGATGCGTTAATTAGGGTGTTGTTCAAATCTTCTGACCAACACCGCAGGTGTCTGTATCTCTTGGGCCTGGTTGATGCCAGGTTTTATGGTGATAGTAAGCGTAGAGTACAACCCTGTCACGCAGTCTCAATCCTAGATGGAACTCCATAGCATCAGTACTCGACATCATGATCATCACATTGTTTAAAAAAAACAAAAACTGTTCCGGCTTCTGTGGCTATTAAAGTGGCAAAGAAAATGGGACGGAAAAAAAAGCAGGTGCACACAAAAATAAACATCCTGAGTGCAATGATCCTTAAAAAAAAAAGGATAATTTTAACCAGCATATTTGATATTCTGCATGCGTATACTCATGAAGGCAATTTAAACACTGACAGATCGCACACATGTTTACTGGGGAACAGGAAAAGTGTCCACCCTTCACCCACCGGCAAGATGTGTTGAGATGGATCAGACCCAGAACCTTCACACTGGAAGTCTAACGTTTACCTCTTTGACGCTTGTCCCACATGGGGGATGCCGGGGGTTCTTTAAGTATAAATAATACCTCCACATTCTGCAGATTCTGTTCTAGAAATTTCCTTTTTGTCTGTCACTCTCTTTGTTTCTTGCCTTGTTCCTTTGCTATCATTTCTTCCTATCATTTTCTGCTTTGTTGATCCATTCACCTGTATGTGATTGATAAAGCCTTATGTACTGTCGCCTAGGATTGATAATTGGGTACATGTAGTAAATTCATTTTTGGCTCTAAGGAAAAGTATGTGCAGAAGCAATTGATAAGTCCGTATTTACTTGTATGTTTTAATGTCTTAGCTATGTTTACAGATTGTATTCATATTTTAAAAAAAATTCCTCTGATGATAAATTGGATGGAGTGGTCAACGCAGGGGCAAATCCTTAGAGTATGTGCTCAAATGTATTAATATATATTCTTACTTTTCTTTTCCAGTTTTTGTTTTAAATTCTGTGAAGTATGTTGTACTTTTGGAGATGGTAATAGCCATGATATGGCTCTGCATAACTGGCTGGGCTTTAAGCAACAATAACAACAACGACAACACCAACAATAACAGTACAATAACAAGAACAAAAAACAATAACCACAGCAATAATAACACCAACAACAGTAACAATAACTCGAGCAATCAAGCTGAAAGGCAGGATGTAACCAGTCCATGCCTTAACACTGACCCTTTTCCATACTCGAACCCCAACCCCCTCCCCCCCCCCCATCCTCACATAGGCTGTTGTGTGTCACTGAGTCCTATAGGCAGGCAGCCTCTGCAGGTGTGTACAATGTTGATGACCCAGACAGGTATATGATGGGTGTGCAATGGAGCGTATCAGGCAGGTAATGATTAATTCATAGCATGTAGGATTTGGGGATATTCCCTACAGCGGAAGGTGACCGAAACTCCTGGGGTCCTGTGGCATGTTTGTTGCCTTGCTGGCTTGTCGTGCTGTGTGTGTATGTACTTGTGTGAGCTGAAGGTGGTTTTGTTATGTCGTTGGAGACTGCTAATGTTAATAATCCCCTCATACAGGGCTAATGTCTTTTTGTGTGTGTGTCTTTGTTGTGTGTCTTTGTGTGTGTGTGTGGGGGGTTGTTTGCGTGTGTGTGTTTTTTTTTTTGTGTGTTTGTGTACGTGCGCGCGCACACACACACACACACACACACACACACACACACACACACACACACACACACATTAAGCAACAATAACAATTTGTTCAAATTAAAAAATGGCATCACTCATAGTGAAAAGACGTTAAATGCAGGAACGAACAAGCAAGCACACACATATTTGTGTTTGGTCTGTGTGTGTGCGCAAACGTGCTCAAACAGAGAGAGAGAGAGAGAGAGAGAGAGGGAGAGAGAGAGAGAGGAGAGACAGACAGACAGACACACACACACACACACAACACACACAGACACATACAGACACATCACTCACACACACACACACACACACCACCACAACACACACACACACACACACACACACACTCTCTCTCTCTCTCTCTTTGACACACACACAGACAGACACACAGACACACACAAAGAAACACACGACACACACACACACACATACAAACACGCACACAAACACACACAAGCACACAAACACACACAAAAACACACACGCACACAACCCCCACCCCACACACACACACACAAACATACACACACACACACACAACTCCCTCTCTCTCTCCCCCTCTCTGACCCCCCACCCCACACACACACACACTCCCCCCACACACACAAACACCACAGTAACACCTTTCATTAGTGTAGTGTTCAAGGCATCAGGCTGTAATGGCTTGGTTCACTGCATGGGGTACGCAGTGAACGATGCCATTTTAATCTGAACAAATTGAGGGCTTGCCACCACTGGCATTATGCGGCTTTGTGCTTGGTGTACACCTGAACCGAAGAATTCGTATGTGCACAAGGCTGAAACCTCGCTACAGTAATTGGTTTTGTCGTTAGAGCCTCACGTTTTTTCTCGTTTTATTTCATTTTATTTTGCGATTATATTTATGTCATATCCCAGCCCATGATTTTTTAAGAAAATGGCCTGTTCGCTGCCTGTCTGCGGGCCTGTTGGCTGAGCGTCGGTTTCACATGCTAATGGTTGTGGGTTCGAATCCCGGGGTGCGCTGCATTAAAATTGGCCTTCTCTCTGTCCCGATCTTAACATCCATGTTGTTCTGGTGGTGTCAGTATAGGATTAGGTAAGCGCCCCCTCCTCCCCCCCCCCCCATTAAAACTGGCCTTCTCATTGTCCCATCTTAACATCATTGTTGGTCTGGTGGTGTCAGTATAGGATCAGATAAGTCACCCTTTCCACCACTTCCCTGGGATGGTTATCCCCGTCGGCCATATCACCTGAGTTTGGGTACCGACGTAAACACTGAACAAATAAATCAATCATCTGCCTATCTGTATTTTTCCATCATTTCGGTGATGCCAGCTTAATATTTCATAGGTCCCCTCTTCTTCCTCCATTCCTTCCGTGTTTCAAGATTTTACCAGTGCTTGAAATGTTTGGCAGAATCAGGGAGTATGCCAGATAATTTCTGGCATGTTTGGGAAGAGCGAATATGGAATTGTCCTAGTACGATGAAGCAGGAAGCTGGTGGATAGGGTGAGGGAGTCAAAAGGTTGAGTTTTTGCTATGCTAGCGTGGTTGACAATGCAGGATACTGGTGGACAGGATGCAGGAATCAAAGGGTTAAGATGGATTCGTGCGCATCGGACAATTCCATACATGCGCTCCACCCAAATCTGCCAGCAATCATGTGGCAGACTCCCTCAGTCTGCGCAAAACCGTATACACCGGCAAAGTCTTGAAATCGGGAGAGGGGAGAGAAGGACCTATGGAAGGCTTAGGCGGCACCACCAGAATGATGGAAACATTTAAGATTTGCATTGAAAAGGGCTTTTTTTTTAATGTTACGGGCTGGGGTTCAACTCCAGTGGATAGAGACCAAACAAAGTGTATTGACATATTCACCAAACAATGTGTATTGACATATTCACCAAACAACATTTATTGACATATTCGCCAAACAACATTTATTGACATATTCACCAAAAAATGTGTATTGACATATTCACCAAACAAACGTGTATTGACATATTCACCAAACAACGTGTATTGACATATTCACCAAACAATGTGTATTGACATATTCACCAAACAACGTGTATTGACATATTCACCAAACAACGTGTATTGACATACTCACCAAACAACGTGTATTGACATATTCACCAAACAATGTGTATTGACATATTCACCAAACAATGTGTATTAACATATTCACCAAACAACGTGTATTGACATATTCACCAAACAACGTGTATTGACATATTCACCAAACAACGTGTATTGACATATTCACCAAACAACGTGTATTGACATATTCACCAAACAACGTATATTGACATATTCACCAAACAATGTGTATTAACATATTCACCAAACAACATCGTATTCACCAAACAATGTGTATTGACATATTCATCAAACAACATCATATTCACCAAACAACGTGCATTGACATATTCACCAAACAATATGTATTGACATTCACCAAAAAATGTGTACTGACATTCACCAAAGAAGGTGTTTTGACATATTCACCAAACAAGGTGTATTGACATATTCACCAAACAACGTGTATTGACACATTCACCAAACTAACGTGTATTGACACATTCACCAAACAAGGTGTATTGACACATTCACCAAACTAACGTGTATTGACACATTCACCAAACTAACGTGTATTAACATATTCACCAAACAACGTGTATTGACATATTCACCAAACAACGTGTATTGACACATTCACCAAACAAGCTGTATTGACATATTCACCAAACAACGTGTATTGACATATTCACCAAACAACGTGTATTGACATATTCACCAAACAACGTGTATTGACATATTCACCAAACAACGTGTATTGACATATTCACCAAACAATGTGTATTGACACATTCACCAAACAACGTGTATTGACATATTCACCAAACAGCGTGTATTAACATATTCACCAAACAACGTGTATTAACATATTCACCAAACAACGTGTATTAACATATTCACCAAACAATGTGTATTGACATATTCACCAAACAATGTGTATTGACATATTCACCAAACAACGTGTATTGACATATTCACCAAACAACGTGTATTGACATATTCACCAAACAACGTGTATTAACATATTCACCAAACAATGTGATTGACATATTCACCAAACAATGTGTATTGACATATTCACCAAACAACGTGTATTGACATATTCACCAAACAACGTGTATTGACATATTCACCAAACAACGTGTATTGACATATTCACCAAACAACGTGTATTGACATATTCACCAAACAACGTGTATTGAAATATTCATCAAACAACGTGTATTGACATTCACCATGCTCTCTATAATTTTCCATTCCTTTTATTCTTTCTCCCATTTATAGCCGTGTGTGTGAGTGTGTGTATGTATGTGTGTGTGTGTGTGTGTGTGTGTGGTGTGTGTGTGTGTGTGTGTGTGTGTGTGCGCGCGTGCATGTGTATGCGTGAGTGCGTGTATGTCTGTTCAGCGCTTAGATTTGATTTTTATCAAGATTTTGCGCTATATAAATATTGTAATTACTATTATTATTAATTATTAAACAACGTGTATTGACATATTCACCAAACAATGTGTATTGACATATTCACCAAACAATGTGTATTGACATATTCACCAAACAACGTGTATTGACATATTCACCAAACAACGTGTATTGACATATTCACCAAACAACGTGTATTGACATATTCACCAAACAACGTGTATTGACAATTTCACCAAACAACGTGTATTGACATATTCACCAAACAATGTGTATTGACATATTCACCAAACAACGTGTATTGACATATTCACCAAACAACGTGTATTGACATACTCACCAAACAACGTGTATTGACATATTCACCAAACAATGTGTATTGACATATTCACCAAACAATGTGTATTAACATATTCACCAAACAACGTGTATTGACATATTCACCAAACAACGTGTATTGACATATTCACCAAACAACGTGTATTGACATATTCACCAAACAACGTGTATTGACATATTCACCAAACAACGTATATTGACATATTCACCAAACAATGTGTATTAACATATTCACCAAACAACATCGTATTCACCAAACAATGTGTATTGACATATTCATCAAACAACATCATATTCACCAAACAACGTGCATTGACATATTCACCAAACAATATGTATTGACATTCACCAAAAAATGTGTACTGACATTCACCAAAGAAGGTGTTTTGACATATTCACCAAACAAGGTGTATTGACATATTCACCAAACAACGTGTATTGACACATTCACCAAACTAACGTGTATTGACACATTCACCAAACAAGGTGTATTGACACATTCACCAAACTAACGTGTATTGACACATTCACCAAACTAACGTGTATTAACATATTCACCAAACAACGTGTATTGACATATTCACCAAACAACGTGTATTGACACATTCACCAAACAAGCTGTATTGACATATTCACCAAACAACGTGTATTGACATATTCACCAAACAACGTGTATTGACATATTCACCAAACAACGTGTATTGACATATTCACCAAACAACGTGTATTGACATATTCACCAAACAATGTGTATTGACACATTCACCAAACAACGTGTATTGACATATTCACCAAACAGCGTGTATTAACATATTCACCAAACAACGTGTATTAACATATTCACCAAACAACGTGTATTAACATATTCACCAAACAATGTGTATTGACATATTCACCAAACAATGTGTATTGACATATTCACCAAACAACGTGTATTGACATATTCACCAAACAACGTGTATTGACATATTCACCAAACAACGTGTATTAACATATTCACCAAACAATGTGATTGACATATTCACCAAACAATGTGTATTGACATATTCACCAAACAACGTGTATTGACATATTCACCAAACAACGTGTATTGACATATTCACCAAACAACGTGTATTGACATATTCACCAAACAACGTGTATTGACATATTCACCAAACAACGTGTATTGAAATATTCATCAAACAACGTGTATTGACATTCACCATGCTCTCTATAATTTTCCATTCCTTTTATTCTTTCTCCCATTTATAGCCGTGTGTGTGAGTGGTGTGTTGTTGTGTTGTGTGTGTGTGTGTGTGTGTGTGTGTGTGTGTGTGTGTGTGTTGTGTGTGTGTGCGCGCGTGCATGTGTATGCGTGAGTGCGTGTATGTCTGTTCAGCGCTTAGATTTGATTTTTATCAAGATTTTGCGCTATATAAATATTGTAATTACTATTATTATTAATTATTAAACAACGTGTATTGACATATTCACCAAACAATGTGTATTGACATATTCACCAAACAATGTGTATTGACATATTCACCAAACAACGTGTATTGACATATTCACCAAACAACGTGTATTGACATATTCACCAAACAACGTGTATTGACATATTCACCAAACAACGTGTATTGACAATTTCACCAAACAATGTGTATTGACATATTCACCAAACAATGTGTATTGACATATTCACCAAACAACGTGTATTGACATATTCACCAAACAACGTGTATTGACATATTCACCAAACAACGTGTATTGACATATTCACCAAACAACGTGTATTGACATATTCACCACACAACGTGTATTGACATATTCACCAAACAATGTGTATTGACATATTCACCAAACAATGTGTATTGACATATTCACCAAACAACGTGTATTGACATATTCACCAAACAACGTGTATTGACATATTCACCAAACAACGTATATTGACATATTCACCAAACAATGTGTATTAACATATTCACCAAACAACATCGTATTCACCAAACAATGTGTATTGACATATTCATCAAACAACATCATATTCACCAAACAACGTGCATTGACATATTCACCAAACAATATGTATTGACATTCACCAAAAAATGTGTACTGACATTCACCAAAGAAGGTGTTTTGACATATTCACCAAACAAGGTGTATTGACATATTCACCAAACAACGTGTATTGACACATTCACCAAACTAACGTGTATTGACACATTCACCAAACAAGGTGTATTGACACATTCACCAAACTAACGTGTATTGACACATTCACCAAACTAACGTGTATTAACATATTCACCAAACAACGTGTATTGACATATTCACCAAACAACGTGTATTGACACATTCACCAAACAAGCTGTATTGACATATTCACCAAACAACGTGTATTGACATATTCACCAAACAACGTGTATTGACATATTCACCAAACAACGTGTATTGACATATTCACCAACAACGTGTATTGACATATTCACCAAACAACGTGTATTAACATATTCACCAAACAATGTGTATTGACACATTCACCAAACAACGTGTATTGACATATTCACCAAACAGCGTGTATTAACATATTCACCAAACAACGTGTATTAACATATTCACCAAACAACGTGTATTAACATATTCACCAAACAATGTGTATTGACATATTCACCAAACAATGTGTATTGACATATTCACCAAACAACGTGTATTGACATATTCACCAAACAACGTGTATTGACATATTCACCAAACAACGTGTATTAACATATTCACCAAACAATGTGATTGACATATTCACCAAACAATGTGTATTGACATATTCACCAAACAACGTGTATTGACATATTCACCAAACAACGTGTATTGACATATTCACCAAACAACGTGTATTGACATATTCACCAAACAACGTGTATTGACATATTCACCAAACAACGTGTATTGACATATTCATCAAACAACGTGTATTGACATTCACCATGCTCTCTATAATTTTCCATTGCTTTTATTCTTTCTCCCATTTATAGCCGTTGTGTGAGTGGTGATGTATGTGTGTGTGTGTGTGTGTGTGTGTGTGTGTGTGTGTGTGTGTGTGTGTGTGTGTGTGTGCGCGCGTGCATGTGTATGCGTGAGTGCGTGTATGTCTGTTCAGCGCTTAGATTTGATTTTTATCAAGATTTTGCGCTATATAAATATTGTAATTACTATTATTATTAATTATTAAACAACGTGTATTGACATATTCACCAAACAATGTGTATTGACATATTCACCAAACAATGTGTATTGACATATTCACCAAACAACGTGTATTGACATATTCACCAAACAACGTGTATTGACATATTCACCAAACAACGTGTATTGACATATTCACCAAACAACGTGTATTGACATATTCACCAAACAATGTGTATTGACATATTCACCAAACAATGTGTATTGACATATTCACCAAACAACGTGTATTGACATATTCACCAAACAACGTGTATTGACATATTCACCAAACAACGTGTATTGACATATTCACCAAACAACGTGTATTGACATATTCACCACACAACGTGTATTGACATATTCACCAAACAATGTGTATTGACATATTCACCAAACAATGTGTATTGACATATTCACCAAACAACGTGTATTAACATATTCACCAAACAACGTGTATTGACATATTCACCAAACAACGTGTATTGACATATTCACCAAACAATGTGTATTGACATATTCCAAGAAAACTTTGCTCGAACGCTTATAAAACAAACAATGAAGACAAACTGAGGGCCGGCCAGGACATGGTATTATGTAACT
The DNA here is from genome assembly GCA_030674185.1 of Monoplex corrugatus. Taxonomy (NCBI): domain Eukaryota; kingdom Metazoa; phylum Mollusca; class Gastropoda; order Littorinimorpha; family Ranellidae; genus Monoplex; species Monoplex corrugatus. The sequence continues at coordinate 90,915,791 of CM060310.1, read as the reverse complement.
TTGTGCTTATCATTAGGCATGTTGTAGGAAAATCCTTATGTACACGAATCATAAACCTTACTATAATGATGGGTTTTGTCGTTAAACTTTTGATTTCAGCACCCTGTCCACCAGCATCCTGCATTGTCAGCCATGCTAGCAAAACAAAAACTTAAACCCTTTGACTCCCTCACCCTGTCTACCAGCATCCTGCATTGTCAGCAATCCTAGCAAAACAAAAACTTAAACCGTTTGACTCCCTCACCTGTCCACCAGCAACCTGCATTGTCAGCAATCCTAGCAAAGCAAACACTTAAACCCTTTGACTCCCTCACCCTATCGACCAGCTTCCTGCAAGGAGTTGGTGGATGTGGTGAGGGAATCAAAGGATTAAGTTTTTGCAGCTGGTGGGTAGGGTGCGGGAGTGATGGGGTTAAAACGTCACGTTTTGAGTTTGTTCTGTTTTGTGTTGTTTTAAGGGGATTAGTGGTTTGATGTGTGAATGTTTTACAGTTAATGGAACACTGCTGTTACTTCCATGGAGCCTGCTTTTTGTCTATAGAAGGACTGCCCTTGTTTTCTGTCCATTTCTCTGTATGCTCTTTCTGTGTTCTGTGTCGTCTTTGGATTGTCTGGCAGTGTGGCAGGATTTCTGATGTTGGAACAATGGTCATACTTTGTTATTGCTTGATGATGATGATGATGATGATGATGACGACGACGATGATGACGGCGATGACGACGATGATGATAACATTGATGATGGTGATGATACTGCTGCTGCTGTTGATGATGATGATGATGATAACGATGATGGTGATACAATTATAAACAGATCTTGTACAGCGCAATTCTGTAAACTCATTCTGAGTCACAGCGCCTTACACATGATCAGACTGTTAGCGGAGCACAGAGAACTCAAGCCGATAGGCGGGGTGACCACTCTCTGCAATGTTGTACAGGCAGTGAACTTGCTGCGGGAGTCAAGGGGTTAAAATACAGTGCTGCTAAAAAGTGGTTAAGGACAGACGATAACGACATTGATGCGATGGTACCATGCCCATTAGCTCAGTGGTTAGAGCGCCATGTTCATACTGCAGGGGATGTGGGTTCAACTCTTGGGACGATCCACGTTTTCCCACCAAGACGTCGCCAACGCGTAGGGTTTATGCACAGGTATCATCAGCATCATCAAGTGCCTTGCCGCATGGTGTTGGCGATCATGGCCTTCCATCTGTTTCTGTCCATTGTTGCTTCAAGCACCTCTTCCACCCTCTTTGTCTTCAGCCACTCTACAAGTCTGTCTAATATCTTCTCCCTGGGTCTACCTGGTGCTGTCTTTCCCTCCAGCTTTCCCGTTGTGACCAGGAGCTCCAATTCCCCTTTTCTCATGCACAAGTACAGGATTGATGAATTCCAAAAAGACCAAAGTCAGTAACTGACAACTATTTTCTAATTAAGCCCTTGTACCAGGCACATTTGTATAAAGGTTTTCTTTCTCACTGTTTTTCCTCCAATACAAGGACGTAAGCAAAGGCGGAGATGTAAGTTAGCCCACAGGCTAATTCTGTCCCGTTGGAAGAGAAAAATAGTTGCATTTCATTTCTTTCCATCACTTCCTCTCTCTCTCTCTCTCTTCTCTCTGTCTCTCTGTCTCTCTCTCTCTCTCTCTCTCTCTCGCTGTCTCTCTTTCTCTTTGCTTTTTATCTATCTATCTATCTATCTATCTATCTATCTATCTATCTATCTATCTATCTATCTATGATCTATCTATCTATATATCTATCTATCTATCTATCTATCTATCTATGATCTATCTATCTATCTATCTATCTATCTATCTATCTATGATCTATCTATCTATATATCTATCTATCTATCTATATAGTGTAGATAAACCAAAGAAACAAGACAACAAACTATATATACATGTGTGTGTGTGTGTGTGTGTGTGTGTGTGTGTGTGTTGTGTGTGTGTGTGTGTGTGTGTGTGTGTGTGTGTGTGTGAATGCTGACTTTCTGTATGTAAAGTAGTCAGGACTAGCTGTAAGACAGGTCCAGTGGGACCTGATGCTACTGTCCTTGAGTAATAATATATTCTGAAGTCTCTCTCTCTCTCTTCTCTGTCTCTCTCTCTCTTACTCGCTTCTCGCTTTCTCCGTTTCCTAAGTACCGATTCCTAGTGGCATCTTTCGCTGGCCTTGGGGACAGGTCAAACTTCAAGGTATCGTTTTCCTACTGCTTCCAAGGTTCTGGCTGTAAAATGGCCCCCTTCCCGTTTTACAAGCTGTTCCCAGGGATAGGTGCATATGGAGGGCCATGATCGCCAACGCCATGTGGCAGGGCACTTGATGATGATGATGATGATGATGATGATGTGATAATGGTGATGATGATGATGGTGATGATGATGTGATGATGATGGTGATGTGATGTGGTTGATGATGATGATGATGGTGATGATGATGATGGTGATGATGATGATGGTGATGATGATGTATGATGATGATGATGATGATTGATGATGATGATGATGATGGTAATGAGTGACGACGATGACGACGACGACGACGACGATGATGATGATGATGATGATGATGATGGGTGTTCCCAGTCTTTCAGGACTGTGCTGTGCTATGCTAAACCCTGTTTATGTTATCTTCCTTCCCTAAGCTGTACTAATACGTCCCCATTGACGTGAGTGTCAACGTCTGGTGATCGGTTCAGTGTGACCGTGGTGTTGGATACTCCCTATGGGGAGGGTCGTCAAACTCTTCCATGTGTTATTTGTTGCTGTGCTCTTTGGGGATGTGGTGCCAGGATGTAGTACAGGTTGTTGTTGTTGTTTTTTCCTGCTGTGATTGGCGTAAAGTTTTTTTAACCTCAGTTCTGTGTGTGTGTGTGTGGTGTGTGTGTGTGTGTGTGTGTGGT
>CM060310.1:90880381-90895381 GCA_030674185.1 Monoplex corrugatus | reverse complement strand
CACCAGTTCTGTTTTAGTTTCAGTTTTTCTCAAGACGATGTCTCCGCGCTCGGAACGAATTCCATATGTACTAACGTCACAGGTGCCATGTGTATGGTGATCATGGCACAAGCCTTGAGCCTGCACATAAACCCATGGCTGGCCAGGTCCTGAAAAATGGAGCACCCAATGAGGGTCGAACCCTTGACCCTCAGATTAAAAAGTCTGATGCTTTACCGACTGAGCTAAACTGGGCTCTAACAGAACAGAACAACACGAACACGACACGACACGACACGACACAACGACAACAGCATCTGATGTTACCACCATCGCCTCACGCAGCACACTTACAACCAGCACGTAATAAGACACACGCACATCAAAACACTTACACGGAACATAACGACTCTGCAGACACTCCTGCAGCTACACCTCCCCCCCTCTCTCTCTCTCACCCCTCACCCTCCACCCCCCACGTACCAAGTCTTCTCTCACATGTCCAGTGGCCTGGGGGTCGAGAGGCGATGTCCGACAGACGAGCGCGCCTATAAATCACGCGGGAAACTTTTTCTGCCCGGCTGACTTTCCTACCACTAACGTACATCTCTTCTGATTGGTTCCCTCCCTCACGCATCAGTGACGGCGATTGGGATTGGTTGCTCCAGGGAAACTGCAACCGTTTTGTCCTGACAACGGTGAAGTCCGTGCTTTGACAAGAGTCTATGTGCGTTGTTCTCTTTGCCTCTTTTGAAAAACGGTTAGATCTAGTCCACTAAACAGGGCGGAAATTCGAAGTATGAGTGGAAAACTGTTGCCGCGGAAATGTATCCTTTTCATAAAAAAAAAACATTGACTATTATGGACCAGCGTTTGTTTCATGTTTCATAAAGAAATATCTGTTTCGGGCCCTTACATTTGAGGCCTATATGACATTTAGTGAGCCAGCTAGTATCAGCCAACCAACCAACCAGCCAACCAAATAACCAACCGACTAACCAACAACCAACCAAATAACTAGTATCAACCAACCAACCAACCAACCAAGTAATGTACCAGGCGACTAGCATCAACCAACCAACCAACCAGGGAACCATCCAACTGATTAACGTGTCAGCCGGCATTAACCATCCTAATAACCAACCAACCAGATAACCAACCCACCAACCGACCAGTTTACTTGCAATTAACCAGCGAATTAATAAATCAGTCAGTTAACCAACCAGCTATCTGCAACTAAGCAACCGACCAATCAGTCAACCAAGCAAGCAAGCTAGTAAGGAAGTGAGTTAGCAGGCTAGCAAAGCAAGCAAGCAACCAACCAGCTAGCATCCAATCAACCAACTAGTCAATCAGTCAATGAAACCAAGCAACTAAGCAAGCAAACAACCAAGCAAGCAACACAACCAAGCCAAGCAACCAACACCAACCAGCCAACCAACAACCAACCAACCACCAGCCAACCAACCAACAACCAGCCAGCCAACCAACCAACCAGCCAACCAACTAACCAACCAGCCAGCCAACCAACCAACCAACACCAACTAACCAGCAAACCCATCCATTCGACCAACCAGTAAGTGAAACCAGCCAACCAACCACAACCAACCACCCACCCCACCACCTCATAACTACTAGTAAGAATGCGTGTTGCTCAACAGTGCAGAAGAGTTATTGAACGTAATTTTACCCGTTCTTCTTGGAATGTGAGATGAGCAAACTTCAGGGAAAAAAACAGAACTGGCATGGGGAAAAGTTGAATGATAAACAGAATACTCACATTACTGGGTCAAGCCAGTGCTGCCCGTTTCCATCAGAACCCCAAAGCCGAGTGGTTACGCAAACGGATTACCAGAAGAAGTGAGTGGGTTTGAATCCCCGTTTGTCTCTTTTCACAACAATGAATTCTACATCTTCTTTCCCTCAGTCTGTGTATTAAATATTGTAAGGTGGTCTTTGTCGATTGTATACGTATGCCTGGTGCGTGAGTGCGCTCTGATTTGAATTTTCAAGATTTGGCACGGTATGAAAATTAGGAGAAAACAAACTGAAACTTCCCTGCTGCTTCGTCCAGTGGGAGAAAAGTACTAAAATGACATCATTATGAACCCCGTAAAATCTGATTGTATATTAAATACGCGTTCTGATTCTGTTTTCGTGTTTGTTTGTTTGTTTTTTTCTGGTTCCTGATTGCTTGAACGTGGGCAGTCACACTTGTTTTAGATGGGTTGGGGTTAAGAGACTGTGTATATACGTGTATGTAGGGGGTGGTGGTGGTAGTGGTGGTGGTGGTGGTGGTGGTGGGTGGTGTAGGGAGATGGTGGTGGTAGTGGTTTCGGTGCTAATGACGCGTGGACAGCAACAGCCTACCCAGACAAAACGCCGGCAGTAGACATCATCATGACTCAAACCTTCCTGCAACGGTGCCAGAGGGGAGGGGAGGGGGGGGGGAAGGGGGGTGGGGTGACCGTGAGGGAATGGGGTACTGTTGGTAGACATGTATCCTGTCTGTTTCATGTTGTCAGATGGTAAGTGAACCGAAAACCTATCACCATTGCCATGGTGTTCTTCTGCTACACTCACATGGAACTGTTCGCCTGACTTGCCTTGTCTTGTCTCCTCTCGTTGGTACTGTCTTCTCCCTTTTCTGCTAGGAGAGAGGAGAGAGAGAGAGAGAGAGAGAGAGAGAGAGAGAGAGAGAAGAGAGAGAGAGAGAGAGAGAGAGAGAGAGACAGACAGACACAGACAGACAGACAGACGTAATGGTCCTCATCGCCTGCTGTGGCTCTTCATGTGAGATACAAAGACCGGTTCTGGGGACACATGATCTGCAGCAGGATAACGTGTCATGTCCAAAGATGTCGCCATCATGTTGACGAAGCCACTAGAAGAAAGGACCTACACGTATTTGAATCAAAGTGACTATGCCTCAGACTGGTGTACTGCAAATTTACAGCGTGGTGATACTATAAAACAAAAGAAAGAAAAAAATAGCATATGGCTGTGTGTATAAGCCTATAAAAATGTCAACAAGGATTTCTCGGCTAATGTGTGGCTGATCTTGTACAAAATGTAGCCCCCATGTCTTGTCTAGAGGAAGATGGCAAATGATGGTCAGTTATTTGGGTTATGGCCACAGGAAATGTGAACATGTATCAGACCCCCGATTTTAACCGAACATAAGGTCGGGCAGTTGGCAGACTAGTACCATGGCTGTGAACTATTGACCGGCCTGTAGTTTTCAGTCACAGCAACACGTTGTGGATTTAAAACTGCAGGAATAGTAAAATGGAAGGCAGTAGTTTGGATTATGTTGAAGAGACTTAATGAATAATTATGTTGTAGACTTTTAAGGCTTGATTTAAACCTTTGGCTCCCGCACCCTGTATTGTCAACCATGCTTTCAAAGCGAAAACTTAAAACCCTTTGACTCCCTCACCTTATCGTCCAGTTTCCTGCAGAATGCTGGTGGATAGGATGAGGGAGTCAAAAGGTTAAGTTTTTGCAGCTAGTGGATAGGTGCGGGAGTGTTTGAAAAAGGAAAATTACTATATTTCTAAAGTTGTGTAAAAAGCATTTTGTTAATATGGCTTTACAATTTTGTTAAATCTGAGAGATGATCGAAAAAAGACTGTCACTTTGATTTCTTCTTCTACACTCGACGGGAGATTGGAAACAAAAGACTCGGAAGGCTGACAGTCCGACATGTTAGCTCCGTGAAAGAGCATTGTTTCTCCTGATCATGTTGTCTTCTGTGCTATGTCAGACCATCCTTTGAGCGTAAAACCGTCAATGGATACGAAGTTCTTTCTTTGGTTTGATCTGCTAGACGTCAAGGAAGTTGGGGGGATGAGGATGGGGAGAGAGAGAGAAAGAGAGAGAGAGGGGGGTGGGGGTCGAGAATGCTGGCAAGACTAACTGTGTACCGATTGTGCTGTATATCTTGATCACCCTGTCTTCTGTGCTTCATCATATCATCTCTTGAGCATAAAAGTTACCAATGGACAACCCCGTGGGGATGCCGGGAGCTCATTCAGTATAAATAGTATCTACATCTTCTGGAAATTCTGTGCTAGGAAATTCGTCTTTTCTGTCACTTTCCCTTTTTCTGCCTTGTTCCCTTGCTTTCTGTTATTTCTTTCTATCATTTTCTGCCTTGCTGGTCCATTCACCTGTATTTATTCGATAGATTCTTACATACTTTCTCTTAGGATTGATAATAGGGCACATGTATTAAGTGCATTTTTGGCTTTAGAGAAATGAGATATGCTGACACATTTTCAGGTAATTTAGGCCCGTTCTTACTATTTCTAGAGTTCTTAGTTATGTTTAATTTTGTATTCAGGTATGTTTTTTAAATCCCTTGTGTAATAAATTGGACGGAATGGTCAACGCCAGGGAAATCTCTGGAGATTAAGTGCGCAAATTAATCGATATGCGTACTTAAATTTTCTTTTCCTTTTTTGTCCTGTCGAAGTATTGTGTATGTTTTGAAACGGTTATAGCCCTGATATGGCTGTATGCAGTCGGCTTGGCTTTAAACAACAATAACAATAACTATCAATGGACATATGGTTTTTCATTTGATTTCATTTGCCAGACGTGCCTGGTTTCAGTTTCAGTTTCAGTTTCAGTTTGAATTTCTCAAGATGATGTCTCTGCGCTTGGAATGAATTCCATATGCACTATCGTCACAGGTGCCATGTAATGGAGAAAATCCAGAATGATCACGGCACAAGCCTTAAACCTGCATATAAATCCAATAGTTGGCCAGGTCCTGAGGTCCTACCTAGATAGTTCCAGAACCCTAGGGGAGCGAGGTGACAGACCTCAACTTTTCCGGGGGCCAGCATTATGAGGGTGGCACCCATCCCGTCTCCCTCGCTTCAAATTCATGTTCATATTTACATTTTTATCTACCAAGACATCAGAAAGGCAAGAGGGCTAAGTGGTCTCCAAGGGGTGGGACTTGGGAAATCAGCCTATCTCTCCAATGTTGCTTTTTTTACCAAGGCAGCCCGGGCAATGCCCTGATCTTCACGATTTTAAGCTGCTGTGGGATCTTTAGCGTGCGCGGCCAGAAGGTACATATACACGGGTGTGACTCCTTTTTCATCCCCTTTCGAAGGACTAGACGTTCAGTTTGATTTTCTGGTCAAACTGAGGAGAAAAGTTGAGGCCTCTGCGGGGAGCGAACCCTCGAACCTTGAGTTCAGTTATTGGCAGGCGAACGTCTGAATTATTCTGTCACTCTTCTCCCTGGTAGTACGTGACTGAGGTGGGGTGGGGGTGGGGGTGGATTGGATGGTGGGAGAGGATGGGACCAAGAATGCTGGCAAGGTTAGAGATCATCTGTGTAAAGAAATGCCTGGTGTCCTCCTGATCTCCCTGTCTTCTGCGTTTGTCAAGTCAACGTGTGAGCGTAAAACTATCAGTGGACGTGTAGTTGTTCATCTTGTGTCCTTTTGCAGGGACTGTGAAACTGGATGCCGTTCATCGTTAATGTCGTTGTCTTGTCCGCTTTGTGAAGTCATCCACGCCACAGTTATCTGCACTACGTCATTTCTTTTTCATAGTATAAAGGTTTTGCTCTCCTCTCCTCTTATGTGTCTCTCCCTGCTTGCGTCTCAGTCTGTCTGTCTGTCTCTCTGTCTGTTTCTCTATCTCAGTCTCTGTGAGTCTCTGTCTCTCTCTGAATCTCTCTCTCTCTCTGTAACTCTGTGTCTGTCTCTGTCTGTCTGTCTCTCTGTGTCTCTCTATCTCTGTCTGTCTGTCTATATCTGTCTCTGTCCCTCTCTCTCTCTCTCTTTCTCTATTTCTGTCTGTTTTACTGTCAATCTGTCTTTCTCTTGTCTTTGTCTCTTTCTCTGTCTGTATGTGTGTCCCTCTCTGCCTCTATCTGTCTGTCTGTCTGTCTGTCATTCTCTCTCTCTCTCGCTCTCTCTTTTTTCCATGGGTGCAGTGGTCAAGTTGGTAAACCTCCGATTTCCGATTGGATAATTATGGGTTTGATCCATTTGGACATCTTTGCCTGGTGGATAAAAGGTGAAGACTTGTGCTGACCTGCTAGTGCTTAACACCCCTTCTCAGGATATCAAACATGCTAAATATCCTATTAGTTATATCAGAAGATGGCTTATAAAGACAAGAAGACATCCTGCTCACAAGCACTGCCAAGTTTGAAATAATGGCTTGTAATTAAAAACTCCATCCGTTGGAAAATAAAGTATCATTATCATTCTCTGTCTGTCTGTCTGTTTTTCTATCTGTATATCCTTCTTTCTCTGTCTGTGTCTGTGTCTGTCTCTGTCTGCCTGTCTGTCTCTGTCTTCTTTCTCTCCTCCCCACCCTCTCTCTCTCCTTCTCTCTCAACTTTTCACAGAAAAGCTATCAGTCGATTATCATGTAGCAATCGTGTGTTATCTTCTACAATGTCTGAAAAAAATTAGTATTAAGGTGTAACCATTTTCGTGGGTTTCTTAATCAAGTAACGGTGATTTGACAGAAAACATCCCACAGAACAATGTTTTCTGCTGAGAATGTCTGGTGATGTTCGTTTGGTTGCCATGTGTTTTCAAGAGCAACACTTGAGACAGGAAAAGAAGAAGAGTTAAGAATCATGTAACACTCAATATTTTTTTCTTCGGCATGGACTGGAAAAGAGGATGTCAGGGTGGACCTTTCGGTGTTCTTTGTCTAATCAAGTGATGATCATTTCAGTCGAGGGGATAATTGTATCCTCTCAAATAGTTTTCCAGTGGTGATTTGACTGAAAACGTTGTCAGGGTGATTACACTGTCAGTTGTTTCCCCTTTGCCAGAATTGTCAGAAAAAAAATCAGAAGACAGGCTTCAGATTTTTGATGATTTTTTTTAATTTCGCATGTCATGAAAGAGTGTGAAATTTAAAAAACAAATTTCAGCTAAAAATTTGACAAGGTCTGGTTGCTATTACTCATTGAGAACATTCAGACTTTTACCTCGAAAAATAACATACAAGGAAGCTGCAAAGACAAGTATAGATAAATGTAAGAATATTCGTGAAATCTCTTAGTTTTTTTTTATACGAGATATGTATAAAATCAATGATAAATGGGGCATTGTTCCTTTATTGTCGAAGGAAGCTGAATTTACTTTCTTCGTGTGTGAAAGTCACAGTATGTGTACGAAGTCAGTTCTTTTCTTGGCTCATAAAGAACAGAACATCTCAGAACAAAAAGGACTTCATCCTCCTCATCATCATCATCAGGTGCCTTGCCGCATGGCGTTGGCGATTATGGATTTCCATCTGTCTCTATCTCTTGTTGCCTCAAGCATCTCTTCCACCCTCCTTGTTCCCAGCCACTCTGCAAGTCCGTCTAGTATCTTCTCCCTGGGTCTACCTGGTGCTCTCTTTCCATCCAGCTTTTCTGTTGTGACCAGGTGCTCTAATTCCCCTTTCCTCATAAAATGGCCTATAAATGTTGCCTGTCTTTTTCCTAATTTCCTTATGAATGATCTACTTGTGTCTGCCTCCATCAAGACTGTCTCGTTTGTTTTCTTTGCTGTCCATGGAACTCTCAACATCCTTCTTAGAAACCACATCTCGGCTGCCTCAATCTTGTTCTGGCTTTGCCTGTTGACTGTCCACGCATCACAACCGTACAACAGTATTGGTTTTATATAACATTCAAGAACTCTCTTCCTGATGTTAATTGATAATCATTTGTTGGTAAGAATGCTTTCCATCTTCTTGAATGTTGTTTTGGCTTGGCTGATTCTGCTGGCTATTTCTGATGTGCATCTGCACTTCATCATCATCATCATCATCATCATCAGGTGCCCTGCCGCATGGCGTTGGCAACCATGGACTTCCAACCATGTCTATCTCTCGTTGCCCCCAGCATCTCCCCCACCCGCTTCATCCCCAGCCACTCTGCAAGTCCGTCCAGCATTCTCTTCCTGGGTCTACATGGTGCTCTCTTTCCCTCCTGCTTTCCCGTTGTGACCAGGTGCTCCAAATCCCCCTTCCTCATAAAATGGCCTATAAATGTTGCTTGTCTTTTCCTAATCTTCCTTATGAGTGATCTATTTGTGTCTGCCTCCATCAAGACTGTCTCGTTTGTTTTCTTTGCTGTCCATGGAACTCTCAACATCCTTCTTAGAAACCACATCTCGGCTGTCTCAATCTTGCTCTGGCTTTGCTTGTTGACTGTCCACGCATCACAACCATACAACAGTATTGGTTCTATATAACATTCAAGAACTCTCTTCCTGGTGTTAATTGATAGGCATTTGTTGGTAAGAATGCTTTTCATCTTCTTGAATGCTGTTTTGGCTTGGCCGATTCTGCTGGCTATTTCTGATGTGCATCTGCACTTCATCCTACGTGTCATAATTGTACAGGTTACATGTTGTATCATTTGTAACAGTTTCCTCTATATCGCCTGGAATGAAGTCTACATTTACGCCATACTTTGCGTTTAAATCTGTTCGTTCAAAGAATTCTCCTTTGTCTTTTACGAAGGGTGCGATACAATAAATACCAGTTCTAATCCAATTTGCGCTTGTTATGATTTTGTCACCAACTAAAACATCCTCATTCAATAGCACTCTTTCAGCATGAACTTCAGGAGAATTATTAACTAAGCAACATAACTCTTGAGAGTCACGGAGTTATCTTCCATGTGGCTGCGTCTATGCCAGCTGAATGGGTAGCGCAAACTGTGTTGGATTCGAGTTATGTTGCTTAATTAATATTTAAAATTTTCCCTGCTTCCCTCTTATTTCCTCAGGAGAATTGTTTGGTTCTGTGCTTAAATAGTTTTTTTCTGTGGTTATTTGACTGAAAGTTTTGTTAGGTAGTGATCACACTGTCGCTTGTCATTGATTGATAGATTTCGACTGGAGAACTGGAGAACTTTTCCGATTTATGTGCTGTTTTACCCCCTTGTCTTTCGTTTCTGTTTCATTGTTTCTTCCTTTCTTCTTTTCTTACTCTTCCTTTTTCTTTCTTCCTTTCATGGTGTCTTTCTTCTTCCTTTCTTCTTTTCTGTCTCTTTCTGTCATTTCTTTTCCATTTGTCTTTCTTTCTCTCTTTTCTTTTTTTCCTTCCTTACCCCCCCCCCCCCCATTGCTTTTTTCTTTCTTGCTTTCTTCCTTTCTCTTTTTCTTTCTTCTTTCTCTGCTTTCTTTCTTATCTTTTTCCAGTTCCTTTCTTTTGCGATTCCATTTCTCTTTTTTCTCTGTTTCTTCCCTCCTGTCTTTCTTTTTCCCCGTTCTTTCTGGCAGGATGCTGGTGGATACAGTGAGGGAGTGAAAGGGTTAAGGTTTGAACCTCGTCTGATGTGTTCAGTCAATTCATCATAACGCGATCGCTAGGCTATCGGTATCACTTCGTTTTCCACAGAGGAGTAAACTGGGTTGTCCATGTTCGCCTTGTCCATTCTGTTTAGTCTGGTGATAACTCAGTCGAAGAGCTTTCAATACAATCGTGCTGTCACTTTGTTATCGACGTGAAGAATGTTGTTAGTTCTTTCTTTTATATCTTAAATCTTTCTCTAAAAAGGGAAAATTATTTCATATGGACCAAAAGGTGCATGTGATGTGATGTATTGTGATATGTGTGTGTGTGTGTGTGTGTGTGTGTGTGTGTGTGTGTGTGTGTGTGTGTGTGTGTGTGTGTGTGTGTGTGTGTGTGTGAGAGAGAGAGAGAGAGAGAGAGAGAGAGTGTGTGTGTGTTATATGAACATTTTCTCAGGTCTTTAAGAGCTGGTCTTTACCAACTTTTGGTCAAAGGTACAGATTTTAATGACTGCTACCAAAAGCCAAAATTTGGAAGGGAAGACACCAAGGTCAAGGTCATACGGACCCAATAGAATGCCTGAAGTTCGCAATTTTCAAAGAAAGTGTCTTAACAGCTCTTTCTGGGGAATTTTGGATGACATTTTAAGTCTTTTCACTGTTTTGCAGATCAACCATTGTTCTCAATGTACATCAAGTTTGATTTCAACTGAAGCTTTTCTAAAGTCAGTGTGACCTTGAGAAGCAAAAAATCTGGGTTTACTGTAATGATGTTTGTGTAGAGAAGCAAATATCGTCAGAATAGTCTATCTTGTTAATCCACTGTGTAAAGAATGCCTAATGATGGCTTGTACTTATATTGTTAGAATGACCCAACTATCTTGTTAATTCACTGTTTTAAAGAATGTATAATGATGGCGTTTGCTTCCTACAGAAAGGTGATGGAGGGAGCGGAAGGGTTAAGGTTTAAACCTTCTTGTCTTGGCTGCCTAATGGAGTGATGATAAATTGACAGAAGAGCCGTCCATATCCGCGTAATTGTATTTTGGCTGGTTGGACGTCAGAGGGAAAACAGTTTTTTCCCTTGAGGATCTGGTTCCTTTGATTAAGTCCAGCGATGACTGAACTGAAAAGCTGTCAGTATGATAGTACAGTCATTTAGTCAGGGTGCTTGTTTTACCGTAACAAGCTGTCAGACCAGTCGCCGTGGTGTAGTGGTTAACGCAACGGACTACAGACAGGAAGGTTGTGGGTTCGAATCCCCATCAGTACCTTCAAAAATCATTGTGGGATTTTTCGGCTCTAACCGGCTCCTACCCAGAGTTGGGCGTGCTATGGGCTCATTGGGAAGACTGGAACCACACAGTCGAGTCTCATCCACTTCGCAGATGCATCATTGAGGGTGTTGCTCAAATCTTCTGACCAGCACCGCAGGTGTCTGTATCTCTCAGGCCTGGTTGACGCCAGGATATATTATGATAGTAAGCGTAGAGTACAACCCTGTCACGCAGTCTCAATCCTAGATGGAACTCCGTAGCATCATGATTATCATCCACATCGACATCATCATCATCGCATAATAAAAACTGTTTCAGCTTCTGTGGCCATTAAAGTGGCGTAGAAAATGAGACAAAAAAAGAAAAAAAATTGGTGAGCTCTAAGGTAACCTCCCTGAGTAAAAAAAAGTAACAAGTGTCAGTATGATAGTACAGTCATTTAGTCAGGGTGCTTGTTTTACCGTATTTACTGTAACAAGCTGTCAGTATGGTAGTACAGTCATTTAGTCAAGGTGCTTGTTTTACCGTATTTACTGTAACAAGCTGTCAGTATGGTAGTACAGTCATTTAGTCAGGGTGCTTGTTTTACCGTATTTACTGTAACAAGCTGTCAGTATGCTGGTACAGTCATTTAGTCAGGGTGCTTGTTTTACCGTATTTACTGTAACAAGCTGTCAGTATGGTAGTACAGTCATTTAGTCAGGGTGCTTGTTTTACCGTATTTACTGTAACAAGCTGTCAGTATGGTAGTACAGTCATTTAGTCAGGGTGCTTGTTTTACCGTATTTACTGTAACAAGCTGTCAGTATGGTAGTACAGTCATTTAGTCAGGGTGCTTGTTTTACCGTATTTACCGTAACAAGCTGTCAGTATGGTAGTACAGTCATTTAGTCAAGGTGCTTGTTTTACCGTATTTACTGTAACAAGCTGTCAGTATGGTAGTACAGTCATTTAGTCAGGGTGCTTGTTTTACCGTATTTACTGTAACAAGCTGTCAGTATGGTAGTACAGTCATTTAGTCAGGGTGCTTGTTTTACCGTATTTACTGTAACAAGCTGTCAGTATGGTAGTACAGTCATTTAGTCAGGGTGCTTGTTTTACCGTATTTACTGTAACAAGCTGTCAGTATGATAGTACAGTCATTTAGTCAGGGTGCTTGTTTTACCGTATTTACTGTAACAAGCTGTCAGTATGGCAGTACAGTCATTTAGTCAGGGTGCTTGTTTTACCGTATTTACTGTAACAAGCTGTCAGTATGGTAGTACAGTCATTTAGTCAGGGTGCTTGTTTTACCGTATTTACTGTAACAAGCTGTCAGTATGATAGTACAGTCATTTAGTCAGGGTGCTTGTTTTACCATATTTACTGTAACAAGCTGTCAGTATGATAGTACAGTCATTTAGTCAGGGTGCTTGTTTACCGTATTTACCGTAACAAGCTGTCAGTATGATAGTACAGTCATTTAGTCAGGATGCTTATTTTACCGTATTTACCGTAACAAGCTGTCAGTATGATAGTACAGTCATTTAGTCAGGGTGCTTGTTTTACCGTATTTACCGTAACAAGCTGTCAATATGATAGTACAGTCATTTAGTCAGGGTGCTTGTTTTACCGTATTTACCGTAACAAGCTGTCAGTATGATAGTACAGTCATTTAGTCAGGGTGCTTGTTTTACCGTATTTACCGTAACAAGCTGTCAGTATGATAGTACAGTCATTTAGTCAGGTGCTTGTTTTACCGTAACACAGGGTGAGGGAGCAAATGGCGAATACGTTTGCATAAACATCCTATCCTTCATGCTTAGTTAAGGGTGATCGAGAGAAACGTTCATCAATAGAATCATATGGTCTTGTCAGGTGCTAGCCTTCCTCAGAAATCGGGTGGATAGGGTGAGAATGTCATGGGGTTGAAAGGTGGATAGAGTGAGAAAGTCATGGGGTTGACAGGTGGATAGAGTGAGAAAGTCATGGGGTTGACAGGTGGATAGAGTGAGAAAGTCATGGGTTGAAAGGTGGATAGAGTGAGAAAGTCATAGGGTTGAAAGGTGGATAGAGTGAGAAAGTCATGGGTTGACAGGTGGATAGAGTGAGAAAGTCATGGGGTTGACAGGTGGATAGAGTGAGAAAGTCATAGGGTTGAAAGGTGGATAGAGTGAGAAAGTCATGGGGTTGAAAGGTGGATAGAGTGAGAAAGTCATAGGGTTGAAAGATGGATAGAGTGAGAAAGTCATGGGGTTGAAAGGTGGATAGAGTGAGAAAGTCATGGGGTTGACAGGTGGATAGAGTGAGAAAGTCATAGGGTTGAAAGGTGGATAGAGTGAGAAAGTCATAGGGTTGAAAGGTGGATAGAGTGAGAAAGTCATAGGGTTGAAAGGTGGATAGAGTGAGAAAGTCATGGGGTTGAAAGGTGGATAGAGTGAGAAAGTCATGGGGTTGACAGGTGGATAGAGTGAGAAAGTCATAGGGTTGACAGGTGGATAGAGTGAGAAAGTCATAGGGTTGACAGGTGGATAGAGTGAGAAAGTCATAGGGTTGAAAGGTGGATAGAGTGAGAAAGTCATGGGGTTGAAAGGTGGATAGAGTGAGAAAGTCATAGGGTTGACAGGTGGATAGAGTGAGAAAGTCATAGGGTTGACAGGTGGATAGAGTGAGAAAGTCATAGGGTTGACAGGTGGATAGAGTGAGAAAGTCATAGGGTTGAAAGGTGGATAGAGTGAGAATGTCATAGGGTTGACAGGTGGATAGATTGAGAAAGTCATAGGGTTGACAGGTGGATAGAGTGAGAAAGTCATAGGGTTGACAGGTGGATAGAGTGAGAAAGTCATAGGGTTGACAGGTGGATAGAGTGAGAAAGTCATAGGGTTGACAGGTGATAGAGTGAGAAAGTCATAGAGTTGACAGGTGGATAGAGTGAGAAAGTCATAGGGTTGACAGGTGGATAGAGTGAGAAAGTCATAGGGTTGACAGGTGGATAGAGTGAGAAAGTCATAGGGTTGACAGTTGGATAGAATGAGAAAGTCATAGGGTTGACAGGTGGATAGAGTGACAAAGTCATAGGGTTGAAAAGTGGATAGAGTGAGAAAGTCATGGGGTTGACAGGTGGATAGAGTGAGAAAGTCATAGGGTTGACAGTTGGATAGAGTGAGAAAGTCATAGAGTTGACAGGTGGATAGAGTGACAAAGTCACAGGGTTATAGAAGCGACTGTTGACCACCTTGTTCTCATTATTCAGTCCAGGGATAATTGAGGTGAAAAACTGTCAATATGATTATACCGTTACTTGGTGTGGGTGCTGGTCTTCCTGCAGGGAACCGATGGGCAGGGTGAGGGAGTCAAAGGGTTAAAATGGGAACTGGGTTTTCAATGATCGTCTTGTCCTTACAGTTTAACCCAGTGGACTGAAAAACTGTCAATACAATCGTGATGTCGCTTGTTTGTCTGTCACGAATTTAGGAAGGCAAGGCAACCAGATCGGTTTTTTTGTTATAGAATGTCTCTATCTGTCTGTCTGTCTGTCTGTCTCTGTCTGTCTCTGTCTGTCTCTGTCTGTCTGTGTCTGTCTGTCTGTCTGTCTGTTTGTCTTTGTCTCTTGTCTGTCTGTCTTTATGTTTGTCTGTCTGTCTCTCTCTCTGTGTCTGTCTGTCTGCCTGTCTCTCTCTGTCTGTCTCTTTCTGTCTGTCTCTGTCTGTCTGTCTGTCTCTGTCTCTCTCTGTCTCTGTCTGTCTTTATCCCTCCCTCCCCCCTCTCTCTCATCTTTTTTTGTCTGTCTTTTCTATTTTCCATATCCCGCTTCCTTTCTTCCTTTTCTGCTGTCCCCCGTGGGGATGCCGGGGACTCTTTCAGTAAAAGTAGTATCCCCACCTTCTGAAAATTCTGTGCTAGAAATTTCCTCTTTTCTGTCACTCTCTTTGTTTCTGCCTTCCTCCTTTGCTTTCTGTCATTTCTTCCTATCATTTTCTTCTCCCTTGCTGGTCCATTCACGTGTGTGTGTTCTATAAAGTCTTAGATACTTTCTCTTAGAATTGATAATTGGGTATGTCTGTTATGTGCATTTTTAGCTGAGGAATTGTGATGTGCAGAAGCAATTTTAGGTTATTTAGGCCCATTTTTATATATAGTGCAGAAGCAATTTTAGGTTATTTAGGCCCATTTTTATAAGTATGTTTTAGAGTCCTTAGTTATGGTGAAGTTTTATTCAGGTATTTTTTAAGTCCTAAGGTGATAAACTGGACCGAGTGGTCAACACCATATCATTAGATTATGTGGGCGGACGCATTGATATGTGTAAGAAATTTTCTGTTCTAGGTGAGTTGTGATGTACTTTTTGAGATGGTTTGGCCTTGGTGTGGCTCTGCGCGGTCGGCTAGGCTTGATTAAAACATTAACAATCCTTTTCTCCTCACTGTCGTTCTGCTTTTTTTCCCGTTCTTTTTCGGTGTCAGTGTTTTCACTGCTTCATCAAG
>CM060310.1:90851021-90862781 GCA_030674185.1 Monoplex corrugatus | reverse complement strand
TTCTCCCTGTGTCTACCTGGTGCTCTCTTTCCATCCAGCTTTTCTGTTGTGACCAGGTGCTCTAATTCCCCCTTCCTCATAAAATGGCCCATAAATGTTGCCTGTCTTTTTCTAATCTTCCTTATGAATGATCTACTTGTGTCTGCCTCTATCAAGACTGTCTCGTTTGTTTTCTTTGCTGTCCATGGAACTCTCAACATCCTTCTTAGAAACCACATCTCGGCTGCCTCAATCTTGTTCTGGCTTTGCCTGTTGACTGTCCACGCATCACAACCGTACAACAGTATTGGTTTTATATAACATTCAAGAACTCTCTTCCTGATGTTAATTGATAATCATTTGTTGGTAAGAATGCTTTCCATCTTCTTGAATGTTGTTTTGGCTTGGCTGATTCTGCTGGCTATTTCTGATGTGCATCTGCACTTCATCATCATCATCATCAGGTGCCCTGCCGCATGGCGTTGGCAACCATGGACTTCCAACCATGTCTATCTCTCGTTGCCCCCAGCATCTCCCCCACCCTCTTCATCCCCAGCCACTCTGCAAGTCCGTCCAGCATTCTCTCCCTGGGTCTACCTGGTGCTCTCTTTCCCTCCTGCTTTCCCGTTGTGACCAGGTGCTCCAAATCCCCCTTCCTCATAAAATGGCCTATAAATGTTGCTTGTCTTTTCCTAATCTTCCTTATGAGTGATCTATTTGTGTCTGCCTCCATCAAGACTGTCTCGTTTGTTTTCTTTGCTGTCCATGGAACTCTCAACATCCTTCTTAGAAACCACATCTCGGCTGCCTCAATCTTGTTCTGGCTTTGCTTGTTGATTGTCCACGCATCACAACCATACAACAATATTGGTTCTATATAACATTCAAGAACTCTCTTCCTGGTGTTAATTGATAGGCATTTGTTGGTAAGAATGCTTGTCATCTTCTTGAATGCTGTTTTGGCTTGGCCGATTCTGCTGGCTATTTCTGATGTGCATCTGCACTTCATCCTACGTGTCATAATTGTACAGGTTACATGTTTTATCATTTGTAACAGTTTCTTCTATATCGCCTGGAATGAAGTCTACATTTACGCCATACTTTGCGTTTAAATCTGTTCGTTCAAAGAATTCTCCTTTGTCTTTTACGAAGGGTGCGATACAATAAATACCAGTTCTAATCCAGTTTGCGCTTGTTATGATTTTGTCACCAACTAAAACATCCTCATTCAATAGCACTGTTTCAGCATGTACTTCAGGAGAATTATTAACTAAGCAACATAACTCTTGAGAGTCACGGAGTTATCTCCCATGTGGCTGCGTCTATGCTAGCTGAATGGGTAGCGCAAACTGTGTTGGATTCGAGTTATGTTGCTTAGTTAATATTTAAAATTTTCCCTGCTTCCCTCTTATTTCCTCAGGAGAATTGTTTGGTTCTGTGCTTAAATAGTTTTTTTCTGTGGTTATTTGACTGAAAGTTTTGTTAGGTAGTGATCACACTGTCGCTTGTCATTGATTGACAGATTTCGACTGGAGAACTGGAGAACTTTTCCGATTTATGTGCTGTTTTACCCCCTTGTCTTTCGTTTCTGTTTCATTGTTTCTTCCTTTCTTCTTTTCTTACTTTTCCTTTTTCTTTCTTCCTTTCATGGTGTCTTTCTTCTTTCTTTCTTCTTTTCTGTCTCTTTCTGTCATTTCTTTTCCATTTGTCTTTCTTTCTCTCTTTTCTTTTTTTCCTTCCTTACCCCCCCCCCCCCCCCCCCCCCCATTGCTTTTTTCTTTCTTGCTTTCTTCCTTTCTCTTTTTCTTTCTTCTTTCTCTGCTTTCTTTCTTATCTTTTTCCAGTTCCTTTCTTTTGCCATTCCATTTCTCTTTTTTCTCTGTTTCTTCCCTCCTGTCTTTCTTTTTCCCCGTTCTTTCTGGCAGGATGCTGGTGGATACAGTGAGGGAGTGAAAGGGTTAAGGTTTGAACCTCGTCTGATGTGTTCAGTCAATTCATCATAACGCGATCGCTAGGCTATCGGTATCACTTCGTTTTCCACAGAGGAGTAAACTGGGTTGTCCATGTTCGCCTTGTCCATTCTGTTTAGTCTGGTGATAACTCAGTCGAAGAGCTTTCAATACAATCGTGCTGTCACTTTGTTATCGACGTGAAGAATGTTGTTAGTTCTTTCTTTTATATCTTAAATCTTTCTCTAAAAAGGGAAAATTATTTCATATGGACCAAAAGGTGCATGTGATGTGATGTATTGTGATATGTGTGTGTGTGTGTGTGTGTGTGTGTGTGTGTGTGTGAGAGAGAGAGAGAGAGAGAGAGAGAGAGTGTGTGTGTGTGTATATGAACATTTTCTCAGGTCTTTAAGAGCTGGTCTTTACCAACTTTTGGTCAAAGGTACAGATTTTAATGACTGCTACCAAAAGCCAAAATTTGGAAGGGAAGACACCAAGGTCAAGGTCATACGGACCCAATAGAATGCCTGAAGTTCGCAATTTTCAAAGAAAGTGTCTTAACAGCTCTTTCTGGGGAATTTTGGATGACATTTTAAGTCTTTTCACTGTTTTGCAGATCAACCATTGTTCTCAATGTACATCAAGTTTGATTTCAACTGAAGCTTTTCTAAAGTCAGTGTGACCTTGAGAAGCAAAAAATCTGGGTTTTCTGTAATGATGTTTGTGTAGAGAAGCAAATATCGTCAGAATAGTCTATCTTGTTAATCCACTGTGTAAAGAATGCCTAATGATGGCTTGTACTTATATTGTTAGAATGACCCAACTATCTTGTTAATTCACTGTTTTAAAGAATGTATAATGATGGCGTTTGCTTCCTACAGAAAGGTGATGGAGGGAGCGGAAGGGTTAAGGTTTAAACCTTCTTGTCTTGGCTGCCTAATGGAGTGATGATAAATTGACAGAAGAGCCGTCCATATCCACGTAATTGTATTTTGGCTGGTTGGACGTCAGAGGGAAAACAGTTTTTTCCCTTGAGGATCTGGTTCCTTTGATTAAGTCCAGCGATGACTGAACTGAAAAGCTGTCAGTATGATAGTACAGTCATTTAGTCAGGGTGCTTGTTTTACCGTAACAAGCTGTCAGACCAGTCGCCGTGGTGTAGTGGTTAACGCAACGGACTACAGACAGGAAGGTTGTGGGTTCGAATCCCCATCAGTACCTTCAAAAATCATTGTGGGATTTTTCGGCTCTAACCGGCTCCTACCCAGAGTTGGGCGTGCTATGGGCTCATTGGGAAGACTGGAACCACACAGTCGAGTCTCATCCACTTCGCAGATGCATCATTGAGGGTGTTGCTCAAATCTTCTGACCAGCACCGCAGGTGTCTGTATCTCTCGGGCCTGGTTGACGCCAGGATATATTATGATAGTAAGCGTAGAGTGCAACCCTGTCACGCAGTCTCAATCCTAGATGGAACTCTATAGCATCATGATCATCATCCACATCGACATCATCATCATCGCATAATAAAAACTGTTTCAGCTTCTGTGGCCATTAAAGTGGCGTAGAAAATGAGACAAAAAAAGAAAAAAAATTGGTGAGCTCTAAGGTAACCTCCCTGAGTAAAAAAAAAGTAACAAGTGTCAGTATGATAGTACAGTCATTTAGTCAGGGTGCTTGTTTTACCGTATTTACTGTAACAAGCTGTCAGTATGGTAGTACAGTCATTTAGTCAAGGTGCTTGTTTTACCGTATTTACTGTAACAAGCTGTCAGTATGGTAGTACAGTCATTTAGTCAGGGTGCTTGTTTTACCGTATTTACTGTAACAAGCTGTCAGTATGGTAGTACAGTCATTTAGTCAGGGTGCTTGTTTTATCGTATTTACTGTAACAAGCTGTCAGTATGGTAGTACAGTCATTTAGTCAGGGTGCTTGTTTTACCGTATTTACTGTAACAAGCTGTCAGTATGGTAGTACAGTCATTTAGTCAGGGTGCTTGTTTTACCGTATTTACTGTAACAAGCTGTCAGTATGGTAGTACAGTCATTTAGTCAGGGTGCTTGTTTTACCGTATTTACTGTAACAAGCTGTAAGTATGATAGTACAGTCATTTAGTCAGGGTGCTTGTTTTACCGTATTTACTGTAACAAGCTGTCAGTATGGTAGTACAGTCATTTAGTCAGGGTGCTTGTTTTACCGTATTTACTGTAACAAGCTGTCAGTATGGTAGTACAGTCATTTAGTCAGGGTGCTTGTTTTACCGTATTTACTGTAACAAGCTGTCAGTATGATAGTACAGTCATTTAGTCAGGGTGCTTGTTTTACCATATTTACTGTAACAAGCTGTCAGTATGATAGTACAGTCATTTAGTCAGGGTGCTTGGTTTACCGTATTTACCGTAACAAGCTGTCAGTATGATAGTACAGTCATTTAGTCAGGATGCTTATTTTACCGTATTTACCGTAACAAGCTGTCAGTATGATAGTACAGTCATTTAGTCAGGGTGCTTGTTTTACCGTATTTACCGTAACAAGCTGTCAATATGATAGTACAGTCATTTAGTCAGGGTGCTTGTTTTACCGTATTTACCGTAACAAGCTGTCAGTATGATAGTACAGTCATTTAGTCAGGGTGCTTGTTTTACCGTATTTACCGTAACAAGCTGTCAGTATGATAGTACAGTCATTTAGTCAAGGTGCTTGTTTTACCGTAACACAGGGTGATGGAGTCAAATGGCGAAATGCGTTTTGCATGAACATCCTGTCCTTCATGCTTAGTTAAGGGTTGATCGGAGAGAAACGTTCTCAATAGAATCATACGGCTTCTTGGTCAGGGTGCTAGCCTTCCCTCAGAAATCGGGTGGATAGGGTGAGAAAGTCATAGGGTTGAAAGGTGGATAGAGTGAGAAAGTCATAGGGTTGAAAGGTGGATAGAGTGGGAAAGTCATAGAATTGAAAAGTGGATAGAGTGAGAAAGTCATGAGGTTGACAGGTGGATAGAGTGAGAAAGTCATAGGGTTGAAAAGTGGATAGAGTGAGAAAGTCATAGGGTTGACAGGTGGATAGAGTGAGAAAGTCATAGGGTTGACAGGTGGATAGAGTGAGAAAGTCATAGGGTTGACAGGTGGATAGAGTGAGAAAGTCATAGGATTGAAAAGTGGATAGAGTGAGAAAGTCATAGGGTTGACAGGTGGATAGAGTGAGAAAGTCATAGGGTTGAAAGGTGGATAGAGTGAGAAAGTCATAGGGTTGACAGGTGGATAGAGTGAGAAAGTCATGGGGTTGAAAAGTGGATAGAGTGAGAAAGTCATAGGGTTGAAAGGTGGATAGAGTGAGAAAGTCATGGGGTTGAAAAGTGGATAGAGTGAGAGTCATAGGATTGAAAAGTGGATAGAGTGAGAAAGTCATAGGATTGAAAAGTGGATAGAGTGAGAAAGTCATAGGATTGAAAAGTGGATAGAGTGAGAAAGTCATAGGGTTGAAAAGTGGATAGAGTGAGAAAGTCATAGGATTGAAAAGTGGATAGAGTAAGAGTCATAGGATTGAAAAGTGGATAGAGTGAGAAAGTCATAGGATTGAAAAGTGGATAGAATGAGAAAGTCATAGGATTGAAAAGTGGATAGAGTGAGAAAGTCATAGGATTGAAAAGTGGGTAGAGTGAGAAAGTCATAGGATTGAAAAGTGGATAGAGTGAGAAAGTCATAGGATTGAAAAGTGGATAGAGTGAGAAAGTCATAGGGTTGAAAAGTGGATAGAGTGAGAAAGTCATAGGGTTGAAAAGTGGATAGAGTGAGAAAGTCATAGGGTTGAAAAGTGGATAGAGTGAGAAAGTCATAGGATTGAAAAGTGGATAGAGTGAGAAAGTCATAGGGTTGAAAGGTGGATAGAGTGAGAAAGTCATAGGGTTGAAAAGTGGATAGAATGAGAAAATCATAGGGTTGACAGGTGGACAGAGTGAGAAAGTCATAGGGTTGACAGGTGGATAGAGTGAGAAAGTCATAGGGTTGACAGGTGGATAGAGTGAGAAAGTCATAGGGTTGACAGGTGGATAGAGTGAGAAAGTCATAGGGTTGACAGGTGGATAGAGTGAGAAAGTCATAGGGTTGACAGGTGGATAGAGTGAGAAAGTCATGGGGTTGACAGGTGGATAGAGTGAGAAAGTCATAGGGTTGACAGGTGGATAGAGTGAGAAAGTCATAGGGTTGACAGGTGGATAGAGTGAGAAAGTCATAGGGTTGACAGGTGGATAGAGTGAGAAAGTCATAGGGTTGAAAAGTGGATAGAGTGACAAAGTCACAGGGTTGACAGGTGGATAGAGTGAGAAAGTCATAGGGTTGAAAGGTGGATAGAGTGAGAAAGTCATAGGGTTGACAGGTGGATAGAGTGAGAAAGTCATAGGGTTGACAGGTGGATAGAGTGAGAAAGTCATAGGGTTGACAGGTGGATAGAGTGAGAAAGTCATAGGGTTGACAGGTGGATAAAGTGAGAAAGTCATAGGGTTGACAGGTGGATAGAGTGAGAAAGTCATAGGGTTGACAGGTGGATAAAGTGAGAAAGTCATAGGGTTGACAGGTGGATAGAGTGAGAAAGTCATAGGGTTGAAAGGTGGATAGAGTGAGAAAGTCATAGGGTTGAAAGGTGGATAGAGTGAGAAAGTCATAGGGTTGACAGGTGGATAAAGTGAGAAAGTCATAGGGTTGACAGGTGGATAGAGTGAGAAAGTCATAGGGTTGAAAAGTGGATAGAGTGACAAAGTCACAGGGTTATAGAAGCGACTGTTGACCACCTTGTTCTCATTATTCAGTCCAGGGATAATTGAGGTGAAAAACTGTCAATATAATTATACCGTTACTTGGTGTGGGTGCTGGTCTTCCTGCAGGGAACCGATGGGCAGGGTGAGGGAGTCAAAGGGTTAAAATGGGAACTGGGTTTTCAATGATCGTCTTGTCCTTACAGTTTAACCCAGTGGACTGAAAAACTGTCAATACAATCGTGATGTCGCTTGTTTGTCTGTCACGAATTTAGGAAGGCAAGGCAACCAGATCGGTTTTTTTGTTATAGAATGTCTCTATCTGTCTGTCTGTCTGTCTGTCTCTGTCTGTCTGTGTCTGTCTGTCTGTCTGTCTGTCTGTTTGTCTGTCTGTGTCTGTCTGTCTGTCTGTCTGTGTCTGTCTGTCTGTCTGTGTCTGTCTGTCTGTCTGTCTGTCTGTGTCTGTCTGTCTGTCTGTCTGTCTGTTTGTCTTTGTCTCTTGTCTATCTGTGTGTCTTTATAATATATAATAATAATATATTTTATTTATATAGCGCAAAATCTTGACAAAATCAAATCTAAGCGCTGAGCGTATACATGCATACATACCTACATACATATCAGCGTATACATGCATACATACATGCTTACATACTTACATACATAAATCTAAGCTGAGCGTATACATGCATACATACATACATACATACATCTAAGCGTATACATACATACATACATACATACATACGTACGCACATGCATACATAATAATTACAATATTTATATAACGCAAATCTCGACAAAATCAAATCCAAGCGCCGAAAAGACACACACGCACACACGCACGCACGCACGCACGCACGCACACACACACACACACACACACACACACACACACACACACACACACACACACACACACACACACACACACACACACACACACACACACACACACACACATGCATGGCCACAAATGGGGAGAAAAGAATAAAAGCAATAAAAGCAAGAATAAAACCAATGGAAAACCACAGAGAGCACATCATATACAATTATATATTAAAACAAAGTGATTCCCCTCCGAGCGGAGACAGGCTGCAGAGGGGGGTTGAGTGAGGTTAGGATTTTATGCAGAGGAGAAAAGGTGAGTTTTGAGAGCGGACTTGAAGGAGGCAAAAGTAGGTTGCTGACGGACTGAGAGAGGAAGTTTGTTCCAGGAGAGTGGACCAGAAACAGAGAAGGCTCGTGGACCATAGGTATTGAGCTTAGTGCGTGGAAAGCGAAAAGTCAGAGGATCGGAGGCAGAGCGGAGGGTACGTGAGGGAACATAGATCTCAAGTAGGCTTGACAGGTAATCGGGGGCTGCGTTATTGAGGCTTTTGTAGCACATGGTGTCTAGTTTGTACTGTATGCGCTTTGATACAGGGAGCTAGTGAAGTTGTGCCAGGAGAGGAGATATGTGGTCAGCTTTTTTCTTTTTGAGTACAAGGCGTACAGCATTGTTTTGAATGCGCTGTAGGATGTGAATGGTGGAGGCAGGAAGACCAGACAGGAGTGAATTGCAATAGTCAATGCGAGACATTATGAAGGAGAGAACGAGTTTTGCAGTTGTTTCGACAGAGAGATACTTCCTGATCAGGCTTATACGATGGAGATGATAGTAGCAAGATCTGGCAGTTTGAGAAACAAAGTTGTTCATGGACAGGGTAGAGTCAATGCAGACACCAAGGTTTTTAGCTGAATCAGAAATTGGGACTGATGTGTTACATAATGGGAGAGAAAGAGGAGGCAGCTGGGAAAGTTTCTGACGGGTGCCAATGAGGATAGCTTCTGTCTTGTCGTCATTAAGCTGAAGTCTATTGTGTGTCATCCAGTTCTTAATGTCCGAGTAACACTCAGTGGTGCGAGTCAACAGGCGCTGTATATTATCAGGTGAGTCACTATCTTGAAGTTGGGTGTCATCAGCATAGAAGTGGTGTTTTATAGAGTGGGAGTTGATGATGGTGGACAGGGGGGAGGTATAAAGAGTGAAAAGAACAGGGCCAAGGACAGATCCTTGTGGAACACCACAGGTCAGGTATGCAGGTTGAGAGTAAGTGCCATTGATGAGAACAGTTTGTTTTCTGTTTGATAAATACGAAGTGAAAAAGGAGAGAGCAATGTCAGAGATGCCAAAAGTATGATGAAGTCTAGAAAGGAGAATACCATGGTCAATGGTATCGAAAGCTGCAGACAGATCAAGGAGTGTGAGGAGAGAGACTTTGCCAGTATCAGTTGCAAGGAGGAGATTGTTGAGAATGTGTAGTAGGGCAGTTTCAGTACTATGGCACTGGCGGTAGGCTGACTGGAAAGGATTGAGGAGATTGTTGGCAGACAGGTGAGAGTTCAGCTGGTTGAGGACGACTTTTTCAAGGAGTTTTGACAAGAAAGAGAGATTAGAGATAGGCCTGTAATTTTTCAGTTCATTTGGGTCTAAATTGTGTTTCTTGAGAAGAGGGTGAACAATAGCAGACTTGAAAGAATCTGGGACAGTTCCAGTTTGAAAAGAAGTGTTGATGATGTCAGTGATGAATGGGAGGAGAGTAGGGAGACAATCGGAGTAGAGAGAACCTGGAAGAGGATCCAGTTCGCAGGTTTTGAACGACATGGATCTGATTGTGTTGAAAATTTCTTCTTGTGAGACTGGGGTAAAAGTAGTGAGAGGTGTGCCAGAGAAGGAAGGGTCAGGTGGGCATGGTTGACAGGGTGTCCTGTCAAGCCTGTCACGAAGAGTTTGTATTTTGGTGGTGAAATACTTAGAGAATACAGATGGGAGTTCTTCATTTGTATGTTTTGTTGGGAGAGGTAAGTCTTTTCGTGTGCCAAGGAGATGATTCATGGTTGTAAAGAGTTCTTTTGAAGAAGAGGCATTCAGGATTTTGGTTTGGAAATAGCTTGTTTTTGCAGATGCAATGAGGGTGGATACTTTTGTTTTAGAGGCTTGTCTGTCTGTCTCTTTCTGTCTGTCTCTGTCTGTCTGTCTGTCTGTCTGCCTTTCTCTCTCTGTCTCTGTCTCTTTCTGTCTGTCTCTGTCTGTCTGTCTGTCTCTGTCTCTCTCTGTCTCTGTCTGTCTTTATCCCTCCCTCCCCCCTCTCTCTCGTCTTTTTTTGTCTGTCTTTTCTATTTTCCATATCCCGCTTCCTTTCTTCCTTTTCTGCTGCCCCCCGTGGGGATGCCGGGGTTATTTAAGTTATTTCTGGAAATTCTGTGCTAGAAATTTCCTCTTTTCTGTCACTCTCGTTGTTTCTGCCTTCCTCCTTTGCTTTCTGTCATTTCTTCCTATCATTTTCTGCCTTGCTGGTCCATTCACGTGTGTGTGTTCTATAAAGCCTTACATGCTTTCTCTTAGAATTGATAATTGGGTATGTCTGTTATGTGCATTTTTATCTCTAAGAATTGTGATGTGCAGAAGCAATTTATTGTTATATAGGCCCATTTTTATAAATATGTTTTAGAGTCCTTAGTTATGTTTAAATTTTATTCAGGTATTTTTTAAGTCCTAAGGTGATAAACTGGACGGAGTCGTCAACACCATATCATTAGATTATGTGGGCGGACGCATTGATATGTGTATGAAATTTTCTGTTCTAGGTGAGTTGTGATGTACTTTTTGAGATGGTTGTGGCCTTGGTGTGGCTCTGCGTGGTCGGCTAGGCTTGATTAAAACATTAACAATCCTTTTCTCCTCACTGTCGTTCGGCTTTTTTTCCCGTTCTTTTTCGGTGTCTGTGTTTTCACTGCTTCATCAAGTTTAAGGTGAGAAGCCATTTTATCCAACTTAATACCGTATCGTGTAAGGCCTGTCGTTGTTGTTCTTGTCTTAAGGTCTATGTGTTTGTATCTTTGTTGTTTTTGCGTTTTGCACTTGACAGAGGTCAGTTGCCAGAACATTTGCGCCAGTCCTGTTTTGTGAACTAAATACGCGTTGCAATCGTATTGTTGCGTGTTTTGGGTTTCTTTGATCTTATCGGGAAAATAACAAGGGGAGATAACTTATCCGGACTGAGTTGTGTTGTGCCTGAATGGAATAAGAACCACTGAAAGCTTGCTTTCGTGGTTTGCTGGAGACTGGAGGGGCTGTGATTAAGGAGATATTATTTTCAGACAGCAGAGGTTTTGTGTATTGATTGGGGGCTTTCTGTGATATGAGACAAGTTTATGTTTAGTGGTTAGTTGGGTTTTGATGAAGTCATTTCATTATGTTTTTGTTTTATCTTATCTTTTGTATTGATTCGGGGGGTGGGGGGGTGGGGGGGCTTTCTGCGATGTGAGACAAGTTTATATTTAGTGGCTAGTTGGGTTTTCATGAAGTCATTTCATTATGTTTTTATTTTATTTATCTTTTGTATTGATTGGGGGCGGGGGGGGGGGGGGGAGCTTTTCTGTGATGTGAGGCAAGTTTATGTTTAGTGGTTAGTTGGGTTTTGATGCAGTCATTTAATTATGTTTTTATTTTATTCATCTTATCTTTTGTATTGATTGGGGTGAGGGTGGGAGGCTTTGTGCGATGTGAGATAACTTTATACTTAGTGGCTAGTTGTGGTTTGATTATTGTCCTTTCATTATTTATTTATTTGTTTTATATATCTTTTGTATTGATTGGTGGAGGGGGGGGGGGTTCTGAGATGTGAGATAAGTTTATACTTAGTGGCTAGTTGTGTTTTGATTCAATCCTGTCGTTGTTTAAATAGTTTATTTATCTGTTCTTCTCTTTGAAGATACACAGATACACATGTCATTTACATGCAACCAAGACTGTTCCAGTGATAGACTGACATAATACTTGTATAAGAGCAAAAAAACAACAACAAACAAACAAAAAAAAACCCCAAAAAAACGTACAAACAAACAAACAAAAAACCCATAGGCTATTCACTGACCTCAGGACCAGGCCAGTTCAAAGATTTATGCGCAGGCCTTAAGGCTTTTGCCATTTTGGATTTTTCTCGATGACGTGGCACCTGTGACGTTAGTGCATGTGGAATTCAATCCAACTGCAGAGACGTCATCTTGAGAAATTGACACTGAAACTGGAGAACATG
>CM060310.1:90808521-90818521 GCA_030674185.1 Monoplex corrugatus | reverse complement strand
ATGAATGAATGAATGAATGAATGAATGAATGAATGAATGAATGAATGAAACGAACGAAAAGAACGAGCGAACGAACGAGCGAACGAAAAGAAAGAAAGAAAAAACAAACACCACCACCACCAGACAAACAAACAACAGAAATGCGCGAGCGCGTACACACACAAAGACACACACGTACACAGACACACAAATACACAGACACAGACACACACACACACACACACACCACACACACACACACACACACACACACACACACACACACACACACACACACACACACACACTGTCTCTCTCTATGTCTCTCTTTCTCTCTGTCTGTCTGTCTGTCTCTCTCTCTCTTTCTCTCTCTCTCTCTCACACACACAGACACACACACAACAACAACAACACACACACACAACACACACACACACACACACACACACACACACACACACACATAACAATAGAGAGAGAGAGAGAGAGAGAGAGAGAGAGAGAGAGAGAGAGATATGTATGTAAGAAAAAAAAAACCAAACACAAAAAGACCGTTAATGGAGATTTATAAAAAGACAAGCCACATTGATGAGATATTTTGGGGGCGGGAGAAATTTGAGCACCTGGTTACAATAGGAAAGCTATAGGGAAAAAAGAGCACCAGGTAGACCCTGGTGAGACGATTTGGCAGAATGGATGAGGACAGAAAGGGTAGGAAACAAAAGATAGATTCGTATGGAAGGTCATGGTCGCTAACGCCAACAGGATGATGATGATGATGATGATGATGATGATGATGATGATGATGATGATGATGATGGTGATGATGATGTGATGATACAGCATTACATTTAAAATGAAACTGCCATCTGGTTTATCAGTAATGTTTTGTAGTGTTTGTGGAGATCAGAGGTATGTTTATTAACGTGCCCGACTTGAGTCTCAGGTGGGGAAACGTCGCGACTGTCAAGGTCTCACTCACGACGTCGATCCGGGTCCTCTTTGGTCATAGGCCTGTTAACGTGAAGACATTGTTGTTGCTCTTGACATTTTGCAGTTGCTGTTGTTGTTGTTGTTGTTTACTGTTGTTGATGTTATTGTTTTCATGGATGTTTGTCATTGGATGTCTGGAGTCTCTTCGAAATTCAGCACGCTCCGGCAGTTCCATATGTTCTCCATCTAAATCCGCCTGTAGATGTGTGGCAGAGTTCTACAGTCTGCTGAAAACCGTATCCACTGACAACGTCTTAAAACGGGGAGGGAAACGGAACTTTGTTGTTGTTGTGTTGTTGTTACTGATCCGTTGTTTAGGGCGGTGTACTGTTTTAGTGCTTGTTGTTGCTGTTGATGTTATTGTTGCATTGCTATTTTTGTTGTTATTGGTCTTGTTTAGGGCGTTGTACTGTTTAGGGTGTTGCTGTTGCTGTTGATGTTATTGTTGCAATTGCTATTTTGTTGTTACTTGTCTTGTTGGGGCGTTGATACTGTTTTAGTGTGTTGCTGTTGCTGTTGATGTTATTGTTGCAATTGCTGTTTTTGTTGTTATTGTCTTGTTGAGGGCGTTGATACTGTTTTAGGTGTGTTGCTGTTGCTGTTGATGTTATTGTTGCAATTGCTGTTTTGTTGTTACTGTCTTGTTGAGGGCGTTGATCTGTTTTAGGTGTGTTGTTGTTATCGTTGCTGTGCTGTTTTGGACCTGTTATTGGTGTTAATGTCACTGATGACAGTATTGTTATTATAGTCGTTGTTGTTGTTGGCCTTGTTATTTGGTGCCGTTGTTGCGGGGATTGTTGTTGTCATGGTTTGGTTGGTGTTAATCTTGCCGCTACCGCGGATATTGCTGTTGTGATTGTTATTATTGTTGCTGTTGTTTTTTTTCCTGCTGCTATTGCCATTGTTGGTTGTCACTGTGGGCGTTGTTGTTCAATGCTGGAAGACGCCGCTTGTCACGCGAGTGGGAATTTTTTTCCTCATCGAGTTGGAGTTGTTCACAGGAATTCCACATGCTCCACCCACTCTGTACGTATTGCAGACTTCTCGAGCTGCGCTAACCGTATCCTGCAAGATCTGAAATGATTTACAAAACACTCCAAACTGTGTGTACTTTAGGCAACCAAGACCTACGTATCGCTACGCTCAACCATGAGCTACGACAACTAGTAACATGTAAGAGACTCAGGACCTACACTCATGTCATCAAGGTTACGCTTCAAACAAGATTGAGCACGAATGTGTTTCTAAAAGAATGTTGAGAGTCCAGACGCAAAACAAACGAGACAGTCTGATGGAACAGAACAGAATCATTCATAAGCAATCTGGAAAGACGGCAACATTATACCATTAGGAATGGAATAGAGCATGCCACACGAAGGTGGAGGAAAAAGCACAGTACCGGAGAAATATTAGACGACTGCGGTGGCTGAGGAGAGAAGTGAGAGTGCTTGCAGCGACAGGTAAGATTGAGCCATGATCGCCACACCATGCGGCAGGCACTGATGAGGATGATTATGATGATAGATGATAGAGGCTATGTGTGTAGCGTGCCATGTTGGACAACAAAAACCACGTTTTGATACCAAGAGACGCACTGCAATAGAGGAAGACAGAAAACAGATGGAGAGACGACTAGATGGATTTGACAAGAACTGGAGAGGAAAAGCGCTGGAACGAAGTGAGTGGAAGCAGCTGGGGAAGGCCTACGTCCAACAACGGATTTCGGATGGCTGAAAGATGATGATGATCATTATGGACCTTCTCCAGCACATGACACCTGTGGCTGTCGTGCCTAAGATTCTTTCCGAGCGCGGAGACGACCTGAGAGAGAGAGAGAGAGAGAGAGAGAGAGAGAGAGAGAGAGAGAAGAGGGGGGGAGAGAGAGAGAGAGAGAGAGAGAGAGAGAGAGAGACGAGCGAGAGAGAGAGAAACTGAAACTGAAACTGATGGGTAAAGGTTCGGGATTTCCCCATCTCTAATGCAGCATGTGTGCAGACCTGCCAGTGCCTGAATCCCCTTCGTGTGTACAAGACGCAGCACATGGAATATGCACGTTAGAGATCCGTCAGTCTGTCAGTGTCCGGTTGCTAATGGAAACATGAAAATACCCAGCATGCATATCCACCAAAGACTGAGTATGCAGATTGTGCAGCAACATACCGCCTGCATAGTGTAGGAAAAAAAACTACACACCATCCGAGAAAAAAAATCTAAACGTTGGGAAATAGATGTACTCGGAAACTTTTAATATCTTCAATCTAACACTCTCATAAATAAATAAATGAATGGATAACCTTAAGGTCTTAGTCTAACGCTCTCATATATAAATGTATAAATAACATTATACTTCCAGACCTTTAGGTCTTCAGTCTAAACACTTCATAAACAACTATAATTTAATTAATGTAACGTATATATATTATAAATTTCTAATTGATGTGTGTTGTATACATAATAACAAAAACACCAAACTCACACACACAACACCACACAAAAACACAACAAAAATACCACACACAGCAACACCCATAAATAAAATAAATAAATAATATAATAATTAAATTAATATTAATATAATATATCATTATATGTATAATGCTCGAAACTTTCAGATCTTCAGTCTCAAACTCTCCCACCTGGGCCAGGGATGACTGGCGGTTAGCAAAGAGGTCCAGCTCCCGCCTTCCATTTTTATTCGCACGGGTTCGAGCCTACTCGAGAAAAAACCTGTGCGTGAAGCTTCAGTACACCCAGCTGTGGCTGGGTACCTCACCCTGCTGGGGGTTGTGAAAGGTAAAGCAGCTGGGGAGGAGAGATAGTCATCGCCTCAGAATGCTGGCCCGAAGAAAAGCTGAAGTCTTCAATCATCTTACTCCCTTACGATCTCAAGATGATGGGAAAACTGTCACCATTTGGTCTTTGAATGATGTCAGCTGTCACGCGATGGGAGCTTGTGTGCTCCCTTACAATTAAAAGCCCTGTAATGATTGCTGCAGAAAAAAAAAAACAAAGAAAAAAAAAAACTGCGGCCTTTTGGACCCAGGGCATTTAGACAGACACAGGCAGCTAGCTGTGTGTCATTCTGTGATGTAATCATCTCGGTATGCCACTGGTCGTCACGACATTATATTATATATGTATGTACACACACACAGCACACACATGCCGCACACACACACACACACCACACCACACACAACGACACACACACACACGCACGCACGCACCACGCACGCACGCACACACACAAACACACGTGTATATTGTAAATAGATAATAGATGGATGGATGGATGGATGGATAGACAGACAGACAGACACACACACACACACACACACACCACACACACAACACACACACACAACACACACACACACACACACAACACACACACACACACAGACGAGTAGATAGATGGATAGATAGAGATGATAGACAGATAGATGATAGATAGACACACCCACACACAGACGAGGTAGATAGATAATAGATAGATAGATAGATAGATAATAGATAGATAGATAGATAATAGATAGATAGATAGATAGATAGATAGACAACACAGAGCGAGTAGATAGATGGATGGATAGATGGAGAGATGATGTAGATAGAGATAGATAGATAGATAGAAGACGGACGGACGGACGACGACAGCAACAAACAGACAGACAGAGAGAGTACAGACATACATACAGACATACAACATACATACATACATACATACATACATACATACATACATACATACATACACACATACATACATAGTAGATTAGGTAAATGGATGGATGGATAGATAACACCTTCAAAATGCTGAAAAAGTGTGGTGGTCCCTAGTGTGCAACACCAACACCAACACCAAGCTGACACCGTACCAAAGCTGTGCACTTGTCCACCCTACTTTACAGCTCACAATGCTGGAGAATGACAGAGAGCGACCTTACCAAGCGCTGTCTATCTTCCACACAAACAACCTCTGTAGAATCATACAAATCTTCCGGTACAACACTCTCTCTGACCAACTAGTACTTGCTCAGTGCAGTCAAGACAGTAATTCCAGATTCAAGATTTTTTTATCTGTCCTGTCCAAAACAGCGAGTGAGTTTGGTCTGCAGGCATGTCATTGTCATATTATATTACGGACGCACGCACGCACACACACACAGACACAAACACGCGCGAGCACGCACGCGCACGCACGCACGCACACACACACACACACACACACCACACACACACACACACACACACACACACACATACACACACACACACACTCTCTCTCTCTCTCTGTCTCTCGCTCTCTCTCTCTCTCTGTCTCTCGCTCTCTCTGTGTCTCTCGCCTCTCTCTTTGTCTGTCTGTCTGTCTGTCTCTCTCTCTCACGTTTACTCACACACATGCGAATACACACCCAGTCATATACAAACAGACGCATATACAAACACACACACACACGCACGCACGCACCACACAACCACACACACACCAACACACACACACACACACACACACACACACACACACACACACCACACGCAGCGATCATGTATATATATGAAGGCAATATAAAGTTTCCCAATACATTTCGTAATCAAAACTTTCAAACCCTCGCTCTCCCACGTACACAAACACACACTACCCCACACGGACATGCGGAATCGCCCTCTCATACACATATGTCCACCACCATCCACCTCCATCTGGGCACGTTCAGCTGATGGGCACACAGGCTTAGTTGCAGAAATGTCAAACCATGGCAAGATCCAAATGCCCCCCCCCCCCTTTCCCCTTTCGGATCTCTCAGCAAGCGGTTAAAATAAATGCACTGTCATCATGAAAAGACGATGAAGATGCATTGGGTCACATCATTGAAAGGGAGAGGGATAACATCAGCCGGGTCTGACCTTCACTGGACATCAGAAGGAAGACTTAGGAAGACGCAAGAAGACCTGGCGACGAACAGTACGAGAGAGAGAGAGAGAGAGAGAGGAGGAGGAGAGAGAGAGAGAGAGAGAAGAGAGAGAGAGAGAGAAAATGACAATGATAATGACAATGACGCTTTGTTTTCCAACGGTAAAAGTTATTGACTAGAAACTATTTTTCAAACTTGTCATTGCTATTCTATACACATGACGTTTGTTTACAGCAACAAGTACAGAGAGAGAAAAAAAAAAAAAGAGAGAGAGAGAGAGAGAGAGAGAGAGAGAATGAATGTGTGTGTGTGTGTGTGTGTGTGTGTGTGTGTGTGTGTGTGTGTGTGTGTGTGTGTATGGACATGGGGGTACTATACGGATGGGGTCCCAGACAGACACTTATGGAGAATCTTCATCACTGCCTCGCATGCTATAGTGGCTAAATGGAGATTAAAGATGTCCTGTTATTCTTCGTGGGTCGGGGTCATTCTCCTTTTGAATTGATAAAACCAGGACATGCCATTCCACTGGTTTTCTTAATCCAGGACGTTCTATCCTATTGGACACTTCGTTGTAATGGTGTCTTTATTCCAGGACATGTCCATTTGGGTTTTAATCGAGGTCATTTCGTCCCATTTCTCTTTCATCTTGGTATGGGACACTGCAGCTGTTTGTCACAGTGGGTTAACCATGTGAAACTCGGGATGTTCTCTTCTTTGAGAACACGTTGCCGCAGTCCAGCGCCACTCAACATTTTTATCAGAACTTCAGAAAGGCAAGAATGCTAATTGGCCTTCAAAGTACACAGATAGACACGCGCGCGCGCGCGCACACACACACACACACAAACACACACACACACACCACGCGCGCGCGCGCACACACACACACACACACACACACACACACACACACACACACACACGCGCACACACACTTGGACACATACACAGAGAAGCACCGACATGCACGCATGCTGTGTTAGTAATCGTCATTTGCTGAAATGAAATATTCACAGTGTTTTTATTCTGTCTCTCACTCTCTCTCTCTCTGTCTCTCTCTGTCTCTCTCTCTCTGTCTGTCTCTCTGTCTCTCTCTCTGTCTGTCTCTCTCTGTCTCTCTCTCCCTCCCTCCCTCCCTCTCTCTCTCCCTCCCCTCCTCTCTCTCTTTCTGTCTCTCTCTCTGTCTCTCTCAGCGGGCCTCTGTAGCTCAGTTGGTTTGAGCATCGGATTCACATGCTAATGGTTGTGGGTTCGAATCCCGGGGTGCGCTACATTAAATCTGACCTTCTCACTGTCCCATCTTAGCATCATTGTTGTTCTGGTGGTGTCAGTATAGGATTAGATAAGTCCCCCATTGCCCCCATTTTCCTGGGATGGTTATCCCCGTCGGCCATATCACCTGAGGTGGGTGCTGACGTAAAACTGAATCAAATCAATCAATCAATCAATCAATCAATCTCTGTCTCTCTCTCTGCCTCTGTCTGTCTATCTGTCTCTCTTTGTGTGTCTCTCTCAATCTCTCAATCCTTGGTTTGTGTATGGGTCGGTGGCCTTCACAATAAACCATGTGTCAGTGTCAGTGTCAGTGTCTCTCTGTCTCTCTCTGTCTGTCTGTCTGTCTGTCTCTCTCTCTCTCTCTCTCTCTCTCTCTCTCTCGCAGACACAGTGAGTGCGTCCTCTCCCTGTACCAGACTTTACCGTGTTGTTGGTCTCTGTTATGGAGATAAGTGACGATGTATGCTTGACTGCACCTGGCTAAAAGAAAACAAATTCTGTGTAGAAATAGAAGTTCGATTCAGATCATTCCTCTGTCTGTCTGGAAAGAGAGAGAGAGAGAGAGGGAGGGAGAAAGAGAGAGAGAGAGAGGGAGAGAGAGGGAGGGAGGGAGAAAGAGAGAGAGAGAGAGAGAGAGAGGGGGGGGGAACACCAGGTAGAACCAATCAGAAAATATTGGACGGATCGGGTCTGCAGAGTGGATGAGGACAGAGAGGGTGTGAGATATACTTGCCGCTACAAAAGATAGATTCGTATGGAGGGCCATGATCGCCAACGCCGTGTGGCAGGGCACATGATGATGATGATGATGATGATGATAGTGATGATGGTGGTGGTGGTGGTGGTGGTGGTGTTTAGTCCATCTTGAAAGTGGTCTGATTGAGAATTGAACCCACGATCTCTGTGTTCTCTGCACGAGGATTTAACCAGCTGAGAAAAAACCTGTGAAAGGAATTTAACCCTTTGAGTCCCGCACCCTGTCCACCAGCATCCGATATTGTCAACCATGCTAGCTAAGCGAAAACGTAACCCTTTGACTGCCTCATTTGTCCACCAGCTTCCTCCAGAAAGCTGGTGGATAGGGTGAGGGTATGAAAGCATTAAGTTTTTGTAGATGGTGAATAGGGTGCAGGAGTTTAAAAGGGTTAAGTGTGTGTTACCCTTGGAACACACGCGTTACCATTTGTTCTGATCTGTTTGTAGTAAGTCTTAAATCCTTCCTGGTTTGTTTTTTCTTATTATAGTGGCAGTTTAGTTTGCATCAAGTAATGTTTATTTACCTAGCTATTAACGATTTCTAGAAATTTGCTTGTTTTAGGATCACATGGTGACATGGTGTGTGTTGTTTAATGTATAAGTCAACATGTGCGAAATTTGAAAATCCGAAAGGCCCAGAGCACCTAATCACAACAGGAAAGCTGGAGGGAAAAAAAGAGCACCAGGTAGACCCAGGGAGAAAATATTGGACAGATTTGCAGAATGGATGATGAGGACTGCGTGTTTGAAACCTCGTGGGAAAGGGTGTTTATTTGTGTGGCTTGATCATTCATATTCTTTGCTTCTCAAAAGTTACAGAAGATGGTGAGATAACAGGCGCGTTATGTTGTACATGTACTTGGTTTCAGTGAATGAATAGATAATGCATATTTATATTTTTTTTGTTTCTGATGGTTGTGGATTGGGGTGACGGGGAGATAATTTGTATGGTTTGACTATGTTGTTGTTTCTGAAAGTTATGCAAGATTGTGAGATAACTGGGCCTGTCAAACAAGTACATGTACTATGGCTTGAGTGAAGTGTGAAATGAATAATGTATGTGTCTGATCGCACGCTTGCTGCCTAGCTGTCTGTCTGGCTGTCTGTTAGTCAGTCGTTCTGTATGTCTCTTTTTCTTTGTCAGCCTGTCTGTCAGACTGTCTGTCTGTCTCTTTCTCTGTCTCTCAGTTTCTGTCTCTCTGTCGGTCTGTCTCACTGCTGCATTGTGTCATTGCCTATATCTTTGGAAAACCAAAATCAGTCGATCGATGTTTCTTTCTGTTTGTCTGCCTGCCTGTCTGCCCGTCTCTTGACTCTGTCTGTCTGTCTGTCTGTCTGTCTCTCTCTCTCTCTCTGTCTGTCTGTCTCTTTCTGTCTCCGTCTTTCTTTCTCTGTATCCCTTTGGTCTGTCTTCCTCTCTGTTCGTCTTTCTGTCCATCTGTCTCTCTCTCTCTTGTCTTTCACTGTGTCTTTTTCTCTGTCTTTTTCTCTCTCTCCCTCTTTGTCTGTCTCTTTGAGTTTCTGTCTCCGTCTCTCTATCTTTTTGTGTCTCTGTCTGTCTTTGTCTCTCTATGTTTGTCTGTTTGTCTGTCTGTCTGTCTCTCTTTTTATTTCTTTTCTTTTTTTTTGTCTCCGTCTTTCTCTGTATCTCTTTGGTTTGTCTTTCTCGTTCTTTGTCTGTGTGTCTGTCCGTCTGTCTGACTCTCTTTTGTCCCTCACTACGTCTTTCTGTCCGTCTTTTTTCTCTCTGTCTGTCTCTTTGTATATGTCTTTGTCTGTCTGTCTGTATCTCTCTCTCTCCCTCTCTCTCCCTCACTCTCTCTCTCCCTCTCTCTCCCTACTCTCTCTCTCCCTCCCTCCTTCCTCCCTCCCTCCCTCTGTCTCTCTCTCTGTCTCTCTGTCGCTCTGTCTCTGTCTCTCTCTCTCTCTCTGTCTCTCTCCAAAAGGTGAAAGAGGATTTAAATAATTTGAATGATTGAACAAAAGCCACGTATCACATTTGCTTCCATGCATGCACGTGTACGAATGTGCCGTACCTAAATGTGTTAGATTGTCAGTAACAGGCTTGCTTTGGTGGAGTT
>CM060310.1:90791021-90793521 GCA_030674185.1 Monoplex corrugatus | reverse complement strand
CCTTCTTCACCATTTCACCATTTCAAGACTTTGCCAGCGCGTAAGATTTTGTACAGGCTTACGGAGTCTCCCGGACAATTGCTGGCAGATCTTGGTGGCACGCATATGGAACTCTCCGAGATGAACCCGCTAGCCTTCCCGTGGGAACGATAAACCGGTGTTGTGTGTGTGTGCAGCGCGCAACATATGTCCTTGACTAAATTGTTAGGGAAAGAATCAGTTTTTTCAGAGGATACACTGAAATGCACGCGTACCTCCCCTCCCTCCATACGAAAAAAAGAAAGAAGGAAAGAAAGAAAGAAAGGAAAGAAGAAGAAGGAGAAGGAGAAGAAGGAGAAGGAGAAGAAGAAGAAGGAGAAGAAGAAGAAGGAGAAGGAGAAGAAGAAGAAGAAGAAGAAGAATGCGAAAAAGAAAAAGAAGAAGAAGAATGCGGAAGAAGAAAGAATGCCAAGAAGAAGAAGAAAAAGAAGGAGAAACAGAAGCAGAAGCAGAAAGAAGAAGAAGAAGAAGAAGACAGACCAGTAGCGTTGCACTGCGGTGACAGTTCTTTCCATGCATAGCAGCTCGAATTTCACATAATGGTAAATCTGTTGTGTCAAAAGAGAAATGAACACTAAATATTGAATAACAGATATGGATTCTTACGACAAATAAAGTCCTCAGTCTGGAGTCCATTTGCCAGAAGATCGATTACCAGAGATGTTTGGTGGTTCCATCATGGTGACTGCAGACCTGCCAGCGCCTAAACCCCTTTCAGGTGTCTACGCATGCAGAATGCCAGAGATGCACATTAGATATCCTGTAAGTCATGTCAGTGGCTGGAATAGGGGAAATATGAAAATACCCAGCATGCATGCCCATCCACCAAAGATGCAGATTGTGCAACAGCTCGCCTAACAGCTTGAATATTACACATTGATCTTAGCCAAAAGGCCGATAAGCGATACTTGGCATTGCACATAACCAGACAGTTTTAGAAGAGCATGGAGAATTCAAGCTGTTTCAGTTTCAGTTTCAGTTTCTCAAGATGACGTCTCCGCGCTCGGAACGAATTCCGTATGCACTAACGTCACAGGTGCCATGTGATGGAGAAGATCCAGAATGATCATGGCACAAGCCTTAATAAGCCTGCACATAAACCCATAAGCTTGCCAGGTCCCGAGGTCCTATCTAGATAGTTCCATAACCCTGGGGTCGTAGGGGAGTGAGGTGGCAGAGACCTCAACTTTTCCCGGGGCCAGCGCCACGAGGGCTGCACTCATCCCTCTCTGTTGATTCAAATTCATATTCATGTTCACAATTTTTTTTTACGAAGACTTCAGAAAGGCAAGAAGGCAAATTGGTCTTCAAGGGATAGGGACCTGGGAAATCAACGTATCTCTCCAATGTTTTATTTATACCAAGGCAGCCAGGCAGTGCCCTGCTCTTCACAATTTTCGACTGCCGTGGGATCTTTAGCGTGCGCAGTCAGAAGGCACAGGGGTCTGTCTCGTTTTTTCGTCCCCTTCCGAAGGATTAGACGTTCAGTTCGATTTTCCGGTCAAACTGAGGAGAAAAGTCGAGGCCTGTACGGGGAGCGAACCTGGAACGTCGAGTTTAGTTATTGGCAGGCGAACGTCTGAACCATTCAGCCACTGTTCTTCTCCCTAGTGAATCAAAAAGAGTTTGGAGAATAACGTTAGATTAGACAAAAACGATTGGCGATAAAACGGCCCCCATATCTCACAGCCCACTCATGTATTTATAAATATGAAGTGCACGTGGGAGTTGGCAGCCCAAGAATACAGTTGAAAAAGAAACAGCTCCAGCCAGCTGACTGCCTCATGATGCTTGTTGCCTCAAACACAGCCTGCACGAGACGCACGTGCACAGTTATCGGCACACAGGTTTCACAGTGCCGTTGGGTGACCTCGTCCTCTGGTCTGGAATCTTTGATACCACAGCCATTTTATTTCTTTCTGTCTCTGTCTGTCTGTCTGTCTCTCTGTCTGTCTGTCTGTCTCTCTGTCTGTCTGTCTCTCTGTCTGTCTGTCTGTCTGTCTCCCCTCTCCGTTTTCCTTTCATTTTCTTTCTCCTTCTCTGTCCTCTCCCCTCTGTCTGTCTCTGTCTGCCTCTGTCTGATTATCTGTCTGTCTGTCTCTCGATGTTATTATATGCATTGCAAACTTCGCATAAATCACAAAAGCCCCATTTCCCTTCATACCCCATTGACTATTGTATTGTAGCCTAGGGCCGATATACATTAAAAAAAATTCTGAGTTCTCTGAGAGTTCTGGCACTCTTTCTTGCTTTTTTCGCTGCGAAGTAAAGTTTGGATAAGAATCATTCCAATGACCAAAAGATAATCAAATTCTGATATCAATAACAGAATGGAAAAAATATGTTCATAACAATGTATGTGATTTTCGTTCTCAGTGGGCGTCTCTGCTTTTGTTCAAGTTTTAAGTTGTGGCGTCTGCAGTTAAGGGAGTTTCTCAAAATATGAAAGACTGTGGTATTT
>CM060310.1:90778521-90781021 GCA_030674185.1 Monoplex corrugatus | reverse complement strand
GAGGGAGAGAGAAATGAAGAGAAGAGAAGAGAAGAGAGTAAGAGAAAGAGAATAAGAGAGGGAGAGAGGGAGGGAGAGAGAAATGAAGAGAAGAGAAGAGAGAAAGAGAAAGAGAATAAGAGAGAGAGAGAGGGAGGGAGAGAGAAATGAAGAGAAGAGAAGAGAGAAAGAGTAAGAGAAAGAGAATAAGAGAGAGAGAGGGAGGGAGAGAGAAATGAAGAGAAGAGAAGAGAGAAAGAGTAAGAGAAAGAGAATAAGAGGGAGAGAGGGAGGGAGAGAGAAATGAAGAGAAGAGAAGAGAGGAGAAAGAAGAGTAAGAGAAAGAGAATAAGAGAGAGAGAGAGGGAGGGAGAGAGAAATGAAGAGAAGAGAAGAGAGAAAGAGTAAGAGAAAGAGAATAAGAGAGAGAGAGGGAGGGAGAGAGAAATGAAGAGAAGAGAGAAAGAGTAAGAGAGAGAGAGGGAGGGGGAGGAGAGAAAGAGGAGAGAAGAGGAGAGCAGAGAGAGAGAGAGAGAGAGAGAGAGAGAAAGCAGAAAGAGAGAGAGCAGAGAGAGAGAGAGCAGACAGAGAGAAAACAGAGAGAGAGAGGGAGGGAGAGAGAGAGAGAGAGAGAGCTGTAATTCTGTGTAGATTGTCTTCACAAGAGGTAGTTAGAGACTGATTCTGACAGTATTGAAAACGAATCAAAAACCCGTAAGTCATAGTCTCTTAAACCTAATAGTAATGAAAACGAATCAAAAACCGTAAGTCATAGTCTCTTAAACCTAATAGTAATGAAAACGAATCAAAAACCCGTAAGTCATAGTCTCTTAAACCTAATAGTAATGAAAACGAATCAAAAACCCGTAAGTCATAGTCTCTTAAACCTAATAGTAATGAAAACGAATCAAAAACCCGTAAGTCATAGTCTCTTAAACCTAGTAGTAATGAAAACGAATCAAAAACCCGTAAGTCATAGTCTCTTAAACCTAATAGTAATGAAAACGAATTTAAAAAAAAGTGCCAAATCAGACAGGAAGTCACCAGCACATGGGCTTTATATGTAGGAGGACTTTGGCGTGATCAGTTTGAATTCTTTTCCATCACATGGCATATTATGTGATGTTAGCACAGTAATTCTGCCTCGAGCACTCTGAAATGAGAACCGTGTTGGAGATCAAGTCGAAGAGAACGGGGATTTGGAAGGGCTGGAGTGAGGGACTAGAAATTTTTGTTGTATACACAGGCTTTGAACAGCAGGGTCTCTGCACACTGTAAAATACGTTTTGCAATTTATGGTAGTTTATCAAGATGGGGTTTATTATAGTTGGACAGAGCGGGCCTCACTAGCTCAGTTGGTTTGAGTGTCGGATTCACATGCTAATGGTTGTAGGTTCGAATCCCGGGGTGCGCTACATTAAAACTGGCCTTCTCACTGTCCCATCTTAACATTATTGTTGTTCTGGTGGTGTCAGTATAGGATTAGATAAGTTCCCCTATTAAAACTGGCCTTCTCACTGTCCCATCTTAACATCATTGTTGTTCTGGTGGTGTCAGTATAGGATTAGATAAGTCCCCCTATTAAAACTGGCCTTCTCACTGTCCCATCTTAACATCATTGTTGTTCTGGTGGTGTCAGTATAGGATTAGATAAGTCCCCCTATTAAAACTGGCCTTCTCACTGTCCCATCTTAACATCATTGTTGCTCTGGTGGTGTCAGTATAGGATTAGATAAGTCCCCCTATTAAAACTGGCCTTCTCACTGTCCTATCTTAACATCATTGTTGTTCTGGTGGTGTCAGTATAGGATTAAATAAGTCCCCCTTCCCCCACTTCCCTGGGATGGTTATCCCCGTCGGCCATATCACCTGAGGTGGGCGTCGACGCAAAAATTGAACCAAATCAAAAATCAGTCAAATTGGACAGTTCCTAGTTCTTTCCTCATAGTGGGCTGGCTGGCTCTTGTGGTAGAGCTGTTGACTCTTAATTCTGATCTCTCGAGTTCAAACCCAACCCACAACATAAAACTTCTTTTTATTTTAATTATTTAAGGATCATCGCACTCAGGAGGGTTACCTTTGTGCTCACCCCCCTTTTTTTTCCGTCCCGGCCCATTTTCTACGCTACCTAAATGGCCACAGAAGCTGGCACAATATTTTTTTTACAATGCGATAATGATGATGATGATGTCGATGAGGATGATAATCATTATGCTACGGAGTTCCA
Source organism: Monoplex corrugatus (assembly GCA_030674185.1). NCBI lineage: Eukaryota > Metazoa > Mollusca > Gastropoda > Littorinimorpha > Ranellidae > Monoplex > Monoplex corrugatus. Next base: position 90,778,815 of record CM060310.1, on the reverse strand, counting down.
TCTGGGATTGAGACGACGTGACAGGGCTGCACTCTCCGCTTACTGTCATAATATATCATGGCGTCAACCAGGCCCGAGAGAAACAGACACCTGCGGTACTGGTCAGAAGATTTGAGCAACACTCTCAATGACGCATCCGTGAAGTGGATGAGACTCGACTGCGTGGACCCAGTCTCCCCAATGATCCCATAGCACGCCCAATTCCGGGTGGGAGCCGAAAAAAAAAAAAGACATCCCACAATGATATAATTTTGAAGGGGCTGATGAGGATTCGAACCCACAACCTTCCAGTCG
>CM060310.1:90763521-90768521 GCA_030674185.1 Monoplex corrugatus | reverse complement strand
CAACATCAACATCATCATCATCATCATCATCATCATCTTCTTCTTCTTCTTCTTCTTCTTCTTCTTCTTCTCCTCCTTCTCCTCCTTCTTTTTCAGTAACTACAATGAATATTTTGCACTTTGACCAGCAGACGTCTTGACATGATGAAGTTACCCCAGACAGGGGGAGCAATGGCGGGAAGTCATCACCAGAGGCGGCCATCAGGACCACAGAATCTGATACGGTTCTCACAATGCCGTGATGGACGAGGGCAGGGCAGAGGTTAGGATGCTAAGGCCATGTTGCTATGGAGTTATGTCCCTGGTTTTCAGACGGCGTGGCCAGCCTGTGTCCCACGCTTCCCTGTCCTGTCATACATCCTGCTGTCGGCCTGGCAATATTGACCAACTTGGAGAGGAATGAGTGTGGAGCTGTCCCAGTCTGATGAATCCCTTTTCAGCAGAATTTCTGGGATTCTTCTAGATTCATAGAACTGATAGTAGACTTGTTTAGGTTAGATGTTGATGGACTGATTGATTGGGTGGTTGATTCATCGCCTGGTTGATTGATGGACTGATTGATTCGTTAGTTGATTCATCGACTAGTTGATTGATTGATGGATTGACTGATTGGTACTTCCACGATGGAGGACTTGATGACAAAGTGAGTTTTGATCTGTTATTTTAAGATAGTGGGGAAATAATGATTTTCTGTCTTTTTAATTTATTTATCTGGTAATCTCTCTGATCTTCCCGAAAAGTCCTATGCCCTATGACAAGGTCTTGAAATGGGGGAGGAGGAAAGGGGAGAGGGCGGGGAAGATATTTATAAAACACTATGCTGTCGCCATGAGAATGATGGAAACGTTAAGATGGGCACCAAACAGGCCAGTTTTTAATGTTGCTTGTTGGGGTTGAACTCGAGGTATCAGATTTTGAGTCCGCGACTTTGTCAGAAGAGCTGTCCAGGCTGCGTTAGAAAAAGAAAAAAGAAAAACAGATAGAGAAAGAGAGACTTGAAGGGACAGACAAGACAGACAAGACAAACAGACCGGACAGACAAACAGACCGGACAGACAAACAGGCCAGACAGGCAGACCAGACAGACAGACATGCAGACAGCCAAGATAGATAAGACAGACAGGCAAGACATACAGACAAGAAAGACACAGACAAGAAAGGCAGACAGACAATACAAGACAGAGACAGACAGAGAATAAACACAGAAAAAACACAGACAAGAAAGAAAAACCGAGACAGACAGAGACAAAAACAAGACAGAAAGACACAGAAAGAAAGCAAGACAGACAAGACAAGACAGAGACAGACAGAGAATAACACAGACAGAAAGACAGAGAAGAAGAAAAAGACAAGAAAGACACAGACAATAAAAGGACAGACGACAATACAAGACAGGAACAGACAGACAATAAACAAGACAGAGACAAGGACAAGAAGACAGAGAGAAAGACAGAAAGACACAAAAGACAAAGACAAACAAGACAGCAGTAAGACAGTAACGACAGACAGAGACAACACAGACAGACAGAAACACAAGACGACAGAGACAAGACAGACAAGAAAACAGACAGCACAAGACGACAGGACAAGACAGACGGACAAACGGATTAGTAGACAAAGACAGACAAGACAAACAAGACAGACAGACAAGCAGACAAGCGGACAGGGACAAGACAGACAGACTAACAGACAGCGACAGGACAAAGACAGACAAGCCCAAACAGACAAGACAGGCACAAGACGACGGACAAAGACGGACAGATGTAGACAAAGACAGACAAGACAAACAAGACAGACAGTCAAGACAGACAGGGATACAGAGACACAGACAGGCAGTTCAGACAGACACACAGACAAAGACAGACAAAGACAGACAAGACAGACAGACAAGACAGACAAAGACGGACAGATGTAGACAAAGACAGACAAAACAAACAAGACAGATAGTTAAGACAGACAGGGACACAGACTGACAGAGACGCAGACAGGCAGTCAAGACGAGACAGACACACAGACAGGACAAGACAAGACAGACAAGACGGAACAAAGACGGACAAAGACGGACAGATGAAGACAAAGACAGACAAGACAAACAAGACAGACAGACAAAGCTGCTGGCAAAACAGCCCGAGTTATCTATCTCTATATGTAAACATCAGCCGATCCTTTTGACAGAAAAACATCCCACAACACAATGTACAGCTATGCTCAATCCCCAGCAACTGGCACATACAACAATAAAACTGTCAGACATTACAATGACGGGCCGTCCATTCTCTTTCTCACGCAGATGATATTGGATGACACAACTCCACAAAAGATTGGATAAATAGACGAGTCGACTGCTTCTTATAAAGGAGGGGGGGGGGGGGGGAGGTCGTGGAGAAATGAAAAGGAAATAAACCCTATTTACTGGGCGGCATTGTAGTTTAAGCTCAGGTCACCAAAGTTTCTGACAAGAGACATGTTTCTACGCAACAGAGGATGGTAATGATATATGTATTAGCTGATATATGATATTGGAGCTGCGTTGATGGTATGCCATACAGTCTTATAAAAATAAAAGCACTGAGGTGAACTCTGTCTCTCTGTCTCTCTGTCTGTCTGTCTGTCTGTCTCTCTCTTTCTCTCTCTCTCTCTCTTTCTCACTGTCTGTCTCTCCCTTCCACCCCTCCTTCTTGCTCTCTCTTTCTGTCCACCTGTTTCTTTTTCTACATCTCTGTCACTCTGTGTGTGTGTGTGTGTGTGTGTGTGTGTGTGTGTGTGTGTGTGTGTGTGTGTGTGTGTGTGTGTTTGTCTGTCTGTCTGTCTGTCTCTTTTTCCACCCCTTGGCCCTCTGTGTGTTTATCTCTGTCTGATTGTCTGATAGGTTGTCTGTCTCTGTTTCTGTCTTACTATCTCTGTGTCTTGTCTGTCTGTCTGTCTCTCTACATATACATATATTATATATATATATATATATATTATATATTATATATATATATATATATTATATATATCCTGTCCGTCGTCTGTCTGTTACATCTCTCTCTGTCTCTCTGTATGTCTGTCTGTCTGTCTCTCTCTCTGTGTCTGTCTCTGTTTCTCGACCTCTCTCTCTCCCGATTGCGTTTACTGCTGCTTCTAGGGGGGGGGGGGGGGGTAAAAAACGAAAAAGAAAAAAACTCACGTGATGAAGGTGACGTGGTTTTTGCCCTCACGTGTTGCCTTGAAAATCTGTGTCCTGTTTAACTGTGTTGCTTTGACTTAGACATGTTATGTATGTAATGTGTGGATGGATGGATGGGTGGTGAATGGATGGACGGACGGGCAGACGGAAGGAAGGGCGGGTTGATGAGTGTATAGAAATAGATGGATGGATAAATGGATAGAGATGGATGGATGGATGGATGGACGGAAGGACGGAAGGAAGAGCGGGTGGATGAGTGTATAGAGATAGATGGATAGAGATGGATGGATGGACGGACGGACGGAAGGAAGAGCGGGTTGATGAGTGTTTAGAAATAGATAAATGGATAGAGATGGATGGATGGACGTACGTACGTATGGATGGACACAGACGGATGGAGGGGTGAATGGATATGCATGGATGTGTACGTGTATATGCATGGATGGATGGATGGGTGGATGGATGGACTTACATGCGTGTATGTGTGTACGGTAGATATGCATACAAGGAATGGTGGATGGATAGATGGATGGATATGGATGGATGGATGTGGATGGATGGATGGATGGATGAAAGGATGGATGGATAGATAGGCACGTACGTATTTGTGGATAGATATATATGGTCACTTCACAAGAGTTACACTCGTAGAAATGGCCTTTTTAGCTACAAGATACTTAACACCTTTTTCGTTCATTTCAGTGCAGAAGCAATTGTATGTAATCAAGACCAGTTTCATGCATGTTTTGGTGTGGCTTATCATGTGTACGTTTGTATTCAGGTTTTTACCCCCCTGGTGATGAAGTTGGCAGAGTGGTCAACGCCAGGGGCGTATCACTAGATTATGTGCGTGCATTGATATATATGCGTAATATGCTCTCTGTAATTTTTCATTGCTTTTAGTATTTCTCCCCATTTATAGCCGTGTGTGTGTGTGTGTGTGTGTGTGTGTGTGTGTGTGTGTGTGGTGTGTGTGTGTGTGTGTGTGTGTGTGTGTTCGTTCGTTGCTTGATTTAACGTCTTTTCACTATAAGTGTGATATTAGACGTGTGTGTGTGTGTGTGTGTGTGTGTGTGTGTGTGTGTGTGTGTGTGTGTGTGTGTGTGTGTGTGTGTGTGTGTGCGCGCGCGCGCGCGTGTGTGTGCGCGTGTGTGTGCGTGCGTGCGTGTGTGTCTGTTCAGCGCTTAGATTTGATTTTTATCAAGATTTTGCGCTATATAAATTTTGTAATTATTAATTATTATTATAATTTTCTTTTCCAGTTTCTTCTTCATGGTCAGCGAGGTGTTTAGTATGTTTTGAGATGGTTAAAGCCCTGATATGGCTCTGTGTAGTCGGCTGGGTTTTAAACAATAACTACAGTTAAATAGTGACTATTTTTTGATGCAACATTCTTAAGACCTTCTCTTGCTGATTCATTTCAGTGACGTTAAGTAGTGATTTTATTGATCAACAGTTTCACATCAGTTGAGGTAAGCAACGCCTTTTTCGGATGCAACATTCTTAACAACTTCACTGGCTCCCTGTATCAAAGCGCATACAGTACAAACTAGACACCATGTGCTACAAAAGCCTCAATAACGCAGCCCCCGATTACCTGTCAAGCCTACTTGAGATCTATCTTCCCTCACGTACCCTCCGCTCTGCCTCCGATCCTCTGACTTTTCGCTTTCCACGCACTAAGCTCAATACCTATGGTCCACGAGCCTTCTCTGTTTCTGGTCCACTCTCCTGGAACAAACTTCCTCTCTCAGTCCGTCAGCAACCTACTTTTGCCTCCTTCAAGTCCGCTCTCAAAACTCACCTTTTCTCCTCTGCATAAAATCCTAAC
>CM060310.1:90733521-90758521 GCA_030674185.1 Monoplex corrugatus | reverse complement strand
CATGGGGTGATCAATGGTTGTCAAGCATGTGGGGGTCTCTTCACACAAACAAGCTGTGGTGTTTTGAAAGACGACGGCATGGTGAGTGTGACCAAGTTGTCCCTGGTCTCCATTTCCCCTTCGACTGATAGTGTGCCAAACTTGTGACGTCCCTTTGCCCAGGACACAGTGCCGGAACACACGCGAGGAACTCCACACTAATGATTATGCAATGGCAGGGAATTGAACGTGAAGACATCTGCGTTGTCTCCCTTCCATCTGTCAAAATCCACACCCCCACCCATCCACCCTACCTCACCTCCCGTCTCCCAGGAGATGTAATTTACAAGCCAATGAGCTGCCAGCTTCTTCGGACAATGGCGTTCATTGGTGTATAAGTTAACCGTTGATGTGTCTCCTCGGAGTTTGAATCATGCGATGTTTACTGCAGTCTCGGTTGGGTTAAGTGTATCAAAACGATACTGAGGTCTCCCCGAAGAGTTTGATTCTAGAGATCTGTGGGAAGTTCCTGTACTCGTGGCAGCGCTGAAGTATTTTCCCTCTTCTTTTGCGTTATCGTTATTGGACCATAGAGATTGTAGGTGAGTTCGCAAATACAATCATTTATGATTATTGCTTTTGTTGTCTTCTCGCAGTTTACTGCTCACCGCATATACTTTCTGAACTTAATGACACCTGGTCAGTTCCTCCCCCTTGGTTAACCCTTTGGCTCCCGCACTGCATTAACTACAAAAACTTAACCCTTTGACTCCCTCACCCTATCAACCGACTTCCTGCATGAACCTGGTGGATAGGGTGAGCGAATCAAAGGGTTACGTTTTTTGGTTTTTCTAGCATGATTAGCTACGCAGGATTCTGGTGGACAGGGTGCGGGAGTCAAAGGGTTACAAGAGCTGAACGATAGTCAGCATAATTCCAATACATCAGTGTGTGTTTTACATTCACCACCATAGATGATGAATATTGTGAGCGTCCTGTGTTACCCCGGCTCGCCAGCTCACACAGCTGATTTACGTCCACCATCCAGACGTGATGTTCAATTCGTCAATGACCCAGCGCTGGGTATTCCCATTGATCAGCTTGGCGGTACTGCTTCCATCTCTCTCTGTCTGTCTATATATATATATATATATATATATATATCTTTCTGTTCTCTCTCGTTCTATCTCTGTCTCTCTGTCTATCTCTCTATCTCTTTCTCTTTGTCTCTCCCGTTCTATCTCTGTCTCTGTCTCTCTGTCTCTGTCTGTCTCTCCTGTCTCTGTCTCTCTGTCTGTCTGTCTCTCTGTCTGTCTCTGTCTCTGTCTCTCTCTGTGTGTCCGTTGCGCTCTCTGTCTGTCTGTTTGTCTGCCTGCCTGTCTGTCTCTGTCCTGTCTCTGTTAGTCTCGCTCTCTGTCTCTCCTCTTTCTGTCTCCTGTCTCTATCTGTCTGTTTGTCTGTCTGCCTGTCTGTCTCTGTCTCTCCTGTCTCTGTCTCTCTGGCTCTGTCTGTCTCTGTCTGTCTCTCTGTCCGTCGCACTCTTTCTCTCTCTCTCTGTGTGTCTCTGTCTGTCTGTCTGTTTGTCTGTCTGTCTGTCTGTCTCTCTCTCTCTCTCTCTCTCTCTCTCTCTCCTCTCTCTCTCTCGTGCTAGTCCGTTTATCTAACTTATCGGTCATTTTTTTTATTTGGTAAAAGATAAGGATTTTGTTTTCTGTATTTTTCCTGTCTCTCATTTTAAAAGAAGATTGTTTCATTTTGATAAGAAAGATGTGTGTATCTGTTTCTGTATTTCTGTGACAAAAATGTGTTAGCAAGATTTTATTCAGCTGCTTTTGGATGGTTCTGTTTCAAATTAGGATAAAAGATTTGGACCGTCAGGGACTGGCGAATTCGTAAGCTCGGATGTCATAATGCCAAGGTCAAGATCTCACGTACCATGTAAAAGCGACTAAAATCAGCATTCTTGAGGAAGTCCTCAAGAACTTTGGACAATATTTTAAATGTTTTCGTAGTTGCGACAGCCTACTGTTGACCGAGATTCACGTCCAGTTTTATTGATCTTATGCTTCTTGATTATATAGAACCAATACTGTTGTACGGATGCGAGGCGTGGACAGTCAACAAACAAAGCCAGAACAAGATTGAGGCAGCCGAGATGTGGTTTCTAAGAAGAATGTTGAGAATTCCATGGACAGCAAAGAAAACAAACGAGACAGTCTTGATGGAGGCAGACACAAGTAGATCACTCATAAGGAAGATTAGGAAAAGACCACTCATAAGGAAGATTAGGAAAAGACAAGCAACATTTATAGGCCATTTTATGAGGACGGGGGATTTGGAACACCTGGTCACAACGGGAAAGCTGGAGGGAAAGAGAGCACCGGGTAGACCCAAGGAGAAAATGCTGGACGGACTTGCAGAGTGGCTGGGGACGAGGAGGGTGGGGGAGATGCTAGGGGCAACGAGAGATAGAGGCAGATGGAAGTCCATGATCGCCAACGCCATGCGGCAGGGCACCTGATGATGATGATGATGCTTCTTGAACATCACATGACCTTGAAAATGACAGAATCTGTATTTTCTTAAATTTTGTTCTAAAGGGATTGTTATTGGCTTAACCATCTTGTTTTCTATCATCCATTGACCCTACCGTATTTTTGAGTTTTACTGTAGCTTATAATTAGTTGTAAAAGGATTATGTGTCTGCCTGTGTCCGATATCCCCATTTTTGAATTGATTTGATCCGTCAATTAAAATGTCTGTGCTATATAATCAGATATAAAGAGGTCTTGCTGTTTATGTCTGAAGGGATTTGGCACTTCTCTAATTTCTCTCAGTCGGACAGTTTTTCTGTTAGTAAAGGTCAAGTAGGCTGTTTGCTCTGTCTGTCTTCGTTTCTTTTACTGATTGAATTGGTAATGTGGACTCTCTAGAGCTACTGATTACATAGAAATGGATTTGAATACGTATATAGATTTTGGTTAAGAAATGGATTTGAACATTTGTGTAGATTTTGCCATAGAAATGGATTTGAACATTATGTAGATTTTTCTATAGACATAAATTTGAATATGTAGATTTTGCTATAGAAATGGATTTGAATATGTATGTGGATTTTGATATAGAAATGGATTTGGATATGTATAAGATTTTGCTGTAGAAATGGATTTGACTGTTATGTAGATTTTGCCATAAAAATGAATTTGAATATGTATGTAGATATTGCTATAGAAATGAATTTGAATATGCATGTGGATTTTGTTGCAGAAATGGCTGTGGATATGCATGTACATTTTGCTATAGAAATGGATTTGACTGTTATGTAGATTTTGCCATAGAAATGAATTTGAAAATGTATATAGATTTTGCTCTAGTGAGTGTTTTTTGGAGGTTTTTTTTCACATGGGATGCTTGGCGTTTTGGACAATTCTATATGCACTTCACCAATCTGTTATATGTGATTTTACAGACTGCTTCAGCTTGCACAAAATCCTTTGCACTGGTAAGGTCTTGAAATGGAAAAAAAAGGAGCGACGGATAGATGATGCGAAACACTGAACTGACACATTGTAGAATGATTTCAACAGTAAAATGGGCAGCGAACAAGCAGTGTTTATTTTGTGGGTATAACTTATACTTTTTTGGAGCCTACATGTACAGTTACAAAGAGGTTTTAACTCTATGTGAAACTTATTAAAAAGGGTTTTGTTGTATATGTTTGTATGTTTGCTTGTGTGTATGTGACACTTACAACATGCTCTCTATAATTTTCCATTGCTTTTCTTCTTTTCCCCATTTATAGCCATGTGTGCGTGTGTGTGTTGTGTGTGTGTGTGTGTGGGTGCGTGCGTGCGTGTGTGTGTGTGTGTGTGTGTGTGTGTGTGTGTGTGTGCGCGCGCGCGCGCGTATGTCTGTTCAGCGCTTAGATTTGATTTTTATCAAGATTTTGCGCTATATATTGTAATTACTTATAAAAAGTGTTTTGCTGTATATATCTGTATGTTTACTTGGTTGTTTGTAAGAGGAGATAAATATTTTGCTGTGTCTGTGTGTCTGTCTGTTTTTGTCTTTTATTGACTTCAGCCGTAACTATTGACTTCACAGCTGTAACTTAAAGTTTCTAGAGCCAACGGTTAGGTATAAGGAAGTCTGGGTTTATCTATCTGTATGGGGTTTGTTTCTGTTTATGTATCTGTCAAACGGGTAATTTAGACTTTGTACAAGTTGTGATTAAGGAAAAGCGGATTGTGTATCTGTCAAACGGGTAATTTAGACTTTGTACAAGTTGTGATTAAGGAAAAGCGGATTTTGGTCTGTCTGTGTGTGTTTCTGTCGTCTACCTCATCAGATGGCAGATGCACATCAGAAATAGCCAGCAGAATCGGCCAAGCCAAAACAGCATTCAAGAAGATGACAAGCATTCTTACCAACAAATGCCTGTCAATTAACATCGGGAAGAGAGTTCTTGGATGTTATATAGAACCAATACTGTTGTACGGATGCGAGGCGTGGACAGTCAACAAACAAAGCCAGAACAAGATTGAGGCAGCCGAGATGTGGTTTCTAAGAAGAATGTTGAGAGTTCCATGGACAGCAAAGAAAACAAACGAGACAGTCTTGACGGAGGCAGACACAAGTAGATCACTCATAAGGAAGATTAGGAAAAGACAGGCAACATTTATAGGCCATTTTATGAGGAAGGGTGATTTGGAGCACCTGGTCACAACGGGAAAGCTGGAGGGAAAGAGAGCACCGGGTAGACCCAGGGAGAAAATGCTGGACGGACTTGCAGAGTGGCTGGGAACGAGGAGGGTGGGGAAGATGTTAGGGGCAACGAGAGATAGAGACAGATGGAAGACCATGATCGCCAACGCCATGCGGCAGGGCACCTGATGATGATGATGCTGACCTCCCAGACTCTGAGTTAAGATTTTCTGTAGTTGTTAAGTATTAAGGAATTGTATAGTGATAGTGACAAGTCTGGTCCTGTCTTACTGTCTGTGTGTCTGCGATTGTCTGTCTACTGTCGACAACTTTTTAAGTCTAGTAACTGAGTATAAAGAGAGTTTACTATATTTGTTTGTGGTGGTTTATCTTTGTGTCTATCTGTGTGTGTCTGCCTGCTGCCTTCGACCTCTCTGAGTGTCTGTCTACTGCTGACTTAACTTTTTTTTTAAAGTCCAATAACTGAGTATAAAGATAGTTTGCTATATCTGTTTATGGAGATTTATCTTTATGTTTGTCTATGTCTGCTGGCTTGGTCCTGTAGTGTAGACCTTTTTACAGACGATGATTGGGTGTAAACAAGTTGGGCTATGTCTGGGAGTGTAGTTTTCTCTTTTTTTTTTAGTATTTTTTCTCTCTCTCTCTCTCTGTCTCTCTCTCTCTGTCTCTCTGTCTGTCTGTCTCTCTCTGTCTCTCTGTCTGTCTGTCTGTCTCTGTCTGTCTGTCTGTCTCTCTCTCTCTCTCCCTCTCCCTCCCCCCCCTCTCTCTCTCATGATTTAAGATTTATCTAGCTGTGGAGGATTTCTGTTTTGGTCTTTACCTGTTTCTCTTGTCTATTGTGCAGACCCGTAAATGAGATGTTCTTCAGCTGATAGATATAAGGGGATTTTATGGTGTCTGTCTGTTCCTGTTTTTGTGGTGTGATTTTCCTTGTTCTATAGCTGTAACCCATAAATCACACTTTGTAGACAGCTGTAGTTTGCAGTAAAAGGATTTTCTGTTTTCTGTATGTGTGGATTATCACTGTCTGTGGCATCCCTGAAACACGTAATTTTGGCTTTGTGAAAGTTGGGGTTAAGGAACAGTGGATTTTGCTCCATGTGTATCTGTTTTTGTTTTGTTTTGTGTCTATCTGTTTTTTGTTTTGTGTCTATCTGTTTTCTGTTTTGTGTTTATCTGTTTTCTGTTTTGTGTTTATCTGTTTTCTGTTTTGTGTTTATCTGTTTTCTGTTTTGTGTTTATCTGTTTTCTGTTTTGTGTTTATCTGTTTTCTGTTTTGTGTCTATCTGTTTTCTGTTTTGTGTTTATCTGTTTTCTGTTTTGTGTCTATCTGTTTTCTGTTTTGTGTCTATCTGTTTTCTGTTTTGTGTTTATCTGTTTTCTGTTTTGTGTCTATCTGTTTTCTGTTTTGTGTTTATCTGTTTTCTGTTTTGTGTCTATCTGTTTTCTGTTTTGTGTCTATCTGTTTTCTGTTTTGTGTTTATCTGTTTTCTGTTTTGTGTCTATCTGTTTTCTGTTTTGTGTTTATCTGTTTTCTGTTTTGTGTCTATCTGTTTTCTGTTTTGTGTCTATCTGTTTTTTGTTTTGTGTATATCTGTTTTCTGTTTTGTGTTTATCTGTTTTCTGTTTTGTGTCTATCTGTTTTCTGTTTTGTGTTTATCTGTTTTCTGTTTTGTGTCTATCTGTTTTCTGTTTTGTGTTTATCTGTTTTCTGTTTTGTGTCTATCTGTTTTCTGTTTTGTGTTTATCTGTTTTCTGTTTTGTGTCTATCTGTTTTCTGTTTTGTGTTTATCTGTTTTCTGTTTTGTGTCTATCTGTTTTCTGTTTTGTGTTTATCTGTTTTCTGTTTTGTGTCTATCTGTTTTCTGTTTTGTGTTTATCTGTTTTCTGTTTTGTGTCTATCTGTTTTCTGTTTTGTGTTTATCTGTTTTCTGTTTTGTGTCTATCTGTTTTCTGTTTTGTGTATATCTGTTTTCTGTTTTGTGTTTATCTGTTTTCTGTTTTGTGTCTATCTGTTTTCTGTTTTGTGTTTATCTGTTTTCTGTTTTGTGTCTATCTGTTTTCTGTTTTGTTTATATCTAATGTTTTTGTTTTGTGTCTATCTGTTTTTTGTTTTGTGTATGTCTGTTTTTTGTTTTGTGTATATCTGTTTGTTGTTTTGTGTCTATCTGTTTGTTGTTTTGTGTCTATCTGTTTGTTGTTTTGTGTCTATCTGTTTTTTGTTTTGTGTCTATCTGTTTGTTGTTTTGTGTCTATCTGTTTGTTGTTTTGTGTCTATCTGTTTTTTGTTTTGTGTCTATCTGTTTGTTGTTTTGTGTCTATCTGTTTGTTGTTTTGTGTATATCTGTTTGTTGTTTTGTGTATGTCTGTTTTTTGTTTTGTGTATATCTGTTTGTTGTTTTGTGTATATCTGTTTGTTGTTTTGTGTATGTCTGTTTTTTGTTTTGTGTGTGTCTGTTTTTTGTTTTGTGTCTATCTGTTTGTTGTTTTGTGTCTATCTGTTTGTTGTTTTGTGTCTATCTGTTTGTTGTTTTGTGTATGTCTGTTTGTTGTTTTGTGTATATCTGTTTTTTGTTTTGTGTATATCTGTTTGTTGTTTTGTGTCTATCTGTTTGTTGTTTTGTGTATGTCTGTTTGTTGTTTTGTGTATGTCTGTTTGTTGTTTTGTGTATATCTGTTTGTTGTTTTGTGTATATCTGTTTGTTGTTTTGTGTATGTCTGTTTGTTGTTTTGTGTATATCTGTTTGTTGTTTTGTGTATATCTGTTTGTTGTTTTGTGTATGTCTGTTTGTTGTTTTGTGTATATCTGTTTGTTGTTTTGTGTCTATCTGTTTGTTGTTTTGTGTATGTCTGTTTGTTGTTTTGTGTATATCTGTTTGTTGTTTTGTGTATATCTGTTTGTTGTTTTGTGTATGTCTGTTTTTTGTTTTGTGTGTGTCTGTTTTTTGTTTTGTGTCTATCTGTTTCTATGGCTTCCCTCACAGATAGATCCATAGTTTAGATTTTTTGTCAGTTATTAAGTATAAATTGTATGGTGCCAGTCTGTGTCTGTCTTCTGTCGACTTTCATGGTAATGTAGATTTTTGTAGAGTCAGTATATAGGTTTAAACAGGTTTTGCTATGTCTCTCTCGATGGGTTCATTTAAATGTTTCTTCTCTCTGCTAACACGTAATTTAGGATTTTCCTTAGAGTATGAAGCATTTATTTAGTCTCGTCTTTATCGGTTTCTTTCAGTTTCTTTTGCCTATTTTCCAGACCCTTAAGTTAGATTTTCTTCAGCTGTTAAGTATAAAGGGATTCTGTGGTGTTTGTCTTTGTGTGTTCCTGTTTTTTCTGTGTCTAATGTTCCCTCTCCTGTTGCTGAAACCCACAAGTCAGACTTTGGGAAAACCTGTGATTAACTGTGCATGCAAAAGCGTTTCTTGTGTCTGCTTGTCTGGATTTGTGTCTTTTGTTTTACCTGTGTGGCATTTTTCTGTTATATTTTATCTTGTTCGTATCGCTTTTTGTCTTTTGTTGTATCTGCGTATGTGGATTTTTCTGTTTTTTTTGTGTCTGTCTGTATCATCATCATCATCATCAGGTGCCCTGCCGCATGGCGTTGGCGACCATGGACCTCCATCCATCTCTATCCCTCGTTGCTCCTAGCATCTCCCCCACCCTCCTCATCCCCAGCCACTCTGCAAGTCCGTCCAGCATTCTCTCCCTGGGTCTACCTGGTGCTCTCTTTCCCTCCAGCTTTCCCGTTGTGACCAGGTGCTCCAAATCCCCTTTCCTCATAAAATGGCCTATAAATGTTGCCTGTCTTTTCCTAATCTTCCTTATGAGTGATCTACTTGTGTCTACCTCCATCAAGACTGTCTCGTTTGTTTTCTTTGCTGTCCATGGAACTCTCAACATTCTTCTTAGAAACCACATCTCGGCTGCCTCAATTTTGTTCTGGCTTTGTTTGTTGACTGTCCACGCCTCTTTCTGATGTTAATTGATAGGCATTTGTTGGTAAGAATGCTTGTCATCTTCTTGAATGCTGTTTTGGCTTGGCCGATTCTGCCAGCTATTTCCGATGTGCATCTGCCGTCTGATGAAATGACCGTTCCCAGGTATTTGAACTTATTAATCTGTGTCAGGGTTGTGCCATTTGCTGTTATTTTGCATGAGGGGATTTCATGTTTTTTACTGATCACCATGACTGTCTGTATGGAACCAGAAAAAGCACGAAAAAAATCAGAACACATAAATATTTAATACAACCAGACAGGACAGGCGCTAATTTTAATCTTTTTCTCATACAGGGAAGTTTCTGTCTTTTTCTCGTTATTTTTGTATTTGGTATTTGTTCATTTGTAATCTTATGTCTACGCTTGACAAAGGCTATTGGCCGAAAATTTGTGCCTATCTTGTCTGGTTGTATTGAATACGCGTTCTGATTTTTGTGTGTGTTTTTTTTCTGGTTCCTGTTCGCTTGAACCCGGGGAATCACACTTGTTTTGGATTTCTGTCTGCATGGAGTTTTCTATCGTTGCACCTGCATGTATGGCGTATGTTTCTCTGTTTGTATCTTTGTCCTGCAACACGTAATTCAGGTTTTGTGGACGCTTTAATGGAGTTTGAAAATAAACAGAAGGATTTTGTTTTGTCCTCTTGTTCATCTGGCCTACAGCCTCTTAGTACCATAAGTCAAGAGTTCTTCAACTTGTAAGTGTAAGGACAAGGGTGGTAGAATGGTTCAGACCTTCGTCTGCTAATAACTTAACTCTAGGTTGTAGGGTTCGTTTCCCGTTGACGCTTCGATTTTACTCCTCGGTTTGACCGAAAAATCGAGCTGAACATCTAGTCCTTCGGAGGGGGGCGAAAAACGAGTCGGACCCGTGTGCCTTCTGGCCCGCGCACGCTTAATATCCCACGGCAGTTGAAAATCGTGAAGAGCAGGGCATTGCCCAGCTGCCCTGGTATAAAACATTGGAGAGAGAGATTGATTTCCCAGGTTCCTCCCGTTGAAGGCCAATTCGCCAGAAAGCCAATTAGCAGTCTTGTCTTTCTGAAGTCTTGGTTAAAAAAATGGGCGGCACTGTGTTGATTTTTCAGGTCCCTCTCCTTGAAGGCCAGTTAACCGTCTGCCTTCTGATATCTTGGTAAAACAAAAGGTGGCGCTGCACTGTGGCAACACCCTCTCCAAGAGGAGAGGAACCCGAGTTCCACACGGTAAATCTACTGTGACAAGAAATAGAAGATTAATCTTATTCTTCTTCTTGGCGTACGCTGCTACACAATCATCTGAGTCGGGGCGATGAATGCAGCCGTCTTTTCCAGCTCCTGTCTGCAGCCATGGAGTTTGGTTGTTAGCGGAGTGTCTGTCGGCCACACGTCCTGTCTTGCCACCTGGTGAAGGGGACATCTTTGGAGTTTATGCTCCGTGGTTTGGTTTTCTTGACCGCAGGCACATGTTGGGGAGGGCGCCAGCTTCAGTTTGCGGTACATGTGGCTGTTCAGCCTATTGTGACCAGTGCGTAACCTCACCAGGGCAACTTGCTGCTCTCTAGACAACAGGTGGTAGTCATCCCTGTGTCGTCTCGGCATGGAAAGCGCTCTGATGATGCTCCTCTTCTCACTGTAGCTGACGCTGTTGTTAGGTTGTTGTTCTCTGGCTCCCTCCTTAGCAAGCATAGAAGATTAATGAATAAAAGGATTGTGCTTTGTCTGTTCTTGTCCGTTGGTCAGTTTTTCCCCTCCTCCCTGTGAAAATTTGCGAAGACTGACTTTGTGACCATGATTTGTTTTCTCCTGTGGAAGTTGTACATCAAATGATGACATGCACTTGTACCGGACAGAGATTTTTCTTCCCACCCACCCCCTCACCTTCCCGTCACTAGATCTAAAATGGCGACGCAGGTGCTAGTTTTTCCGATGAGACTATAAACCGAAGTCCTGTGTGCAGGGCAATGTTAGCGCATGTTAAAGATCCCGGTACAACAAAGGAGTTGTTCTTGTAGAAAACTCTACTACTGCCATAGATAAACAGAAACACATGCGTACAGAAAAAAGGAAAAAAGTGGGTGGCGTTGCAATGCGGCGACGCGCTCCCCCAGGGAAGAGCAGCCCGAATTTCACATGTGAAACCCATTGTGACAAAGAAGAAATAGATACAAACACAAAATACAACATTAACGAGAAACATCAGACGTTGCTGGATGGGATTCAGAACATCAATCCCTCATCACTCTCCGGACAGTCACCTCCTAAGGTCTCGACGCCACACGATAGTCGTTTCATCACTCAAAAAGGGTGGGGGTGGGGGGTGGGGTGGGGAGGGGGCTGCCCATGCGCTGCATGACCCATTCGGACCCAGTCATCAGTTACCTTCTTTTTTTTTGTACAAACCAAAGGGCAAGGTGGGGAAGTGACACAACCACACAATGCGCATCAACCACGTCTACCCCAGGTACAATGCGCATCAACCACGTCTACCCCAGGTACAATGCGCATCAACCACGTCTACCCCAGGTACAATGCGCATCAACCACGTCTACCCCAGGTACAATGCGCATCAACCACGTCTACCCCAGGTACAATGCTCATCAACCACGTCTACCCCAGGTACAATACGCACCAACCACGTCTACCCCAGGTACAATGCGCACCAACCACGTCTACCCCAGGTACAATGCTCACCAACCACGTCTACCCCAGGTACAATACGCACCAACCACGTCTAACCCAGGTACAATACGCACCAACCACGTCTACCCCAGGTACAATGCTCATCAACCACGTCTACACCAGGTACAATGCGCACCAACCACGTCTACCCCAGGTACAATGCGCATCAACCACGTCTACCCCAGGTACAATGCGCACCAACCACGTCTACCCCAGGTACAAAGCGCACCAACCACGTCTACCCCAGGTACAATGCGCACCAACCACGTCTACCCCAGGTACCAGACGAAGACAGTATGGAAGAGCCCTCTCCTTCCTTATTCTGGGCCTTCATCTCCCTATTGGTCGGCCGCCCTGCCACCAACTCACATATCTGCCAGCTGTGTTCCCCTTGCTATAGTCTCGACAGTTAGCAGTGGGAAGCTCCCAACGTTGCTTTAGTATGACCACAGGGGTTGTTTGAATGGCCGCTAAAGTAACCAGGCTTGATGCTCTTGTTATTGTTGTTTATAGCCCAGCCGACTGCGTACAGCCATATCAGGGCTATAACTGTTTCAAAAATATACACCATACTTCCAACAGGAAAAAAAGGAAAAGAAAATCAAATGCACATATCAATGCATTCATGCAATAATCTAAGGAAATGCCCGTGGCATTGACCACTCCGTCCAAATATTGCACAGGGGATTTAAAAAAACAAACCTGAATACACATGTAAACACAATTAAGGACTCTGAAACATATATAAAAAAGGCATAAACTACCTAAAATTGCTCCGCATATCTCACTTCACTAGAGCCACCCCCCCCCAAAAAAAAAGCAATTGATACATGTACTGTCTCATAAAGAGGAGGTACGCAAGACTTTATCGAACACATACAGGTGAATGGACCAGCAAGGCAGAAAATGATAGGAAGAAATGACAGAAAGCAAAAGAACAAGGCAGAAATAAACGGAATAACAGAAAAGAAGAAATTTCTAGCACGGAATTTCCAGAAGGTTGGGATACAATTTATACTGAAAGAGCCTCCAACATCCCCACGGGGGAGGGGGAGAGGGGGGAGGGAGCGTGATGCTCTAGACACAGTCCATTTGGTACAAATACATTGCTTCATTCTTCCGCTCAGGACTGTGAGAGCTACGTGTCTCTGAGGGAGAAGATCTGGTCTTCTTCTTCGTCTTCTTGGCGTACGCTGCTACACAATCAGCTGAGTCCGGGTGATGTGTATCGTGGTTTGTTAGAAGGCGCACGCTGAAGATCTGGTCAACACCCCTGAGCCTGTGGGAAAAGCTGTACAGGCCTGTGGATGTGCTACAAAAGACAACTTGTATCCTGGAGATTAAACTCCAAGTATGTGGCAGACATCGTGACGAAAAAAAGGAGACTCTCTGTCTTTCTGTCTGTGTTGTCATCAGAACTCACCGCCTTACCCACATCTTACATCTTCTAAAGCTCTATCTGTTGTGGGTTTTTTTCTCTCTGTGTGTCAGTCCTTTAAAATGGGACAGAAAGAGTTTGTATTTCTTTCGTACTAAGAGAAACACTGAAGGAGAGATGTTTGCAGAAAAAGGGAAGAGAATAAACGCGTTTAGACTGCACACGAAAGCAGGAGAGAAAACAGAGAGAGAGAGAGAGAGAGAGAGAGAGAGAGAGAGAGAGAGAGAGAGAGAGGAGAGAGAGAGAGGAGAGAGAGAAAGAGAGGGAGAGAGACAGAACGAGAACAAGAGCGAGAGAGGAGAGAGAGAGAGAGAGAGAGAGAGAGAGAGAGAGAGAGAGAGAGAGAGAGAGACACACACACACACACACAGACACAGACACAGACACAGACAGACACACAGACACAGACAGACACAGACAGAGAGACACAGAGAGAGATGCAAAACAGAAAACGGGGAAGAGAAAATATCTTTGTCATGCAAAAGGACGAAGGAGACAAAGTTTACAGAAGGAAAGTCCAAACTGTGAAAAGCAGCCCCCTCCTTAAACCTGCAAACGGACTTTCGTCTCAAATTGGGTGGACTAGCCTTTTGTTGCAGACCAGGATTCAGCAGTCCTGTTTTCTTATAAGTAGAAGACCACACCGAGAAGAACACACACAGACATGGAGCAAGCATCATCTTGTCCGAATTGCTGGCACTTATCAGAATAATGATTGTGGTGCTCGTTTTCATCAACAGGTTTTCAAAAAAAGGAAGAAGAAAAAAAACTTTTTCGAAGTTTGGAGACTCAATGGTTAAGTGTAAAGTACTGATACACGCGGGGTGAACAGAGAGTTTAACAATGTAAAAGATACTCTGGAACTTCTTGTGTTCTCTGAAAGTTTTGTGGATAGTGATATGGCGTACTTTTGTCATGAATAGAAATGTTTGTAACATTTTCTCTCTGTCTTTGTCCGTATGTCTGTCTGTCTTGTCTTGTCTCTGTGTGTGTCTGTTTGTCTCTCTGACTGTTTTTCTGACTGTCGGTCTGTCTGTCGGTCGGTCTGTCTGTCTGTCGGTTTCTCTCTGTGTGTCTCTCTCCCTCCCTTCCACCCTCTCTTTGTCTGTCCTCCTTCTCTCTCTCTTTCTCTCTGTCTGTCATGTCTCCTCCTCTGTCTCCGTTTTCTCTTCTGTTCTCTGTCTTCCTGTCTGTCTCTCCCGTCCCTTTTCGTCTCTCTGTCTCTGTCTCCTCTGTCTCTCTGATTTTGTCTCTGTCTTGTCTGTCTGTCTGTCTGTCTCTCTCTCCTCTCTCTGTCTCTTCTCACCCTGTCCTCTTGTAACATTCTCGGATCTGGTGTCTGTCTGCTCTGTCCTCTGTCTGTCTGTCTGTCTTCTCTCTCTCTCTGTCTGTCTGTCTTCTCTCTCAGCCCGCTCTTGGGTAACCTCAATTTTGTAAACATCAGGTTTCAATCCGAGGATCCTGGGTTCAATCGTCTAGACACCTCCGGCAGGTGGGAAAAGAGTGTGGAATTTTTCCCGTTTCCCAGGTCAACACGCACACGGACCTTGTAGGTGCCGAAACACCTTTGTGCCTATACACATGCTGCAAGCCACGTATGCAGGTTAAAGATCTGGAAATCAAGTCAGTGGTTGACTAATGCAAACATGAAAACACTCAGTTTTGCAAGCGGTAGCCACTTTGAAAAACTAGCTTTGGGCTGCCGGTGATAACTTTACTGTTGAAGATAAAAGTATCATGATCATCATGATCGTCGTCATCGTCATCACCATCGTCGTCGTCGTCGTCGTCATCGTCGTCGTCGTCGTCCTCCTCCTACTTCTCCTCGTTATATCACTGACTTGGTGTGTTCGTTTTTTGTTTTTGTTTTAAATTGGTGTGTGCTTGCATGTGCTTGTGTGTGTGTGTGTGTGTGTGTGTGTGTGTGTGTGTGTGTGTGTGTGTGTGTGTGTGTGTGTGTGTGTGTGTGTGTGTGGTTGTCCAACTTTATGTTATCCTGATAACAAACGGGTTATGACGATGATGATGAGTTGTGTGTGTGTGTGTGTGAGAGAGAGAGAGAGAGAATGAAGAGTGGAGAGAGAGAGACAGAGAAGAAAGAGAGGATGAGAAAAAGAAAGATAGAAAAAAAAGTACAATTTTATATGTCAATCGCGTCAAGTAACCATCTGTGTTACGATGATGATGCGTCGTGTGTTTGTGGTGTGTGTGTGTGTTTTTTGTGTGTGTTGTGTGGTGTGTGTGTGTGTGTTGTGTGTGTGTGTGTGTGTGTGTGTGTGTGTGTGTGTGTGTGTGGTGTGTGTGTGTGTGTGTGTGTGAAAACTAGGGGGGAGGGTGGGGGAAGGGTTGTATTTCATAACTTTTTCGAAGTTTGGAGACACAATGATTAAACTGAAATGGAGGACTAATACATTGTAAAAGTTATGCTGAGTTTAACAAAGCAAAAAATATCCTGTCCTGTCTGCACTGTCTGGTGAATTCATGGGTTATTATGTGGTGTACTTTGTCATAGAAATGTTGTTTGTAACATGCTGTCATACACCTTCCCCCTTTCTCTCCCTTCTCTCTCTCTCTCTTCTCTCTCTCTCTCTCTCTTTCTCTTCTCTCTCGTCTCTCGTCGGTCTTTATTTCTCCTCTGCTACCTCTCATTATTTCTCTGCTGTTCTCTCGCTATTTCTCCTCCGCTCTCTCTCTCTCTCTCTTCTTGACTATCTCTGACTCTCTTTCTGTGAACACTCACTTCTACTCTCTCTCTCTCTCTCTCCCTCCTCTCTCTGACTCTCTCTCTCTCTTCTTTCTTTTGTGACTCTCTCTCTCTCTCTCTCTCATCTCCTTCTCTTGTCTTTTCTCCTCTGACTCTTGTTCTCTCTCTGACTTCTCTCTCTCTCCCTTCTCTCTTCTCTCCTCTCCTCTCTCTCTCTGTGACTATCTCTCTCTCTTTCTCTCCTCCTCTCCTCTCCCTCTCCTTCCTCTCTCTCTCTCCCTCTCTCTTTCTCTCGCTCCTTCTCTCTCTCTCCTTCTCTATCCCTCCCCCTCTCTCTCATGATAAACATACCTGTAACTGGATTTCGTTATTGCCTGTCGTTTTTTTTTTTTTTGAAATCAGCTCTATGTCTTGATCCCCCAGAATGTTTTAAGTTTCAGTTACATTTTCAATTTCTCAAGATGACGTCTCCGCGCTCGTAATGAATTCCATACGCACTAACGTCACAGGTGCCATGTGATGGAAACGATCCAGAATGATCATGGCACAAACCTTAAGCCTGCACATAAACCCACGAGCTGGCCAGGTCCTGACGTCCTACGTAGATAGTTCCCCTGGGGTCGTAGGGGAGTGAGGTGGCAGGGACCTTAACTTTTCACGGGGCTAGCACCACGAGGGCGACGGCCATCCCCCTCTCTCGCTTCAAATTCATGTTTATATTCACATTTTTTTTTTACCAAGACTTCAGAAAGACAAGAAGGCAACTGGTCTTGAACGGGTGGGAAAATCAACCCATTCCCTTGTTTCTTCACGATTTTCAATTGCTGTGGGATCTTTAGCGTGCGCAGCCAGAAGGCACACGGTCCGACTTTTTTTCCTGTCCCCTTCCGAAGGACTAGACGTTTTTTTCTGGTCAAACTGAGGAGAAAAGTCGAGGTCGAGGCCTCTACGGAGAGCGAATCCTGGAACCTCGAGTGAAGTTGTTGGCAGGCGAACGTCTGAACCATTCTGCCACTCGTTTCCCAGAATGCTTTAAAGGACATGAAATCATCAGATTGTAAAACATGTTGTTTCTTGGCTATCTATCAGTCTGTTTGTCTGTCTGTCTGTCCTGCTGTCTGTCTGCCACCACCACCCTCTCTCTCTTTGTCTTTCTCTTCTTTTTCTCCACCTCCTCTGTCTCTGTGTGTGTGTTGTGTGTGTGTTTGTGTTGTGTGTTATTGCGGGCGCGCACGCGTGTATGTGTGTGTGCGTGTGTGCATGTGCATGCGCGTGTGCGTACGTGCGTGGGTGTGTGGGTGTGTTTTCAGTGAGAGAAAAGGTTATGCTATTTTCCTCCATGTTAAAAGCATAGTGTATCAGAGCAAAAAAAAAAAAAAATTGATGCCTGAGAGAACCAAGAATAAACTTATTAATGAGGGTAATGGCATAAACACAGAAATTTTCTTTTTTTACATTCAGCCCACGCCCATACAAGGTCTTCGTAAACAACTGCATAACAGCAAATGAAAATATCAAAATAGTGCGAAATTGGACTATTATTAGCATGAAGGAGAGAGAAATAGATAGGATAAGAGAGAGAGGAAGAGAGAGAGGGGGGTGGGATCCGGAGAGAACAAGAGAGAGGAGAAGAGGAAGAGAACAAGAAAGAGAGAGAGAGAGAGAGGAAGAGGAAGAGAACAAGAGAGAGAGAAAGAGAGAGAAAGAAAGAGAGAGAGAGAGGAGGAAGAAGAGAACAAGAGAGAGAGAGAGAAGAGAGAGAGGAAGAGAACAAGAGAAAGAGAAAGAAAGAGAAAGAGTGAGAAGAGGAAGAGAACAAAAGAGAGAGAGAGACAGACAGACACAGACAGACAGAGGGAGTGGAAGAGAAACGAGAGAGAGAGAGAGAGAGAGAGTGGAAGAGAACAAGAGAGAGAGAGAGGACAGACAGACAGAGACAGAAGAGAGAGAGAGGAGAGAGAGAGAAGAGAGAGTGAAGAGACAAGAGAGAGACATACAGACAGACAGAGTGGAAGAAAACAAGAGATCGAGAAAGAGACAGAGAAAGGGAGAGAGTCTGTTATGTAAGGATTGGAACACGTGTTTGCCAGAAAAGTTCAAATTGTGTCAAGACGAAACGCCCTCAAACTACAGCCAACTTTCGCCCTCGAGTTGTGTGTGTAAACCTCTCGAGCGAACCACAGTTCATCTGTCCTGTTTCCTTTTAAAAGGGGGAAAACACAC
Source organism: Monoplex corrugatus (assembly GCA_030674185.1). NCBI lineage: Eukaryota > Metazoa > Mollusca > Gastropoda > Littorinimorpha > Ranellidae > Monoplex > Monoplex corrugatus. The sequence goes on along the minus strand of CM060310.1, from coordinate 90,740,794 downwards.
ACACACACACACACACACACACACACACACACACCACACACACACACACACACACACACACACACACACACACAGAGAGAGAGAGAGAGAGAGAGAGGCAGAGACAGCGAGAGTGAGAGAGCCGAGACATACAGACAGAGAGCAGAGGAGAAGAGAGGAGAGAAAGGAAGAGAGAGAGGAGAGAGAGAGAGAGATGAAGGACAGAGAGAGAGAGAGAGAAGATAGAGGAGAGACGAGAGAGAGAGAAGACAGAGAGAGACAGTGTTAGAGCGAGAGAAAGGAAAAGAGAGAGAGAGTGAGAGGAGAGAGAGAGAGAGATAAGGACAGAGAGAGAGAGAAGAGAAGAGGAGAAGTAGAGAGAAGAGAAGGAAGAAGAGAGAGAGAGAGAGAGGACAGAGAGAGACACACAGAGACTGTTAGAGCGAGAGAAAGGAGAGGAGACAGAGAGAGAGGCAGAGAGAGAGAGACAGAGAGAGAACAAGAACAGAAATGGAGGACGGAAGTAAACTGAAGTAGCAGTGTACATGTCGGACAAATTGACACATTCCTCTTCATGGAGGACGCTGGCAGGTTAAGGGAAAGTAGGGTTTGTTGTCGACAGCCCTCTGTACCAACTGAACTGGAAGCACATGGTTCCCGCGAGAATACCGAACAAATTAAAAGTAAGGTTAAAGGTCAAAGGGCCTGTATGTGCTCGATAAACCATTGCATACTTTCTCTTAGGAGTGATAATTGGGTACGTGTATTTTGTGTGCATTTTTGGCTCTAAGGAAATGCGATGTGCAGGAGGGATTTCTGGTTGTTTAAACCCGTTTTTATATGCATGTTTTATGTCCTTAGAAATCAGTCTTAACTAGCATTTTGGGTATTTTGAGATATACATATCACTGGAAAGTGTACATTCTGCTGATTGTTTCGGTACTTGAATAAAGCTTGTACTCCAAAAAATGTAGAAGTTATGTATGTTTAAAGTCACTGAGTTGTATGACGGCCGTTTTGAGAAAACTGCCTCTAAAGTTTTTGCGTGCTCTCCTACACATTTTCCTTAAATTTCTTTATTTGGTGGCTTTGATCCAGTTTGTTTCTAATTCTAGCTGTCATTGTCTGAAAGGTGCACCAAAGAGCTTTCTGTCAGTATATTACATGTGCGGGTACTGTACAGGTTACAGTTCAAAATGAGAGACAAAAATAGGTACTTTTGGTAGGAAATTGCGTTCTTTCTGCTGCGATCAGTGCATTAAAATACCATTTTAAATTGATTAATAATATTTTTTTCAAGAAAAACATTTCTGTGGGGGATAGATTATAGTCTACAGAAATCAATTTTGAGAAAAAGTCAAAACACCACAGATGGACCCTCAGTCACCTTTTCAGCTCCTAGCACTGTTTGACTGACTGCGAGTTAAGACTGATTTCGTGGTTCCAAGACTGATTTCGTGGTCACAATTGTATTCAGGATTGTTTTTTTAAATCCCCTGTTGATTATATAGAAGGATTTTTTTTAAAAATCCTCTGGTAATCATATGGACAGAGTGGTCAACGCCAGGGGTTTATCCTTAGATTATATGTGAATGCATCGATGTGTGTACTTGTAATTTTACTCATTAATGATACTGCTGGTGTTCGTGATGTTGTGGCTCCACTATTTGTTGATATTGTTTTATTCTTGTTCTAGTATTTCCTGTGCTCGTTTCTCTATTTTTTGTAGATCTGTTGTTGTTCTTTTCTTTGTTTGCTTGTTTGACTTCTTGTTGTATAGTTTGGGTATGATATTTATTCTCTTGTTTTTGCTGATCATTTTCCTAATACTGTTGTTAGTGGTGGTTGTTTTTCTTTGTCTTTCTTTTTGCCTTGTCATTTGTTGTTCTGTTCTTTGAGTTTTAGTTTTAGCATGTGTTGACATTTCTTGTGTTCATATTGTTGTGTTTTTTCGTTTGTTTCTGTGTTTTATTGGGTTTTTTTGTTTTGTTTTTTGGAGGGGCGAGTTTGTGGGGGATGCTTACTTTTCTACTCGTATTATTCTTGTAATTGTTCATTTTCTTCGTCTTGTTGACTAAGGTGTTGTTCTTGATTTTGGTATTTTTGTTTTTGTATTTGTGCTACTTGTTCTTGCTGCTCTTGTTGCTCTTTTCTAGTCTTTTTTCCTCCACTGAGATATGATGTACTTTTTGTAAAGATTGCTATAACCCTGATGTGGCTCTGCACAGTCATTTGGGTTTAAACAATAAAAATATAATAAGGTTTATCCATAAACGTGAGGTCGTAGGAGAGTAAGGTGGTAGAGCACCCACTATCCTCATGACCAGCATTTTGAGGTTGGTGCGCAGCTCGTGTCCCTCCCTGCTATACCTTCCTAAAGTCTTAAAGAAGTTCAGTTACCCATTCACGGCTTGCTGCCCGCACCAACTTTCCCCAGTCAGCTCTAACGACGTGATCCAAAGGCGGTGCGGGGTCCTCTCTGGTGGGTGGCCCTATGGCGGCTTGACAGATCTGGCTTTCTTGGGATTTATAGCTCTGGGAGTTCGACTGAATGAACTTAGGATTGATGGTGTGGAGTGGAACTGGAATGAAGGGTGTGGGGTCAACGCCACTGAAGTTGGTGTGACAGTGGGGGTGGGGGGTGGAACAGAGTTTCCCCAGCCATGTTCAGCTTGTGTGTTATTGTCATGGGGAAGGTCTGTCTCTACGCCAAGTCAGACTGTTGATATTCGTTACATGAAGCGAAAGGGAGCTCTGACACGAGGATTCGTGGCCATCTGGTTGCGGATGTAATAACACTTATTTGTGTATGTAGTTATTCATTTATTCATTTGTGGTCAGCAGTGATTGAAATGTTCAAAATTTCGCAGCATGACTTTCATCAGCAGACGTAGTGGACCGGCCGTCAATAAAATGATAACACACACGACAACTTATCCAGTACCTCATCTTACAAGAGTAGTAAACACTTCACAAAAACACAAAGCACAAGTGATAGAGGCATACTCTGGCAAACACATGTCAAAAAATACAGTTGTGGCCAAAGGGAAGAATCACAAAATATAATGTACAAAAGCAGGAATGAGAGCAAGCAAGCAGGCAAGCAAGCAGGCAAACAAGCAAGCAAGCAGACAAGCAAGCAGGCAAGCAAGCAAGCAAGCAGGCAAGCAAGCATGCAAAGCAAAGCAAAGCAAAGCAAGTAGGCAAGCAAGCAAGCAAAGCAAGCAAGCAAGCAAGCAAGCAAGCAAGCAAGCAAGCAAGCAAGCAGGCAAGCAAGCAAGCAAGCAGGCAGGCAGGCAAGCAAGCAAGCAAGCATGCATGCAAGCAAGCAAGCAAGCAAGCAAGCAAGCAAGCAAGCAAGCAAACCAGAATCATATACCAATCACTACTGAACAAGATAGTAAGCTATTTAAGACACAAACAGAATCATACGCCTTTTTTAGTTTGAAACAGTTATTGACTCAGTAAATGTATTAAAGCAGTTGAAAATTTGAATTCAAATGCTTGGATCATCATCATCATCAAGTACCCTGCCACATGGCGTTGGCGATCATGGCCCTCCATATGAATCTATCCCTTGTTGTGCAAGCACTTCTTCCACCCTCTGTCTTCAGCCACTCTGCATGTCCGTCCAATATTTTTTCCCTGGGTCTACCTGGTGCTCTCTTTCCCTCCAGCTTTCCTGTTGTGACCAGGTGCTCCAATTCCTCTTTCCTCATAAAATGGCCTGTAAATGTTGCCTGTCTTTTCCTAATCTTCCTTATGAGTGATCTTCTTGTGCTTGGATGTGGAAGGGAAAAGATCTTGCCAATGATGCTTCAGCTACCGAAGACCTGTATGTCTGCTTATCCCTTGGACCAACGGGGCAATCCATCATGGTCATCAGTGTAATATTTTTTTCTCTCCCGTAGGAAAATGATTTCATGTGGGGGTAAGGTCCTTGGGGCGGTTTGTAGCTAAGTAAGAAAATGGCGGTGGTGTTCTTTTTCACCTATCAGCGACTTTAACATTACAACTTTTCCGAACTTTGACTATTTTGAGGGTTGCAATGATTGAATGGAGTTTGTGCGGAGAAGAAAAAGTCAGGTAAAGTTCAGCAAAATAAGATTAGTCTGACCTGCTACTCCCATCTGTCGAGATGTGGGGATAAATGGTTGGTGTTCTTGTTAAAGAAAACTATTTGTAGCTGTTTCTCTCTGTCTCTTGCTTTCTAGTCTGTCTGTATGTTCGTCTCTGTTTCTCTCTCTCTTCTCTTGTGTGTGTGTGTGTGTGTGTGTGTGTGTGTGTGTGTGTGTGTGTGTGTGTGTGTGTGTGTGTGTGTGTGTTGTGTGTGTGTTGTTTGTGTCTCTGTTTCTATCTCTCTCCCTTGTCCATCATTTCAGAAGATTAAATGTTAATATGATTTTAGGGGGCTGAAGTGTTATTTGTTAATTTTTTTTATATAATGCGCAGTTAAATTCTACTTTGTATAAAGGCTTTTGGAAAAATAGAAAAAGAACGCAATGGTTATCTATTACGCTCGTAAAACTGATTATATTCTCTCTCTGTCTTTGTCTGTCTCTCTCTGTTATGTCTGTTGTTGTTCTGTCTGTCTGTCTTCTGTCTTCTGTTTCTCTCTCCCCTTGTCCATCATTTCAGAAAGTTAAATGTTAACATGATTTTAGGGGGCTGAAGTATTATTGTTGATTTTTTTTATATAATGCGCAGTTTAATTCTACTTTGTACAAAGGCTTTTGGAAAAATAGAAAAAGAATGCAGATGGTTATATCTTTTCGCTGTGTTCTCTGTTTCTGTCTTTGTCTGTCTCTCTCTGTTCCTGTCTGTCTCTCTCTCTATTCTCTCTGTTGTCTGTCTCTCTCTCTAGTTATATCTTGGCTGACCTTATTGACACTGTTTCATAGTATACATACTTTATCTTATCTTATTTATTTGTGTCTTTACTGTCAGTGTTCATATTGTGCTCAATCCGGGACATTGATCAAGTGATAATGGTACTTTACTATAGGCGGTATCAGTGAAGGTACACAGCTGGGTTGTATCGTACATGTTTGTTTATGTTATGCTGCTTTAAATTTATTGTAGTCTCTGACATAAAGATCCATAACTTAGTGTGGAGTTTGTTCATGAGGAATTCATTGCACTCGGACGATTCCATAAGGGCTCCACCCAAATCTTCCAGCCATTACTTGGCAGACTCCCTACGGCTATACAAAATCCTACGCTCTGGCAAGGTCTTGAAACGGGGATGGGGGTTGAAAGAGGGACCTACGAAACACTAAACTGACACGACCAGAATGATAGAAACACAAAGGTGGCCAGCGAACGTGCCAATTTTTACAGTTATAGGCATTCTTACCAACAAATGCCTGTCAATTAACATCAGGAAGAGAGTTCTTGAATGTTATATAGAACCCATACTGTTGTATGGATGCGAGGCGTGGACAGTCAGCAAACAAGGCCAGAATAAGATTAAGGCAGCCGAGATGTGGTTTCTCAGAAGAATGTTGAGAGTTCCATGGACAGCAAAGAAAACAAACGAGACAGTCTTGATGGAGAGGCAGACATAAATAGATCACTCATAAGGAAGATTAGGAAAAGACAGGCAACATTTATAGGCCATTTTATGAGGAAGGGGGATTTGGAGCACCTGGTCACAACGGGAAAGCTGGAGGGAAAGAGAGCATCGGGTAGACCCAGGGAGAAAATGCTGGACGGACTTGCAGAGTGGCTGGGGACGAGGAGGGTGGGGGAGATGCTGGGTGCAACGAGAGATAGAGACAGATGAAAGTCCATGATCGCCAACGCCACGCGGCACGGCACCTGATGATGATGATAGGCTGGGGTTGAACTCGAGTTATCAGATCTTGAGTTCACGGCTGTATAAAGAGAACTAAAGTACCGTTGTCAGTGTGAAGTCGAAGAGTGTTCTTTTTTCTGTTTTCTGTCCCTCCCTCCCTCCCTCTCTCCTCCCACCCTCCTCTCAGTGTCTCTCACCCTGTTCTCACTGTCTGACGAGGTGTGGGTGTGGGCGTGGTGGGGGTGGGACCCATTACACCTTTGGGATAACCCGCAGGTTACCGGTGATTTATCGGACGTTTGGCCTTCAGGGACGAAGCACGAACCACTGGAATCATGCTTTTTGATTGTTTTTTTGTTTCGCTCTGTCTCTGTCTCTGTCTCTGTCTGTGTGTGGTGTGTGTGTGTGTGTGTGTGTGTGTGTGTGTGTGTGTGTGTGTGTGTGTGTGTGTGTGTGTGTGTGTGTGTGTGTGTGTGTGTGTGTTCCTTGTTTATAGACTTACAAGGTGTGAAGAGAGTTGGAGATTGAGAGACTGTTTGAGAGTCAAAAGACTTTTGTTTTGTCGTGGTTTTTTTCTGTTTTGTATTGAGATGAGAGACTGAGGTTGAAAAGACTTTTCTTTTGCTCGTGTTTTTCTAATGGCTACCTGTTAACCTGGCCTCAGTTACAAAAAGGCTACTTACTGCGTAGCTTCATCGCGATCCAGCCGCTTCTTCAGCGCAACTGCTGGGTTGAGAACTGGCTTCAGTGCGCACCACCGTGAGCGAACTCACGACAGTGCGACTGAATAAGTGAGGAGTACACCGATGGCAGGTTGTGTCGGCCCCGGTCACGGTTGAGGGTGGGGTTCCTTGCGGCGATGTAAACTGCCTCCTTTACTCCCCTCTGGAACCATCTTGCTTCTTTGTTGAGAACTTGCACATTGTCCTTTTCAAAGTGGTGTTGGGTGTGGGTCAGATGTTCTCCCACTGGAGAGGACTCACGTTTGTGTTCTTTTAATCTTTTGTGCAAGTTGCGCTCAGTTTCGCCAATATAACTATGGTCACAGTCCTGGCAGTCTATCTTGTATATCACCCCTGATGTGTCCAATTTGTCTGTTTTGTTTTGGGGTGGACTAACTGGCTTCTGATGGTGTTGGTGGGCTTGGCGTGGACACTGACTCCCAACTTCCTGATCTTCCTGTGAGAGCCTCAGTGTTTTTTCTGTTTTGTTATTTTTCTAACAGTCTGTCTGTCTGCCTCTCTGTCTGTCTGTCTTCTCTCTCTCTGTGCCTCTCTGTCTCTCAGTATCTGTCTGTCTGTCTGTCTCTCTCCAGTTGTACCTTGACAGACCCAACTGCCACTGATTCTAAGTATACATACTTTATCTTATTAAGGTTTGGTGTGCAGGTGACTTTACTTTCAATGTTCATATTGTGTGCAGTCCTGTGACATCGATCAAGTGATAGTGGAACTTTGTATATTTGGAGGTATCAGCGAAGGTACACAGTTGATTTTT
>CM060310.1:90716021-90723521 GCA_030674185.1 Monoplex corrugatus | reverse complement strand
ACTCCCGCACCCTATCCACCAACTGCAAAAACTTAACCATTTGACTCCTGCACCCTATCCACCAACCGCAAAAACTTAACCCTTTGACTCCTGCACCCTATCCACAAACCGCAAAAACTTAACCCTTTGACTCCTGCACCCTATCCACCAACCGCAAAAACTTAACCCTTTGACTCCTGCACCCTATCCACCAACTTAACTGTAAAACTTAATCCTTTGACTCCTGCACCCTATCCACCAAGTGCAAAAACTTAACCCTTTGACTCCCGCACCCTATCCACCAACTGCAAAAACTTAACCCTTTGACTCCCGCACCCTATCCACCAACTGCAAAAAACTTAACCCTTTGACTCCCGCACCCTATCCGCCAACTGCAAAAATCTTAACCCTTTGACTCCCGCACCCTATCCACCAACTACAAAAACTTAAACCCTTTGACTTCCGCACCCTATCCACCAACTGCAAAAACTTAACCCTTTGACTCCCGCACCCTATCCACCAAGTGCAAAAACTTAACCCTTTGACTCCCGCACCCTATCCACCAACTGCAAAAACTTAACCCTTTGACTCCCGCACCCTATCCTGCAGGAAGCTGGTGGATAGGGTGAGGGAGTCAAAGGGTTTGAAGTTTTTGCTTTGCTAGCACGGTTTACAACAAAGAAAACAAACGAGACAGTCTTGAAGGAGGTAGACACAAGAAGGTCATTGATAAAGAAGATTAGGAAAAGACAAGCAACATGTATAGGACATTTTATGAGGAAAGAGAAATTAGAGTACCTGATTACAACAGGAAAGATGGAGGGAAAGAGAACACCAACTAGACCTCAGGAGAAAATATTGGACGGACTTGCAGGGTGGCTGAAGACAGAGAGGGTGGGAGATTTACTTGCAGCGACAGGGATAGGTTCGTGTGGAGGGCCATGATCGCCAACGCCATGCGGCAGGGCACATGATTATGACGAGCATGGTTGACAATGCATCAAGCTGGCGGACAGGGTGCAGGAGTCAAAGGGTTAAGTTTTTGCTTTGCTAGCATGGTTGACAGTGCAGGATGCTGGTGGACAGGGTGCAGGAGTCAAAGGGTTAAGTTTTTGCTTTGCTAGCGTAGTTGACAATGCAGGATGCTGGTGGACATGGTGCAGGAGTCAAAGGGTTAATAAGCAACCAACACTGCTAAAAGGTCTGCCCACACAAGTTGAGATGAAAGGTGGTCTGTGGTTTGAGAGCGGCTCGGCTCTAATGGAGGGCTGTGGTGGTGGTGGGTCGATGGGCTTTTTTGGGGATGGTGGTGGAATTTGAACTGTTTTTGGCAAATGTGTTTTCTTCATCTCTTTCACACACACACACACACACACACACACACACCACGCACGCACGCACGCACGCACGCACGCACGCACGCACGCACGCTCGCTCGCTCGCTCGCTCGCTCGCTCGCTCACCACTCACTCACTCACTCACTCACTCACACACTCACTCACTCACACTCACACACATACAGAGAGAGAGAGAGAGAGAGAACGGACGCATATAATACACACACACACAATATATATATATATAAAAATAGATATATATATATATATAAATATATATATATATAATATAATATATATATATATATTAATATATATAAGAAGAGAGAGAGAGAGAGAGAGAGAACTCAGAACTCAGAAAATGTTTATTGTACATCGGCCTTAGGCCACAATACATGTATGGGAAAGGGGAGGGAGGAGATCAGTTTTCTTATACATTCATACAAGTTATACTATCAAACTGCAGTGAACTCTGTCACAATTTCCCCTTCTATCGTTTGCCGTCACATAAGCTGGGATACATTCATCTTTGCATTTACAGTAGTCCTTTCATTTGTATTCTAGTCCATATTCCTTAACTGGCCAGCTAAGAATATTTGTCATTAACCGCATCTATATCATTCGTCCAATTGTCAATTTTACAATAACTGGCTATCAGACAAACAAACCATTCAATTAGTGCACAGATCTGACGTTTCTTGTATCCTTCGGAGATCATACAGTTGATCAATATATTCAACCACAGCTACTTGACATAAACACTCAATCCATCAATCGATCAACCAACCAACCAATCAATCAGTCAGTCAACCAATCAATTAACCAATCAATAGAGAGAGAGAGAGAGAGAGACGCATATAGAAAGATGAAAATAAAACAGCTCAAAGAGATTTAATTAACATGTAGGCAGGGTGAATTCTGACCACACACACACACAAGAGAAAGGCCAGAGCAAAAGAATGATATAATATAAAAGTACAGGTCATCACTTTAATTATAAATTTATAAATTATAAACAAAAAAATAAAACAAAACAAAACAAAAAAGCCATCACATTCTGAAGGTCGATATCTGTTTAAATCTAGACAGAAAGAAAGATTGGGAGAGAAAAGAACAAACACGACAATATCCCTTTTGACCTTATAGCTTGGAAATATGTCTGACTTACAGATCTGGAATGTAGGCGTGGAAAAAGAAAAACAGTCACAATAAAATTGATCAGTATCGGCAAAAATCTAGACAGAGAGAAAGGCGAGGATGAGCAGGAACAGACAGGACACAATCCCTTTATACCTAGCAGCTGGGGAGAAAAGTCTGAGTTATAGGTCTGAGAGGTAGGCGAGAAAAACAGTCAAAGACATAACAAAATCCCTTCTGTACTTAATTAGAACCTTCCCAAAGCCTAAATTACGTGCTAGATAGACGCAGGGGCAGACATGAATCCATACAGTTAACACCCCAAATCCCTTTGTTCTTGAGTGTGGGCCATGATAAAGTCTGAATGATGTGTTAGATCGGTGGAGGAGCACAGACAGACATGGCGATCGATCACTACAAACAGGTATATGCCGATCTTTTTATGCTTAATTATTGACTTTAGGATGTCTAAATAATGGGTAAGATCAATGAGACCAGACAAAACTAGTCAAGGACAAGCACAGCAAAGTCCATGCATACCCCCGTCAGTAACGTAGACAGTCTGTATCTCGTGTGTGTGTGTGTGTGTGTGTGTGTGTGTGTGTGGTGTGTGTGTGTGTGTGTGTGTGTGTGTGTGTGTGTGTGTGTGTGTGTGTGTGTGTGGTGTGTGTGTGTGTGGAAGGGCGTGGGCGTAGGGGTGGGTGGGGACAGGGTAAGTGAGTGCACGTGCAGGAGCAAGCCAATCCAAGACTGCAGAAAAGTTCTTCAGTTCCAGAAGTTAATGTGGAAAGTACAGTGATTCAATTAAAACATCTGTCAGTGCTTTCATCTGAAAGGGTTGGCCCCAGTAGCTCAGTTGGTTGAGCGTCAGAATTACATTTAATGGTTATGGGTTCGAATCCCGGGGGTGCGTTACACTAGAACAGACCTTCTCACTGTCCCATCTTAACATTATTGTTGTTCTGGTCGTGTCAGTATAGGATTAGATAAGTCCCCCTTCCCCCACTTCTCTGGGATGGTTATCCCCGTCGGTCATACCTCCTGAGGTTGGTGTCGACGTAAAACTGAACAAATCAATCAATCATCTGTGAAAGGATAGGGACTGGAAAATTCAAACCAAATTTAAAGAGATTTGCGGATTTATTTGTTTATTCGTTTGTTTGCTTGTCTGATTGTTTGTTTTGCTTTGTTCCATTTTTGTGCCGTCTGAGTGGTCACACAGTGTGGAACACTTTTTTTCAAAACGCTGATAATGAGCGGCTTGGAGAGGGGTGGTGGTGTCAAAGAGTGCAGCGGCCAATACTTGAAACCAGTGACGCTGACAGTGAGACAGGTGAGATGATGATGTATGACGATGGGGATGATCACCACGATGCTGTGGAGTTCCATTCTGAGTTGATACTCAGTGACAGGGCTGTACTCTATATTTCCCCCCGTGATACATCCTGGCGTCATTCAGGCCTCAGATATACAGACACCTGCTGTGTTGGTCAGGAAATTTTAACAACACCCTCGATGACACATTCGGTAAGTGGATGAAAATTAATTGTGTTGTCCCAATTTTTTCATTGAGCCCAAACCGTGCTCAGTTCTGCGGGCGGTTGGGTCTGAAAAATCCCACAAAACTGATTTTGACGGTACTGATGGGATTTAATGCACAACCATCCAGTTGTTATTCCATTGCAATAACCACTGCACCATGGCGGTATTAAGTACTTTGATGCAGTGAGCAGCACGTCTGCACAGCAGTGACAAGAATTAACTTTGTATTTAATGTACAGCCAACTGAGTTTAAGTCTCAATGGTGCCATCAATGTCACGGAAAATAGTAAAAAAAAGTATCGCTTTGCCAGCAGCATGGGGAATCCCAACAGAGACGTTCATATATCTTTGCATTGAATGTCTATGGGGAGACCTCAATTGCGTTTTGATACACTTAACCAAGACACACTGCCGTGAACATCACGTGATTCAAACTCCAAGGAGACATATCATTGGCTAATTTATACTCCAATGAGTGCCATTGTCGGAAGAAACTGGCAGCTCATTGGCTTGCAAATGGCAACTCCTGGGGGCTTAGGACTTTGAAAAATGACAGGAGAAACAACTCAGATGCCGACACCATGTACAGTTCCTTGTCCTTTTGTACCATCAGCACACAGAGTCAGCAGTATGGGCCGCTGCTATGTTCTCCAGCTGTGTGATCCAGGGTAAAGGGTCCCGCATAGTTAGCTGGCTGTGACCCCTGTGACCCCCACTACTACAGTGGCCCCTGGTCAGCACTACCAGTCGATGGGAAGTGGACACCAGGGACAACATGGCCACAGTCAGTCCACAGATCCAGCTCAAGGAAAAGACTCGGTTCAGATAGAAGAACCAAAGCAAGTGGAAGAAGCAGGGGATGCGGTTTAAGTAGAGGGCATCGCTCAGAAATATAACTCTTTCCCGCAGGGAAACCCTGTTTCATAACATCAGGTCTTTTCGAATGGAAACTTTGAGTCAACCAGGATATACACGTCCAATTGGAGTTAGTAGTTTCCATAGAGGAAAAGGTGTGTCAAGAAGGAAACGCATTTTAAAGAGAAAACATGTTTTCAGCAGAAGTCGTGGCTCAAGCAAGAGCCCTATTTCAAGACAAGTAATCAACAAAGAAGAAGTATAGTAGTAGTAGTAGTAGTAGTAGTAGTAGTAAGTAGTAGTAGTAGTAGTAGTAGCAGTAAAGTAGTAGTAGATGCAGAGGAAGAAGAATCTCAAGAACATGACTCATTTCAAACTCAAAACAAGTGCGACTGCCCGCGTCCAAGCAAACAGGAACCAGAAGAACAAGCAAACCAAAAAGGACGCGTATTCAATACAAGACAAGACAAGCGCAAATTTTCGGCCAACCGGCCTTTGTCAAGCGCGAATGCACGATCACGAACAGACACCAACCAACGGATAATGGACTAGGCTGCAGGGAAGTTTTTAGTCCTTTTCTTATTATCCGTTGGTTGGTGTCTGTTCGTGATCGTGCATTCGCGCTTGACAAAGGCCGGTTGGCCGAAAATTTGCGCTTGTCTTGTCTTGTTGTGTTGAATACGCGTCCGTTTTGGTTTGCTTGTTCTTCTGGTTCCTTTTCATTTCAAACTGAAAATGTTATCAGAAGAACAGACATTTGAAAAACGAGAAGTGACCTGTCCACCTGTATCTGTCCACCTATCTCCCCACCTGTCTACAAGTCCATCTTTCCACCTGTCCATCAGCCCACCTGCCCACCTGCATCTGTCCACCTGTCTACCCACCTGTCTACAAGTCCATCTGTCCATCAGCTCACCTGCTCACCTGTATCTGTCTGCCTACCTGTCTACAAGTCCATCTTTTCACCTGTCCATCAGCCCACCTGCCCACGTGCCTACCTGTCCAACAGTCATCGATAGAGATGTTCCACATCGGTTGCCGTTCTTTTTCTATGTCTGGTCCATATAGCTAACACGAACTTTCCCGGTCTATTCGTCAGTGACACACACTCTGTCTTCTTTCAAGTTTTAACTTGAAGACATGCCTTTTTGTCCAGGAGTGATTTCCCCTTCCACGTGTCCACCCTTTCGTTCTTCTCCCCTCCTGTCTTCCCCCTTCATTTTGTGTGTTTTGTAACCTTGAGTTTTGTCATTGCGAGTAAATGCGGGTGGTGAAGGATAAGAGCGCACGTTTTGATCTGATTAATAGATCACGATTTGGCGCCGTATAAATGTCATTCATATCATTATTAGTCACCTTAGAGTCATCCTTCAAAACACCACAAGCTGTGTGTGAATAGTCCCTGTAATGACACGATTTCTCACCCGACACGATTTCTCACCCAGGTGTGGAGTATCGTCAACGTTGCTGTGCTTGCGATATACGATTTCTCACCCATTCACAATAACTTGTGCCTCACCTGCTGAGCATTGGTGACATGTTTTCTCACCTGGCACAAGTTCTCACCTCACCTCTCTGTTTGTCTGTCTGTTTGTCTGTCTGTCTCTCTTTCTGTGTGTGTGTGTGTGTCTCTCTCTCTTTTCTCTGTGTGTGTCTCTCTCTGTATGTCTGTCCATTTGTGTGTCTGTCTCTGTCTGTCTGTCTGTCTGTCTTCTGTCTGTCTGTCTCTCTCTCTCTCTCCTCTCTCTCTCTCTCTCTCTCTCTCTCGTGCGCGCGCGCGACATACGCATATTGTTCTTGATGCTTAGCATTGTGTTATAACATGTTGTTATGATTCGCCCCCTGAAAGGATTTATCGGCCCTTTTTCATCAAAGTTTCTGAACTCCCGAGTTCTTACTCTCACTCTGTTTCCCCCCCCCCCCCGACACACACACACGCAAACATACACACACACGCACGCACACAAACACGCGCATGCGCCCACACACATATAGCACAGACGCTCGCACACGCAAGCGGTCGCTCTCTTTCTCTCTCTGTCTCTCTCTCTCTCTTTCACGCATGTACACACTCACGCACGTTCGCATACGCGCACACCGTCTAATATCACTCTCAGTGAAAAGACTAAATCAAAGAACGAAACGAAACACACACACAACACACACCACACACACACACACACACACACACACACACACACACACACACACACACACACACACACACACACACACACACACACACACACACACACACACACACACACACACACACACACCACACACACACACACACACACATACACACACACACACACACACACACACACACACACACACACACACACACACACACACACACACACACACACACACATACGACATAGAAAAGTCCAAACATTTTCTTCCTCACACTAAAGGACTTCCACACACACAACAAGATGACAACAGAAATAACTCAAGGAACTACGTGGGCAGTCATTTCTTACAACAGCAAGACAAAGCCAGCCGAGAGAGTCATGCAATATAAAAGTAATGTCCAACATTTTTTTCTACACTTCCCACAGAACATAAAAACACATATTGAAAAGGTCTGTAACCACGAAAATCCAGACAGAAAGACTGGAGACGAAGAAGAATAGACACGATA
>CM060310.1:90693521-90698521 GCA_030674185.1 Monoplex corrugatus | reverse complement strand
AACAAACAAAAAACAACAATAAGAATCATCAAACAAACAAGCAAGCAAGCAAACAAACAAACAAAAACAAAAACAAAAACAAATAAAAAGAATCAATCAAACAAACAAACAAATAAACAAACAAAAAACAACAATAAGAATCAATCAAACAAACAAGCAAGCAAGCAAACAAACAAACAAAAACAAAAAACAAAAACAAATAAAAAGAATCAATCAAACAAACAAACAAATAAACAAACAAAAAAACAAATAAGAATCAATCAAACAAACAAGCAAGCAAGCAAGCAAGCAAACAAACAAACAAACAAAAAAACACAAAAAAGAATCAATCAAACAAACAAACAAACAAACAAATTACCTGATAGAAAAGTGTAATGCAAAACTGAATGGGATTTACACGCTTTTAGAGAACAATGGCTGCCATATCTGTTCCTAGTTTGCAATGAAGTATCAGATGACTTTTTGGTTGTTTATGAGATGTATCCATGGTTTCTCTATGATCTGCCTATTTGTATTTGAAATTTGGTCTTAGACATGATTTATATTGACAGTAAATTCATGCACACAGCCCGTTTGTTGATGATGTGGATGTGTTGCACGTATTTTCAACTTTAAAAGTCCGATACAATAACTTTGCTTTGCTTATGGTGTTTAATCTTGTTAAAAACGAATACGAAGAAATTTGAAAGATAAAAAGAAAAACAAAATTCTGAAATTGTTAAAATTAAATGTTTTTAATTGTTAAAGAAAAATATATAAAGATTAGTAGATACGATGCTTATATATACATTTTGCTCATTCGATTACATGTTAATCTTTTTTTTAAAAATGTTTTAATTGTTTAGCCATTACTGTGTTTTTAATTATGTATTGTCAAAAATGAATTAAAGACAAGTTTGAAAAATATGTGACTTTTAGAATTATTTAGTAGAGACAGTCGCGTTGTATACCTGGACCCCAAAGTCTTTAACGTGTATTGTCCTGAGTCCTCTGCAGAGCTGCGTTCCTCGGGACACCGACCACTGCATTGACACGACCATAACTAATTGCTTGTCTCTCCTTTTATGTCTCTGACGACCATAGCTAATTGCCTGCCTCTCTTTTCATGTCTTTGACGACCATAGCTAATTGCCTGCTCTCTTTTCATGTCTTTGACGACCATAGCTAATTGCCTGCCTCTCTTTTCATGTCTTTGACGACCATAGCTAATTGCCTGCCTCTCTTTTCAAGTCTCTGACAACTATAACTTGTTGCCTGTCTCTCTTTTCATGTCTCTGACCACCATAGCTACATGCCTGTCTCTCTTTTCATGTCTCTGACGACCATAGCTAATTGCCTGCCTTTCTTTTCATGTCTTTGACGACCATGATTAGTTGTCTGTCTCTCTTTTCATGTCTCTGACAACCATAACTTGTTGCCTGTCTCTCTTTTGTGTCTCTGACGACCATGACTTCTTGTCTGTCTCTCTTTTTATGTCTCTGACGACCATGACTTCTTGTCTGTCTCTCTTTTTATGTCTCTGACGACCATGACTTCTTGTCTCTCTTTTTATGTCCCTGACGACTATAACTAGTTTCCTGTCTCTTTTCATGTCTCTGACGACCATAGCTAGTTGCCTGCCTTTCTTTTCATGTCCTTGACGACCATGATTATTTGCCTATCTTTCTTTTTACGTCTCTGAGGAGCATGACTTGTTGCCAGTTTCTCTTTTTTATGTCTCTGACGACCTTAGCTAATTGCCTGTCTCGCTTTTAAATTTATGTCTCTGACGACTGTAAGTAATTGCTTGTCTGTCTTTTCACGTCTCTGACGGCCATAGCTAGTTGCCTGACTTTCTTTTCATAGTTTTAAACGACCATAGTAGTTGCCTGTCTCTCGTTTATGTCTCTGACCACCATAGTTCTTTGCCTGTCTCTCTTTTTATGTCTTTGTCGACCATAGCTAGTTGTCCTGCCTTTTCTTGCTTTTGATGACTATAGGTGGTTTCTGTCTCTCGTTTATGTCTCTGACCATCATAGACCAACGCTTGTCTCTCTTTTTATGTCTCTGGCCAGCACCTCTGACCTTCACGTCAACCATCCCAGTTGGTGATCCTATGCCCATGACCTGGGTCCCTGTAGAATTGAACCCAAATCCTCTATGTGTCTGAAGACGTTAGGGGAATGCACCTCTGACCTTCAGTTCAACCATGGTGATGATACCTATGCCATACCGTGCACTGGAATTGACTCTTTTGTGTTGAGGTTGGGGAATGCAGTGTGTGTGTTGTGTGCTGGATGTGACTGTTTGCGTGTGGTTGGATTGTGTGTGTGTGTGTGTGTGTGTGTGTGTGTGTGTGTGTGTTGTGTGTTGTTGTGTGTGGTGTGGGTGGTTGGTGTGTATTTGTGTAGTGTGTGTTGTTGGTGTTTTGTGTGTGGTGTGGTGCGTGTGTGTGTGTATGTGTGTGTGTGGTTGTTGTGTGTGGTTTTGTCTGTTGTTGTTGTTGTGTGTGTGGTGTGAGGGGTGATGTGTAATTTGTGTACGTGTGGTTGTGTACGTGTGTTTCTGTTGTATGTGTGTGGTGCGTGCGTGCGTGTGTGTTGTGTGTCTGTGTGTGTGTGTTGTATACATGTGAATTTAGCTATTTGTGAGTTTCTTTCTTTGCTGTGTGTTTCGAGTTTATTCGTTCAGTGTATAGAAATACAAAAGTACAACTATATAAGTTTTCATTTTTTGTTCGTCACACTGGATTATCCATATGAAATTCCGTTTATTCAATCCAGAGAGAGCCATTGGCCACAGTGCAGAACCATCCATGTTTTTCCTATTCTGTTTTGTGTATTATTACTATATTATTACTATTATTGCAATTATTATTATTGCTATCATCATCATCATCATATTATTATTATTATTATTATTACTATTATTATTATTATTGCTATTATTATTATTGCCATCATATCATTCATCATCATCATCATCATATCATCATATATATTATATTATTATTATTATTATTATTATTATTATTATTATATTATTACTATTATTATACTATTATTGCTATTATTATTATTGCCATCATCATCATCATCATCATATTATTATTATATTATTACTATTATTATTACTATTATTGCTATTATTATTATTATTGCCATCATCATCATCATCATCATCATCATCATCATCATCATCATCATATTATATTATTACTATTATTATTACTATTATTGCTATTATTATTATTGCCATCATCATCATCATCATTATCATCATCATCATCATCATCATATTATTTTTTTTATTTTTTTTATTATTATTGCTGTGAGTTGGTTTGATTCCTTTTCTGATAATTGTTTTACATTTCGTTTTTAGCCTTTCATGTAGGAAACGACAACTTGTCCCAAAATTGAGACTTTGTTGTCAACATCAACCGTTTTCCCGATGGAACGGGTGTGCGTGTGGCGGAGGGTCAGCAGAAGGTGAAGGAAACAAGAAGCGATAGGTTGGGTGAGGTAGGGGGTGTTCATAACGCCATCAGGTCCGTGCTGTTACCTTGTGGGTGACCGCCCTTTGTAGACCTCTTCTGTCCCTGGAGGCGTACTAGTAGTACTTATAGAGCACACTCCCCCTGTCTCTGCCACTCTGTCTGTCTGTCTGCCTGTCTGTCTCTCTGTCTGTCTCTCTCTCTGTGACTCTCTTGCATATATCAGTTTGCATATAATTATACATCTGTCTCATTGTATTTGTCTCTATCTCTCTGTCTCCGTCTCTCTTTGTCTCTCTGTCTCCGTCTCTCTTTGTCTCTCTGTCTCAGTCTGCCTCTCTCTGTGTCTCTCTGTCTCTCCCTCTCTCTCTCTTTGTCTCTCTCCCTCTCTTTCTCTGTCTCTCTCTGTTTCTGTCTGTCTGTCTGTCTGTCTCTCTCTCTCTCTTTCTCTCGTCTCTCGCATTGTTCGAGGTTTAACCTTTTGTTTATGGTGGATTTCTTGGGTCAAAATGGAGAAAATGCCAATTTTTCTTCTTGTCGAGAATTAAGCATAAGTGTAATGCTTATTGCGTGTAGATTACGAATTGCTGTGCATGGAAATCCTTTACTGGAACATCAGAGATTGAAATCATACGTTATCCTTCTTTTGTTCCAAATAAAAAAAAAATCAGTTATACACACATACAGGCTCATAAATTGCACGCACGCACATAGACGCATATACGTGCACGCATAGATGTATACACACAAAGCCACCACCTACACCCTACCATCACCACCACCACCACCACACCACCCCACCACCACCACCACCAAATACATATACAATATGCACATGTTTACGTACACTCTCTCTGTCTCTGCCTCTGTCTCTCTCTGTCTCTGTCTCTCTCTCTGTCTGCCCGTCCATCTGTCTGTTCGTCCGTCTGTCTGTCTCTCTCTCTCTCTCCCTCTCTCCCTCTCTCTCTCTGTCTCTCTCTCATTTAAAAAATAGAGACACAAACTGGGTACCCTCTAGTCAAAATGTATCGAATAATTTTGACCTTTTAGAATGGCAATTATCGCGAAAATGCAAAAAATATACTTTTTTTTTCTTTTGTATAGTTTCCCATCAGTAGTAATTTGAAATTTGCCACCAGCACAACTGGAAATTGGAAGTAGTAGTAGTAGTTGTTTTGAGAATATACATATTATGGCACTCGCACTATGCGTAGTGCATCCAAACTTATCATTAGCGATCTGGAAGATTTCGTCAGCGTGGACACAAACAGAACAAAACTGAACAAAGCAAAACAAGACAAGACAAGACAAGACCCAGAAAAAAACACGAAAGAAGAATAAGAACGCGTATTTAATACAACAAGACAAGACAAGACAGGCGCCTTTAATACAACAAGACAAGGCAGGCGCCTTTAATACAACAAGACAAGGCAGGCGCCTTTATACAACAAGACAAGACAGAGCTCGTTGTATTAAATACGCGTTGTTATTCGTTCTTTCGTGGTTTCTTCTTCTTCTTCTGGTTCCT
>CM060310.1:90676021-90681021 GCA_030674185.1 Monoplex corrugatus | reverse complement strand
AAAGTTGACTTTGTTTGCACACTTTTGCCAGGGACAACCCCATTGTTGCTGTGGGATGTTTAACGTGCACTGAGTGACATCGGCGTATCGTTCCATTCATAAGACTAGATCCTAGACCATCACTTAAAATCGAGGGGGAGGGGGCAGGGGGCAGGAGAAAAACCTGTCTGAACCATAATTCCTACCTGGATTTATCACATCCTAGGCAGGTGTTTTAACTGCTAAGCCACGCACTTTGCACCTTAGCCCTGTGTTATACATGAATTCATACACGCCCCCTCCCCCCCCCCCCAAAAATATGTATGTATGTATGTATGTATGTATGTATGTATGTATGTATGTATCTATGTATCTATGTATCTATCTATCTATCTATCTATCTATCTATCTGTCTGTCTGTCTGTCTGTCTGTCTGTCTGTCTGTCTGTCTATCTATCTATCTATCTATCTGTATATCTCTATCTCTCTATCTATCTATCTATCTATCTATCTGTCTCTGTCTCTCTGTCTCTCTGTCTCTCTATCTCTTTATCTCTTTATCTATCTATCTATCTATCTATCTATCTATCTATCTATCTATCTATATATCTGCCTCTGACATTGATCTCTGGATGTCATCAAATAAACTGAAACTTAACTGTGACAAGACGGAGGCTATACGTTTCTCACATCATGATATCAACACACTTTCTTCTTCTCTCCCTATAGGTTCTAGTTCCACTGAATTTTCTGACTGTGTCCGGGATTTAGGAGTTCTTTTAGATCATGATCTTTCTATGCAAAAACATGTCACTAAGATATGCCAGCTTTCTTATATGGAACTAAGACGTATTGCTTCTATCCGCCCCTTTCTTACTGAGGAAGCCACTAAAACTCTTATTTCCTCTTATATTCTTTCACGCTTGGACTACTGTAATTCTATTCTAATCGGCTGCCCTTCAGTTGTCATTCAACCTCTCCAACGTGTTCAGAATTCAGCAGCTAGGCTTGTTTGTAAAGCCCCTAGATCCCAGTCATGTTCTCTTCTTCTGAAAAAGTTGCATTGGCTTCCAGTTGAACAAAGAATCAAATACAAATGTTGCTGTCTCTGTTACAAAATTCTTACTTGCTCCGCTCCCTCTTATCTGTCTGAACTTCTTCAAGTGTATGTACCATCCAGAACTCTCCGATCCTCTACCGACACAAGAACTTTCTGTGTTCCCCGTTTCAACCGGAAACTGCATGGTCAGAGAGCTTTCTCCCACTCTGCTGCCATGACCTGGAACTCCCTTCCCTATCATATTCGCCATAAGCAATGTCTTCCTTCTTTCAAGTCTAGTCTGAAGACCTATCTTTTCACTCAATACTTTCATTGATCTTCTCTTTCTCTTCTCTCTCAGCCCTGATTATCGTTCCTACATATATGTGTGTGTGTGTGTGTGTGTTTTGTGTGTGTGTGTGTGTGTGTGTGTGTGTGTGTGTGTGTGTGTGTGTGTGTGAAGCATGTTTATGCGAGCAAGAGAGAGGGAGAGAGAGGGAGAGAGGAAAAGAGAGAGAGAGAGAGGGGCTGTGCGGGAGAGAGAGAGAGTGAGCAAGGAATATCGGGAGCACGGTAGAGAGCGAGAGTATGGTTGGGGTGGGGCAAGAGAGTGAGAGTATGAGTAAGAGTATGTGTAAGCGTGATAGAATTTGATAGTAGAGAAACTGAGTGGTTGAGAGAGGGAGTGTGTTTGGGTTTGGTGTGTGTGTGTGTGTGTGTGTGTGTGTGTGTGTGTGTGTGTGTGTGTGTGTGTGTGTGTGTGTGTGTGTGTGTGTGTGTGTGTGTGTGTGTGTGTGTGTGTGAAGAGAAAGAGAGAGAAAATATTTTTGTATGATTGTCACTATTTTTAGTAATATTTGAATTTACTATGTTAATATGTCTTGTTGAACGTAAATTTTATGTTTTATATGTTATATAGTGTTAGCAGCGGTATGTTTAAATTTTATGTTGGTGTATCTATTTGTATTTAGTTATATACTGATTTTATGTGAAGCGCTTTGTGCTCTGGAAAGCGCTATATAAATTGCCTTTATTATTATTATTATTATTATTATTCTATCTATGTATCTATATATTTATCTATCTGTCTGTCTGTCTCTCTATCCATGCGTCTATCCATCTATCTATTTAGCTAGCTACCTATCTATTTATCTGTCTATCTATCGACCCTTATTTATCCATCCATCCATCCATCCATCCATCTATCTATCTATCTATCAATCTATCTGTCTATCTATCTATCTATCTCTCTATCTCTCTATCTATCTATCTATCTATCTATCTATCTATATGTCTGTCTGTCTCTCTATCTATATATCTGTATCTATCTGTCTGTCTGTCTGTCTATCTATCTGTCTGTCTATCTATCTATCTATCTGTTTGTCTGTCTCTGTCTATCTGTCTGTCTCTCTGTCTATCTATATCTATATCTATCTATCTGTCTGTCTGTCTGTCTCTCTTCTCTCTCTCTCTCTCTCTGTGTCTCTGTGTGTCTCTGTGTGACAATTTGGGTCAAGTGTCATTCGCCATACAGGCTTGAGTGTACCCTAGCTCAGCATCTTGTGTGTGTGTGTGTGTGTGTGTGTGTGTGTGTGTGTGTGTGTGTGAGGGAGGGAGAAAGAGAGGGGGCAGGATGGCGGCTTGGGTCAGGGTCACACGCCGTACTCCCCACCTGTCCTCCCCCTCCTAGTTTGCATGTGCTTTGTGCCCTGGAGGTTCGGTCGTTGTTGGGTGATTGCTTTGGTGAATGATGAGAGTTCGCGCTTTGGTTTGATTCTATGATCAAGATTTGGCGCCTTAGAAATGCCATTCTTCTTCTTCTTCTTCTTCTCTTCCTCCTTCTCCTCCTCCTTCTTTTTAGTGTGTGTGTGTGTGTGTGTGGTGTGTGTGTGTGTGTGTGTGTGTGTGTGTGTGTGTGTGAGAGAGAGAGAGAGAGAGAGAGAGAGAGAGATACACAAAATCCGGGTTTTCTTTTGTAATCTTTGTATAAAAAGGGAAATTGTTAGAAAGGCTTGACCGTCTTGGGGATTTTTGTTTGTTGGTTTAGTTTTTAATTTCTTTTCATTCATTTTTTAAAATGATAGGACGACAAGCAAAATATCAGCAAAGCAGAACCATTTATAACAAAGGCTTAAAGTTCGAAACACATGCACAACAGCGATATCTTCAACAAAGAGTCCATCTGCGTTAAGTACATCCCCTCCTCCACCCCCCACCCCTGTAAGTGACCTTTGAGGTCTGTCGTGGTATCTTTCGAGTTACCTTGGTAATGCTTGGCGCGTACTGAATATGTCCCGTCTGACCTATTGCGTGCTGACTCTGACCGTTCGTTGGCAGAGCTGTCGGTGCATGTAAGCTCGGGGTAATTTTAGTTCTCCGTTGTCCTCCAGAGACTATTGACTGACGTCTGTCCACTGTTTGGCCGCTTATACAGTGTCACAGCATGTGGTGTGTGGCCCCTGACCTCTTGGTCTGCATTGTGTAACTGCTAACGACGTAAAGATCAACCCCTTTAACGCCAAGGTCGTATTGCAGTGACGTGTCCCAACCGTTGGATTCAGGACATCGTCCTGTTGGGAAAAGAAATTGTCCTAACTTCAAACTTCCGACTTTTTTTTAATTTCAGTTGTGATGGAGAAAATTCCAGATGATCATAGCACAAGTCTTAAGGCTGCACATAAACCCATGAGCTGGTCAGGTCTTGTGTTGGGGAAGATCCCAAATGATCGTGGCACAAGCCTTAAGCCTGCACATAAACCTATGAGCTGGTCAGGTCTTGTGTTGGGGAAGATCCCAAATGATCGTGGCACAAGCCTTAAGCCTGCACATAAACCTATGAGCTGGCCAGGTTCTTGTGATGGAGAAAATCCCAAATGATCATGGCACAAGCCTTAAGCCTGCACGCAATCCATTAAGCTGGCCAGGTCCTGATTAAATCCAGGTAATAGATGGCAGATTTGGTGGAGCGCATATGGAATTGTCTGAATGTGATGAACTCCTCTGATATAGACTGGAAACCGTCATGGTGACTAACCGTGAAGATGAAGGTTTCTTTCAGGTTAGTTCTTGTACAATGTCTTAGTTTTAGCATGCCTTCGTGAGGCTAATTGCTGACCATCTTTGTCTCCTGCAATGGAATTTTGGTTCTTTTGAAAGAACCATGAATTTGAAATCTGATATCTCCAATTCAGTGGCAGCCTGCAACATAAAAAACTGGCCTGTTAGCTGCACATCTTGATGCTTCAATCATTCTGGTGATGTCAGCTTGAGTGTTTCATAGGTTCCTTTTGCCCTCCCCTCCTATTTCAAGACCTTGCTAGTGCATAGCGTTTTTCGCAGGCTCAAGGTGTCTGCTAGGTATAATTGTTGACATATTTGGGTGGAGCGTATATGGAATTGCCCGAGTGTGATGAAAGCCTCTTGAACAAACTCAAAACCACATTAAAAACTGGCCTGTTTGCTGCCAATCTGAATGTTTCCATCATTTTGGTGGTGTCGGTTTACTGTTTTATAGGTTCCCTTTTCCCCACTTCCCATTTTAAGACCTTGCCAGCGCGTAGGATTTTTCGCAGGCCCAGGGAGTCTGCCAGATATTACTGGCAGATTTGGGTGGAGGATATATGGAGAACACCAGTACACCCATGGAGAAAATATTGGACGGACCTGCAAGGTGGCTGAGGACAGAGAGGGTGGAAGATGTGCTTGCGGCTACATGGGATGGATACATATGTAGGGCCTGATCGCCAGCGCCATGCGGGACTGGCCTCAGTAGCTCAGTTGGTTTGAGAGTCGGATTCACAAGCTAATGGTTGTGGGTTCGAATCCCGGGGTGCGCTACATTAAAACTGGCCTTCTCACTGTCCCATCTTAACATCACTATTATTCTGGTGGTGTCAGTATTAAATTAGATAAGTCCCCTTCTCACACATCCCATGGGATGGTTATCCCCGTCGGCCATATCACCTGAGGTGGGTGCTGACGT
>CM060310.1:90666021-90671021 GCA_030674185.1 Monoplex corrugatus | reverse complement strand
CTATTTTCTTTCTTTAAAAAACAACAACAACAACAGTGTATTTATTTTTTTCCCGTGTTTTATTCAAAGTTCAAAGACAGGATTGAGTGGGAGTATGGGAGGAAACGAGGAACAAAAGAGATTGGCAATAAAGTAGGGTTGTGATTGTGCATTCCATTTATTTTCTCTGTATTTTTTCATTCTAATTATTTTCTCTTTTTTTTTAACATTATTATTATTATTTTTCCCCGTTTCTTTGTCAGAAGTTGGGGGGTGTGTGTGTGGGGGGGGGAGTGGTTAGGAAGGAAGGGGGGCAGCAGGAGGACGGAATAATGAAAGAGATTGGGGGATAAAGTAGGATGACGATTTTTTTTGCATTCATTGTCCGTTTTTCTTCTTGTCATTTTCTGCCTCATTTCTCATCCTTGTTACTCTGATTTTTGTTTTTGTTTTGTTTTGTTTTGATCCCTGTGGTTTGTTATTATTCGTTTATTTATTTATTTATCTATTTATTTATTTTCCTATTTATTTACTTATTTATATATTTATTTATTTATTTATTCATTTATTTGTTTATTTATTTATTCATTTATTTATTTTATTTATTTATTTATTCATTTATTTATTTATTTATGTTTGGTTTTCGTTCTGATGTGATTGGGAGGTGCAGGGGGGGGGGGGGAGAGGGAGGGAGCAGACAAAGGAGATTGGCAATAAGGTTGGATAATAATTTTGCATTCATGATGATTTTGCATTCATAGTCTGTTTGTTTTGTTTTGTTTTTTTCTTATCGTGCTTTTTTCCCCGTTTTGATGCTTACAATTATCTATAATCTTTTCTTCATTTTTTTTCCTTTCCCAATATGTTTTTTTTTTATTTGATTTTGTTGTTGTTGTTGTTCTGGCAGTCTGGAGGATTGGAGTGGAGAATGGGAGAGAACAAGCGACAAAACAAAAGAGGTTGGCTTTTAAATGGAGGTGGTGATTGTGCATTCATGTTAAGGATGTTATTCTGAGATAACAGCCACAATGCCAGAGCCTCACTGCGATAAGCAAGGATGCAGTGACAAACAGAGAGAGAGAGACAGACAGAAGAGAGGGAGAGAGACAGACAGACAGACAGACACACAGACAGACAGACAGACAGACAAATATATATAGAGAGAAACAGACATGCGGACAATGAAGAGTAATAACTGAAGTAAGATTTGAACAGTTGCTTGGTTGGTTATTGATTGTTTTACTTTCATGAAGTCTTGAAGTACCGTTAACATTGTGTTTTATACATGACATCCCGTTTTTCATCCTGTTTTATTGTCACGTAAAGAGAGACAGAGACACACAGAGAGAGAGACAGACACAGAGAGAACAGACAGAGAGAGAGACAGACAGACAGACAATATAGACAAGACAGAGAGACAGACAACAAGACAAGAGAGACAGACAGACAGACAAATAGAGACAGACAAAGACAGAGAGAGACAGACAGACAGAGAGAGAGAGACAGACAGACAGACAGACAAATATAGAGACAGACAAAGACAGAGAGAGACAGACAGATGAGAGAGAGAGACAACAGACAATATAGAGACAGACAAAGACAGAGAGAGACAGACAGACAGACACAGAGAGACAGACAATATAGAGACAGACAAGACAGAGAGAGAGACAGACAGACAAATATAGAGACAGACAAGACAGAGGAGACAGACAGACAGAGAGAGAGAGACAGACAGACAGACAAATATAGAGACAGACAAAGACAGAGAGAGACAGACAGAGAGAGAGAGAGAGAGACAGACAGACAATACAGAGACAGACAAGACAGAGACAGACAGAACAGACAGACAGACAGACAGACAGACAGACAGACAAAGACAGAGAGAGACAGACAGACAGTGAACGAAATAGCTGATGTAGGATTTAAACAGTTGGTTGGTTGGTCAGTTGATTGATTGATTGGTTTTACTTATCATGGAATATAATCGAAAGCCTTTTAAAATACCATTAACAGTAATGTTTTAGAAACAAGATCGTCCCGTTTTTCGTCATCGTTTTATCGTCACGTTAGAGCGAAACAATGCTTAGATTTTATTCTGTATCCAGATGCACAAGTTTGCAATCAACAGAAGAACGTAGAAACAAACCAAGGAAAACATGATAAAAATGGAATCTTTATTTAATGTCTGTTCACAATAGTGATTTTAGAGACACACACACACACACACACACACACACACACACACACACACACACACACACACACACACACACACACACACACACACACACACACACACACACACACAGGGAGAAAAAAAAGGGTGGGGGACGGGGATGGGAAGGGGTAGTGGGAGTTTGAATGTAAGAAGGGGGGAACAATTACAATTAATAATTCTGAACATTAAGTTAACAGTGTCAATCAATAACAGACAACAATTAATTAACTCTTCATAACAATCTGCTAACAGGGAATCTGAGAATCAGCTGGACTACCGAAATAATATCATTATTTTTGTTGTAAAGGATATCTCTAGAGTCAGTACATGAAAAATCGAGATTGTTATTTCTATATGTCGTAAGTAAAATAGGACATTCAAAGAGCAGATGGTGGACTGATAACGCTTTTGAACAAATACATACATTCTGTGTATATTTTGTTTTCCAAGAGTTAAGCCTTAGTTTGTATATCAAGGACGCTAGCTGTCTGGGGCAGTTAGGTATCAGGCTTTGGGTATTGGAAAAAATTTGTATAAAGTGAACATTCTAACACAGATAAAACATTCTAAAACATGATAAGCAGATCTATTAGCGTCTTAACCTCCTCCATGTGTTTCGCTCGTAAAAGATCAAATGCGCGCTGAAAAGAAATCCTGTAAACTATATCAGCGTTCGATGGTTTATGTTGACACGAAAATAACCATGCATGTGTGAACATCATCGCCGAATATGGAGCCGTGCTCTGCGTTTACTTTCGAGGTGTATCCTGGCGTCTGCCAGTCCCGAGACTTAAGACACCTGCGGTGATGGTGAAGAGATTTTAAGCAGTACCTTCAATGACGTATCTGAAAAGAGGATAAGACTCGTCTGTATGGTCTCCGTCTTTCTAACGAGCCCGTAACAAGCTCGGGGCCAGAAAATATGTTTCTATCTTTCTGTCTCTGTCTCTCTGTCTGTCTGTCTGTCTCTATCTCTGTCTCTTTGCCTGTCCATATCTCTGCCTGCCTGTCTGTCTCTGTCTTTCTGTCTGTTTCTCTCTCTCTCTGTCTGTTCTCTCTCTCTCCTCCCTCTCTGTCTGTTGTCTCTCTCTTCTCCTCTCTGTTCTCTCTCTGTCTGCCTCTGTCTGTGTCTGTATCTCTGTCTCTCTCTCTTTGCCTGTCCATATCTCTGCTGCCTGTCTGTCTCTGTCTTTCTGTCTGTTTCTCTCTCTGTCTCTCTCTCTCTCCCTCCCTCTCTCTCTCTGTTTGTCTCTCTTTCTCTCTCTCTGTCTTTGTCTGTCTGTCTGTCTGTCTCTCCCTCCCTCTCTCTCTGTTTGCTCTCTTCTCTCTTTCTGTCTTTCTCTATCTGTCTGTCTCTTCTGTCTGTCTGTCTCTCTTCTGTCTCTCTCTCTCTCCCTCCCCTCCCTCCCCTATTGTTGTTCTTGCTGTCGTTGGGGACGGAGGGGTGAAGATTGAGAAAGGTAAGAAGTCGAGGTTCAGATTTTTCTGTGTTTTGTTTTCGTTTAGGAATATCTTGTTACTTCAACATAGGCATACGAAACCTGCAAAAAACACCATTAAAAAATAAGCCGTATGGGGCTCATGAAGTTTTTATTTCCCTCGCGGATATCTTGAGTTACTTTAACATGGACAGGCAAAAAACTGCCGAAAATATCAAAGAGACCATCAGGAATTATAAAAGGAAATGATAATATTGTCCAGGACGTTTTTGGCACTGCTGTGAGAGAAAAAAAGTCTAGGAGACCAAAAATATACGTAATAAGAAAAGTTTTTATCCCGTCTTCCCGCCAGTCGTAAATCTGTGACTTAAATAAGTCTGTGGACTTTTTTTTAGAATGAGAGAAACAGACAGATAAACGTAAAAATGCACGAATAAGGAGGGGGGAAAGAGGTAAACAAGAACTAATCCCAAGATGGTCAAGCCATTTTAAAGTTCTCTGTTTTTATACAAAATTTATCACAGAAAATCCCAGAATTTATAATCCAAAAAAACAAGTGCGAGCGCTCGCGTTCAAACAAAGAGGAACCAGAAAAACAAAAACATGAACAAAGAATCAGAACGCTTATTTAAGATAGTCTTTTTTTCTACTGGACGGCGGGCCCCATTAGTTCAGTTAGTTGAGCGTCGGATTCACAAGCTAATGGTTGTGGGTTCGAATCCGGGCTGCGCTGCATTAAAACTGGCCGTCTCACTGTCCCTATCTTAACGTCATTGTTGTTCTTGTGGTGTCATGTTATAGAATTAGATAAGTCATCCCCCCTCTTAAAACTGGCCGTTCTCACTGTCCCATCTTAACTCATTGTTGTTCTTGTGGTGTCAGTATAGAATTAGATAAGTCATCCCCCCCCCCCCTTAAAACTGGCCTTCTCACTGTCCCATCTTAACTCATTGTTGTTCTTGTGGTGTCAGTATAGAATTAGACAAGTCATTCCCCCCCCCCCCCTTAAAACTGGCCTTCTCACTGTCCCATCTTAACGTCATTGTTGTTCTTGTGGTGTCAGTATAGAATTAGATAAGTCATCCCCCCCCCCCCCCTTAAAACTGGCCTTCTCACTGTCCCATCTTAACGTCATTGTTGTTCTTGTGGTGTCAGTATAGAATTAGATAAGTCATCCCCCCCCCCCCCCCTTAAAACTGGCCGTCTCACTGTCCCATCTTAACGTCATTGTTGTTCTTGTGGTGTCAGTATAGAATTAGATAAGTCATCCCCCCCCCCCCCCCTTAAAACTGGCCTTCTCACTGTCCCATCTTAACGTCATTGTTGTTCTGGTGGTATCAGTATAGGATTAGATAAGTCCCCTT
>CM060310.1:90653521-90658521 GCA_030674185.1 Monoplex corrugatus | reverse complement strand
ACCCTGTCCACCATCTTCCTGTAGGAAGCTGGTGGGTCGGGTGAGGGAGTGAAAGGGTTAGGTTTTTGCTTTACTATCGTGGTTGACGATGCAGGATGCTGGAAGACAGGGTGTGGGAGTCAAATGGTTAAACCCACAACTTCCGGTCCTACCGGATCCTGACGCATGTTTTTTTCTATTTTTTGGGTGAAGCGCCTGCCATAATTGGCCTCTCAGCTCGCCCGATTCAGATGTTTTTTTTTCTGTGATAAGCACATGTACTTTCATTTTCAGTGTGAAAGATTACAACACGCAGAGGTTCAGATAATGCTCTGTGACATATATATGAGCCTTGTAACTTTCCGACACCTTCATAAATCTTTGAATTCTTCTTTTTCTTCATTCGTTTGCCGTCAACATGGTCAGTCCACGCCTGGCAATGAACATGGCCGTTTTATTCAGTTCCTACCGGTGCCATGGGTCTTGATGGTCAAAGCAGCTATAGTTGACCATGTCTCCTGTCGCTCCACTTGATACAGATGACATGGCTAAAGTTTGTGTTCAGCTGTCTGGTCCTCTTGATCGCAAGGACAGGTTGGTGATGGCGTCAGTTTGAACTTGGGGACACTTCTGTTGATTTGAAAGTCTAGATGTCCTCGTATCCATGGTTGTGGCAGTTGTAAAGATGATGGTGAACCTGTTGCCTTTGGCAGGGTTTTCCTGATGTTGCTGCAGTAGTCTCTTGCTCTCTTGCACAAAGCTTCTCTGTTTCAGTCGATGTTGGTGAGACCGTCCAACTTCTGCTTCGTGGGATGATCTGTCAAACACCTTAACTTTCCAAAGTCAGCATCATGATCTTGGCTTCCCATTTCTGGTCAAGAGACAAGATTGTTGTAGGTTTCTCTGTTTTTCTCTCTGTCTGTCTGTCTCTCTGTCTCTGTCTCTCTCTGTCTCTGTCTGTCTGTCTGTCTCTGTCTGTCTGTCTCTCTCTGTCTCTGTCTCTCTTGTCTGTCTGTCTATCTGTCTGTCTGTCTGTCTCTCTCTCTCTCTCTCTCTCTCGCTCTCGCTCTCTCTTTCTTAAATGATGCACCAGTGATGAATCTGAGGGTCTGGTCTTTGTACTTATCAAGGGCCTGCAGGTTGGTCTAGGCTGGCATTAAGCTCACAATGGAGCCATACTCGAGGTTGGGCCAGATTGTTTTTTGTCACGCATTTTTCAGTATCTTCTTTCTCGTTCCCATGTAGTGTCCACCACTTTACTGAGGATCGCTAGCTGGCCTCTGGCCTTAGCTCCTGCTTTTACGATGAGTGATATCCGAGTTTGCGTTTTGCCAGAAGTGACTTCAAGGTAGGTTACGTCTTCATTCTCCATAAGAAGGGTTTACTGGTTTATCCAAGATTGACGATGGCAGCCTTCTGTTCGGGCGATCAAAAAAAAAAAAAAATTAGTGTTGCAGAGGACTTCTCCTTGTTAACGGAAACGCGCCATTTTATAATAATAATGATAGTCTTGATGGAGGCAGACACAAGTCGATCACTGATAAGGAAGATTAGGAAAAGACAAGCAACATTTATAGGCCATTTTATGAGGAAGGGGGGATTTGGAGCACGTGGTCACAACGGGAAAGCTGGAGTGAAAGAGAGCACCGGGTAGACCCAGGGAGAGAATGCTGGACGGACTTGCAGAGTGGCTGGGGATGAAGAGGGTGGGGGAGATGCTGGGTGCAACGAGAGATAGAGATGGTTGGAAGTCCATGGTGGCCAACGCCATGCGGCAGGGCACCTGATGATGATGATGATGAATGATAATTACAATATTTATATAGCGCAAAATCTTGATAAAATCAAATCTAAGCGCTGAAACAGACTCACACTCACGCACGCACACCACACACACACACACGCGCGCACACACACACACACACACACACACACACACACACACACACACACACACACACACACACACACACACACACACGCATGGCTATAAATGGGGAGAAAGAATAAAAGCAATGGAAAATTATAGAGAGTATATTATATACAATTATGTATTACAATGTGATTCCCCTCCGAGTGGAGACAGGCTGCAGAGGGGGTTGAGTGAGGTCAGGATTTTATGGAGTCAATACAGTCATAAATCTTTGAGATTTCTCCTCAGAGAGCCAGTGTTAGTTCAGTAATGTTTACATTCATTTGGTTTCCGCAGTTGTCTTCCGTCTTTAAGCCACAGACAACTGCCTTCCACCCAGAGAGCAGCAAATGGTTTTCTGATGAAGTTCCATACCAACTCCAACAACCAGCTCAATGCACTTATGAACCACAAGTTCAGACCACGTATCTTATAGGTTCTATGTACTGTTGTGTATCCTTGCCTGTCTTTGAAGCAAAATTAAACTATGTTATAGTCAGATGCATCTCTCAGTCTGTAGTGCCCCTTCTTCTTCTTTTTTTTTTTTCTTCTTCTTCTTCTTCTTTTTCTTCTTCTTGTTCTTCTTCTTCTTCTTGTTCTTCTTCTTCTTGTTCTCTTCTTCTTTTTCTTCTTCTTCTTCTTCTTCTTCTTCTTCTTCTTCTTCTTCTTCTTCTTCTTCTTCTTCTTCTTCTTCTTCTTCTTCTTCTTCTTCTTCTTCTTCTTCTTCTTCTTCTCTCTTTTTCCTTAAATCCACGAAGAGTCACTGGGTCGCCGCAATAAGAACAGTTCAACAGATTCCTCCAGTTCTGTTGGTTGTCTGGCAAAGCCGGGGTCTCTGTAGATGGCCGTCTTTTATACAGCATGTCTTGGGTAAATGGAACTGGTGGAGCCCATCCCTCTCCCGATCGGATATTTTGCACTCCCCACATATGGCAGGTAGTAATGGGTTACATGGTACATCCCTGACCTGATTGGCATGCTGCATCACGCCCCATAAAAAGACTATGTACAGCTCTTCATCATCATCATGTGCCCTGCCGCATGGCGTTGGCGATCATGGCCCTCCGTACGAATCTATCCCCTGTCGCTGCAAGTACATATCCAACCCTCTCCGTCTTCAGCCACCCTGCAAGTCCGTCTCATAATCATATTCTCCCTGGGTCTACCTGGTGGTGTTCTCTTTCCCTCCAGCTTTCCTGTTGTGACCAGGTGCTCTAATTCCCCTTTCCTCTTATACGTCCTGTAAATGTTGCTTGTCTTTTTCATGAAATATAATTTTCCACCCTGCTATCCACCCTTAAAACAATGTGTAAGAAAGAAATCTTACTCCCCGCCCAGTACAAAATACCCATCACTCCATGAAGTTTGCCAAGAATAAAACCATCCCAACCAAACAGTACCCCTACCAGTGCCAAGTTGGCCGAGTCACGGGGAAAAACCTTTACCTTTTTACGTGTGTCTGTGAGAAGTCTATACAAACGAACTGTCTCCAGTTTCCAATTTAACTTCGGTGGCCCCTGTGCTTGTTAATGTGAAGAGTATCTTCTGACCGACCGAGAAACTGCGTGAGGCAGAAAATGGAGCGTTCATCAGGTTTGGAGAGTCTTCCGCTGAGTGACAGAGCAATTCCACGAAATGGTCTTTTCCCATCAGGTTCTCGTGGCCCTTTGGTTGTTTGAGAAGTGCACACCGACCTATCAACTTGTGAAAAGTAATGCTGGCTCTGACAAGTGCTGACCCACCTTCTCTCTCTCCTCTCTCCCCCTCTCCCCCCTCCTCCGTCCAAACTTCTTCAGCGTCGATGTCGCTCATTCCCCGTCTGTCCTTTCCGGCTCTCCAGCACATCAGCACTTACCCACAGGATCATTCTGACGCAGACAAGAGTTCACGAGAGTCATGGATGTCAGAAGTGACCGTGAGCTCACCCGCCAGAGGAGATCCCGAGGCTGGAAACGTTGTTTTCATCAAGTTTTAAGGGTTCTTGTGATCGACAGATCACAGTCTATGAAGTGATGTTTTCCATCAGGTTTTCTTGGCCTCTGGAGATTTGAGAAGTGCACACCAAACCAATCAGCTGGTGCAAAATATTTCTTTTTCTTGTCCACTGCGAGACCAGCACCAACCACCACCACCACCCACCACCACCACCACCCCACACCGCATTTCATCTCCTCCCATCATCTGCGCTGACTTTCTTTCCCATTTTTCCGGCTCTCCAGCGCATCAGAAGTGCCACACAGGTTCATTACGACACACCCTATACTTCACAAGAGTCATTTAAGTCAAAAGTCGCCGCAAGGTTACTCGTCGAGGTAGACCTTGACGAAAAAAAAAAAAAAAAAAAAAAAAAAGAGAAAAAAAGCTGATTTCATCAAGTGTGAGGGTTTTTTTTCTTTCTGAGTGACAACAGATCAGATGCATAAAGTTTTTTTTTTCTGTGGGTGATTATCTTGTGGTTTACGGATGTTTAACGACCTACAGACTTACTGGTCAGCTTATGGTACATAAACAGTAAGGTTGCTTTTTGTCAAGAAAACGTCTCTGCAGCTGGGGTCGACTTGTATCATACACATGGACAGGCAGACAGGACAAGCAACTATCCCCCATGGGTATGCCGGGGACTCTCAGTATAATAGTATCCCCACCTTCTGGAAATTCTGTGCTAGAAATTTCCTCTTTTCTGTCACTTTCTTTGTTTCTTGCTTTCCTCTTTTTTTGTTTTTTTGTTTTTTGTTTTGTTGTTTGTCATTTCTTCCTATCATTTTCTGCCTTAATGTTCCATTCACCCGTATGGTTCGATAAAGTCTTACGTATTTTCTCTTAGGATTGATAATTGGGTTCATGTGTTAAGTGCATTTTTGGCTCTAGGGATATGAGATATGCGGAGGCAATATTAGCTAATTTATGCCCGTTTTTATATATGTTTTAGTGTCCTTAGTTATGTTTAAATTTGTATCCGGGTGTGTTTTTTTTTAAATCCACTGTGCGATAGATTGGACGGAATGGTCAACGCCAGTGGCATCTCCTAAAATTATGTGCGCGAATGCATTTATATGTGTACTTAAGTTTGTTTTTTTTTCCTTTTTTTTTTTATCTTTTAAAGTATTAT
>CM060310.1:90641021-90648521 GCA_030674185.1 Monoplex corrugatus | reverse complement strand
AGCTTCCGACTATCAAGACTAAATAAGTAAAGGGAGCTGGCAGCTATGCGAGCTGGTGGCAGGGCGGCTGCCCTAAAGGGAGATGAAGACCAAAGTAGGGAGAGAGAGGGGTCTTCTGTTCTCATTTGGTCCGGCTAGACATGGTTGGTGCTCGTTGTGTGGTAGTATCCTAGGGTTTGACATCTCCCCACTTTGCCATTCAGTTTGTAAACAAGGTAACTGATGACCGGGTCCGAATGGGTCAACAACGCATGGACATCCACCCACCCACTTTTTTCTTGAGTGGCGTTGGGAACTTTGGGAGGTGATTGTTCGGAGAGTGGCGAGACATTGGTGCTCTGGAATCCGTCCACACCCTGGTGGTGTTTCTTGTTAGCCTGGAGATCGTATGTCGTGAAGTCCCATCCCAGCTAGCTGTCCAACCTAATGCCTCAGTCATTCTGGTGGTACCAGCCAACTAAGTCTTTCACAGGTCTCTCTCCTTCTCCTTCCCAGTTCAATACCTACCAAGCACATAATTTTTATGGTTATGCACAGGCTCAAGGCGTTGACCTGATAAGTCATTAATTGCTGGCAGATTTTGGTGTAGCGCATATAAAATCAAAATGGTAATAATAATGATAATGATGGTAATAACGATGATGATGATAAAAATGACATTAACAAGGCGCCCAATGTTGATTCAAAAATCAAACCAAGGCGCTAGGCGCTCACTCCCATCATTTACCAAAGCAATCACCAACAACGACGAAACCTCCAGGGCACAAAGTACAGGCGAACTTGTGGGGAGGGTGTGTGTGGAGAAAACAGGAGGGGAATAAAGGTGTGTGACCCGTGATTCAAGTCCTCCGCCTCCATCTGTCTGTGTCTATGTCTGTGTTTCTTTTGTTTCTCTCTCTGTCTCTCTGTTTCTCTCTCTGTCTCTCTGTTTCTCTCTCTCTCTCTCTCTCTCTCTCTCTCTCTCTGTGTGGGGTGTGTGTGTGTGTGTTTGTCTGTCTCTCTCTCTCTGTTTCTGTCTCTGTCTCTCTCTCTCTCTGTCTGTCTGTCTCTCTGTCTCTGTTTCTGTGTTTGTCTGTCTATGTCTCTCTCTGTCTTTCTGTCTCTGTCTGTCGCTGTCTCTCTGTGTCTCTGTTTCTGTGTCTCTCTCTTCGTCTCTCTATCTGTGTGTCTCTCTCTGTCTCTCTATCTGTGTGTGTGTCTCTCTCTGTGTCTCTCTGTGTGTCTCTGTTTCTATGACTGTGTCTGTCTATGTCTCTCTCTGTCTCTCTCTCTCTGTCTCTGTTTGTCTCTTGTCTCCTTCCTTCTCTCTCTTTCTCTCTCCCTCCCTATCTCTCCCTCCCTCTCTCTTTCTCTCTCACTCTCTCCCTCCCTCCCTCTCTCTCTCCCCCTCCCTACCTGTCTGTCTCTCTCCCTCCCCCTCCCTCCCCCCCTCTCTCTCTCACTCTCTCACGCACTCATTTACTTCGGGTCCTGACACCTCTCTGCTACATCTTAGACCTTCAAACCGCTGATGTTGGAGATGTTGTGACGTCACAACCCTGGCCTCCACGGCCCTGTAAGCCTGCATTGGCCACATTCACCACACTGAATAAGGAGAAAACTAACCGTATGTAGAATATGATCATGGTATAAATAACCAGCTCTGTTGTCACTGAGAGACAGGTTCAGCCAGGTAGCCATTATAACCAGCTCTTCTTTTTTTACTTTCCCCCGTGGGGATGCTGGGGGCTCTTTTATCAGTATAAATAGTATCCGCATCTTCTTGAAATTCTGTGCTAGAAATTTCATCTTTTCTACTTCTTTCTTCCTCTTTTGCTTTCTGTCATTTCACCCTATCATTTTCGGTCTTGCTGGTCCATTCACCTGTGTGTTTTCCATAAAATTTTACGTACTTTCTCTTAGGATGGATGACTGGGTACATGTACCAAGTGCATTTTTGGCTCTAGGGAAATGAGATATGCGAAAGCGATTTTAGGCAATTTAGGCCCCTTGTTACTACATATATGCTTTAGTGTCATTAGTTATGTTGAAATTTGTTTTCAGATGTTTTTTAAATCCCCTGTGCGATAAATTGGACGGAATGATCAACGCCAGGGGCATGTCCTTATATTATTCGCGCGAATGCATCGATATCTGTGTTTAATTTTCTGTTCCATTTTTCCTGTTAAAGTATTGTGTGTTTTGAAGCGATTATAGCCCTGATATGGCTCTACGCACTTGGTTGGGTTTGAAACAAAAATAACAGTAACAGGACGTACTCACTATGTGACTGGCATGTAAAGGCATTAACGAAGGTTGCTGACTTTTGTTTTAGGCCAGTTTCATGTTTCATACACCAGGCAGGGTTCGCACAGTCCTTAAAAGTCCTTGATTTTGAAGGCATGCTTTTTAAGGCCTTAAAAGTCCCTAAAGAGTCCACTGTTTTGTCACTGCCTTTGATTTTTAATAACGTCTGTGTAAAATCTTGAGTTTGTAAAAAAAAAAAAAGGTTGAAATTGAATTGAAAAAAAAAAAGAGAAAGTCTGAGTTGGAGTTAAGATCGATGATTTCACCGATACGTCGTCTGCTATAGGTCAAAACACCAGAGTTACGGGCCTTCATGGCGCATGCGCGTACGTGAAAGAATGTTCCACCATTTTGAAATTGAGAAGTCAACATGCTGGGGAAGTGTTTGTTTAACGTGGTTTGGCTGGAAAAAGACGAATACAAAGAATGGCTGCAGGCAGACCCAAGTGGAGACAGATGCAAGGCCTTTTGCCGCATTTGTAAGAAGACCATAGACATTCGTTCAATGGGAGAATCGCTGTAAATACCCATAGAAAAGGGAAAAAACACTGCGACCTGATGAACTTGAAGGCTTCAAATCCTGCAGTTCGTCTTTCGAATTTTTTACAAAAAATTCTACAACAAGCGATCCCATCTTTCTAGCAGTTCATCATCCTGCAGTTCATCAACCAACTGTTCTGCTCAAACTCAGATGTCAGTGAACAGCCTGAGCCATACTAAAACAGAGGCAATAACAGCTGAACTACTGTGGACTTTAAAAGTAGTGACAAGTCATTACAGCTTTCGTTCGTGTGAAGGCATTTTAAAAAAAAGTGCTTCAAAAGTCCTTAAATTTTTTGTCTAGAAATCTGTATGAACCCTGCCAGGTGTGTCTCAGGGCCATGCGTTGTCCTGTACTGTCGCCGCTAGTGTTCTTGGGTCCTAGTTTTCCTTTTTGACGTATTCATATTCATACCTTTTGTCACTGTGGATTTTACCTTGTGAAACTCGGGCCGCTGTCCCATTTGACAGGGCGCGTTGCCGCATTGCAGCGCCATCCAGATTTTTTCCCTTTATACAAAGACTTCAGAAAGGCAGACAGAATGAGGGGGATGGGGGGAGGTGGGACAGAGACAGAGAAAGACAGAAACTGAGAGAAACAGAGACAGACAGACAGTGACTGAGACACACAGACAGAGACATAGAGACACTGAGTGAAATGTGTGTGTGTGTGAGAGAGAGAGAGAGAGAGAGAGAGAGAGAGACAGACAGACAGACAGACAGAGACAGACAGAGACAGACAGACAACAGACAGACAGACAGAGAGGAGACAGACAGACAGAGAGAGAGACAGACAGAGCAGAAGGAGGAGGAGAAGAAAAAGAAGAGAAGAAGAAAAAGAAGAAGAAGAAGAAGAAGAAGAAGAAAAACAAAACAAAAACAAAACAGAAGAAGAAGAAGAAACGATCCAAAAAGATCAAATGAAGTGGGAATGTAGCAATTTCAGTAATGGACTTTCTGACCTCACGTGGGGACGATCAGATACAAGACGGGTACATTTTGTTATCGTCAGAATGACACCCAAAAGAGGACACGCTGGTTTGGGGAACACAGTACAAGAGTAAACGTGGACCAGACTGTATTAGCTTCATGTAAATTGCAGGTTACCGTTGGGGACAATCCAATTTTTTTCAGCTGGAATCCTACACTAGTTCCTTGAAAGCTGGATCGACCTTGAGCACCCCCAGAGAGATGAATGCCATTTTCTGGGCTGTTGGCAGGACGTTGTAGAGAAGGATCGCCTTCAAACAACAGCAAGTGAATGTCCGTCCATAAGTCTTGATGCACAGAACCAAGCCGTCATTGTCATATATGCTTTGTATGTTTGTTATAGGTTGTTCGTATGTGAAAAATACGTGTGTCTTATATGTATAAATTAATATCATTTCTGTTACGACATTGTTCTTTGATGGTAAAACAAAATGTGACTGCTGGATCTTGAGGGTAAAAACAAAATATTAAAAAATACCTTGTTTTAAAAGATCCTTGGGAGTATAAAACACAACGTTTCGAGCCCAGGCCCTTTGTCAAGTGAAAAATAAAATGACGGAGGAGTATTGAAAACAGTTCAAGGAAATAGGGGACAGAGTGCCGGAATGATCATTCTCAAGATCGTGGGCACCAAAGGAAAGAAAAGAAAGAAAGAAAGAAAGAAAAGAAGAAAGAAAGAAAGAAAGAAAGAAAGAAAGAAAAGAAAGAACGAAAAGAAAGAAAGAAAGAAAGAAAAGAAAGAAAGAAAGTGTTACTCAGTTTCTTTCCTTTAATTTAATCTCAAACTTGTGACAGCTGCATTGAAATTTGATCTAATTTCAATCTCAAACTGTGACAGCTACATTGAAATTGACTAATTTAATCTAACTGGACAGCTACATTGAAATTTGATCTAATTTAATCTCAATCTTGTGACAGCTACATTGAAATTTGATCTAATTTAATCTCAACTTGTGACAGCTACATTGAAATTTGATCTAATTTAATCTCAATCTTGTGACAGCTACATTGAAATTTGATCTAATTTAATCTCAAACTAGTGACAGCTACATTGAAATTTGATCTAATTCAATTTCAAACTAGTGACAGCTGCATTGAAATTTGATCTATTAATCTCAAACTGTGACAGCTACATGAATTTGATCTATTTAATCTCAAACTAGTGACAGCTACATTGAATTTGATCTAATTTAATCTCAATAGTACAGCTAATTGAAATTTGATCTAATCATTCAACTGTGACAGCTGCATTGAAATTTGATCTAATTTAATTTAAATCTTGTGACAGCTACATTGAAATTTGATCTAATTAATCTTAATCTTGTGACAGCTAATTGAAATTTGATCTAATCAATTTCAAACTAGTGACAGCTGCATTGAATTTGATCATAGGGGGGGGGGGGAGGGGGATATAAATACTTGGTAAATGTGTGATATACTTCTCTATTCCCAAAGTCGTTATAGAGTTTGGATATATCGTGCATTTACGAATAATTTCGAAGCTGTCTTCAGACTTGCTGTAATTATCCTGGAGTGAGGGAGTAACGTTTTACAGACTGTGCATTTGTTTCCAAAACTTTGAGATTCCGAGCAAACTGGCTCACAAGAAGTGGTAGAGGACTCAAATAATCGCTACGCCACGATTACCATGTCAGTCGTTCTGTGACATGGGCAGAAGAGGACCCTTTGGATGGCATTCATGAACGGGTGGGGTGGCAGGACGGAACCCTGGTGTGACCCTCTGGCCTAATGGGGAGACCCCTACGGATGAGTGGTCAGAAGGCGGCGTTAGGTATAGCTCCTGTCAGTTGTGGCAGGTCGTGGACAATAGTGACACGCTGAGCACCGCTTATGTCAGTTAACTAACCTTACTCCACTTGACTGCGGGCAGAGGGACTGCACGGGACATTGCACATACACATTGCACACACACACACACACACACACACACACACACACACACACATACACACACACACACACACACACACACACACACACACACACACACACACACACACACACACACACACACACACACCAAAAAACAAAAACAAAAACCAACAACAAAAACAAACAAACGAACAACAACAACAAAAACCACAAGCTAGTCAAGCCATTCAGTTTCATATTGTTCACATACATTTCTCAATAAATAAGTAAATGAATGAATGAATGAATGAATGAATGAATGAATGAATGAATGAATGAATGAATGAATGAATGAATGAATGAATGAATGAATGAATAAATAAATAAATAAATAAAAGTGGGGAAATTTTGTGGTCTGCATGACCTTGGCGTCTTGAGTTCCAGACTTTTGCATTCGCGATTCCTTATTGGTCCACATTCTTTGATTCAAAGTTGTTTGAAAAGAAATCTACCAAGAAACAGGTGAGAAAATCTTGTTGATATGTGTTTGTTTGTCACAGAGGCGCACATCATTTGTGTGTGGTATGAAATGATCTTCGAGGAGTGGGGGGTGGGGGTGGGGGTGG
The DNA here is from genome assembly GCA_030674185.1 of Monoplex corrugatus. NCBI lineage: Eukaryota > Metazoa > Mollusca > Gastropoda > Littorinimorpha > Ranellidae > Monoplex > Monoplex corrugatus. Next base: position 90,642,207 of record CM060310.1, on the reverse strand, counting down.
GGTGAGATTAAACATTACGCAAGAAAAGTAAGAAAATGTTACACTGTACACAAGTTCTCTCTCTCTCTCTCTCTCTCTCTCTCTCACACACACACACACACACACACACACACACACACACACACACACACACACACACACACACACACAGAGAGAGAGAGAGAGAGAGAGAGAGAGAGAGAGAGAGATTATTTTAGTTCTTAATACAGTAATACACTTAAGCAGCCGTAGATTTTGAAAATTGACCAAACACTGTTATAACATTAAGGTTAAAGGTTAAAGGTCCCATGGTCAATATGGCCGTAGGGGCGGTGAACTGTTAAAGATTCACCGTGTCTAGGGCACGGCATTATGAAAGGCGGAGCCCATCCCTCTCCTTTCGCCGCCTTTTTAAACCTCCCCCGACCGAAGTCAGGTACCCATTCACTGCTGGGTGGACAGAGGGAGTTTTCAGGCCGGAAAAATCGAACCAGCGTTTAGCGGATTCGAACCACCGACCTTCCGCACCGCAGACGAGCGCTCTAACCACTCGACTACAGGCCCCCTAAAAAAAAAAAAAAAAAAAAAAAAAAAAAAAATGTTATAACATTATCGTTGGAAAATAGCGGATAGACTCGCTCTATCTTTCTGTCTGCTTGTCTGTCTGTCTCTCTGTCTGTCTGTCTGTCTGTCCGTCTGTCTGTCTCTCTCTCTCTCTCTCTCTTCTCTTTGCTCTTTTCTTCTCTTTTCTCTCCCTCTTTCTCTCTCTTCTGTCCCTCCATCCATTCTCTCCTACTGTTCCCATCCTCCCTCTCTCTCACTGTGGTCAAGTGTGTATTTATATATGGTTGGTTAAGTGAAATAAACAGTTCTTACCTGTCGTAATGGTGATGGTTCTCTGTCTGTCTGCCTCTCTCCCTCCTTCTTTCCCTCTCTCTCTCTCACTCACTCACTCACTGTCTCATTCACTTACTCACTGTCTCTGTCTGTCTTTCTCTTTGTCTGTCTCTATCTCTTTCTGTCTCTGTCTCTCTCTGTCTCTGTCTCTTTCCCTGTCTCTTTCTCTCTCTCTCTCTCTCTCTCTCACTATCTCTATCTCTCTGTGTCTGTCTCTTTCTGTCTCTCTGTCTCTGTCTCTCTCCCTATCTCTCTGTGTGTGTGTCTTTCTGTCTCTCTGTCTCTGTCTCTCTCCCTATCTCTCTCTGTG
>CM060310.1:90613521-90631021 GCA_030674185.1 Monoplex corrugatus | reverse complement strand
TCCATGTGATATAGTTCAAATATTTTGTTTGTCTTTGTCCATGTAATATAGTTCAAATATTTTGTTTGTCTTTGTCCATGTGATATAGTTCAATATTTTTTCTTTGTCAGTTATGTCAAATTTTTTTCTTCCATGTGATATAGTTCAAATATTTTGTTTGTCTTTGTCCATGTGATATAGTTCAAATATTTTGTTTGTCTTTGTCCATGTGATATAGTTCAAATATTTTGTTTGTCTTTGTCCATGTATATAGTTCAAATATTTTGTTTGTCTTTGTCCATGTGATATAGTTCAAATATTTTGTTTGTCTTTGTCCATGTGATATAGTTCAAATATTTTGTTTGTCTTTGTCCATGTGAATAGTTCAAATATTTCATGCATGATGTATTCAGTTTTGTCCATGTGATATATTGCAAATCATTCTGTTTGCCATGTGATATAGTTCAAATATTCTAGCAAGGAAAACGACACTGTCATTAAACGAAAAACAACGAAAATTGGCTGAGTGCTTAACGTTGACTTGATTCCATCATGCTGTGTTTAACCCTTTGACTCTTGCACCCGTCTGCCAGCATCCTGCATTGTCAACCTTGTTAGCAAAGCAAAAAACGTAACCTTTGACTCCTCACTCTATCCACCAGCTTCTACGGAAGATGGTGGATAGGGAGAGGAAGTCAGTGGTTAAGTTTTTGCTTTTGATGGAAAGGGTGCAGGAGTCAAAGGTTAAACACAGAGCACAAGAAAAACAGACAGCATGACCATGACGAAAGTCTGGATGCATGCAGAGCATCAGGAGATAAATCTGGTCGCAAAGACACATAAAATACACAAACGAAAGAGAAAAAAAAAGGCAGCGAAGTATTGATGTATACCCTTGTCAGCTGTTTAACCTTTTGACTCCCGTGCCTGTCCATCAGCACCTTGCATTGTCAGATATGCTAGTAAAGCAAACACTTAGCCCTTTTCCTGCAGGAAGCTGGTGGATAAGGTGAGGGAGTCAAAAGATTAAAGTTTTTGCAGTTGGTGGATAGGGTGCGGGAGTCAAAGGGTTAAGTTTTTGCAGTTGATGGATAGGGTGCGGGAGTCAAAGGGTTAAGTTTCTGCATTTGGTGGATTGGATGCGGGAGTCAAGGGGTTAAATATGTCTACAAGCAAAAGAGTGTAGACATGGACAGAAAAACCAGACACATCAGAAGCTGGCCGAACGATCAACATTGGCTCTTGTGTGTCATCGAACTGTGTTTAGACAGGCAAAACAAAAACCAAAACGACAGGAAAAGTAAGTGACGCATCAGACGACATAGCCGTTGGCAGAAGATTCTCACGTACAAGTGTCATTTTGATCGACTGTTCAAATACGGGAAACCAGGCAAACGAATCGTAAAAATGAAATAAAAAACAGTCAACACAAAAACTGGCGGAGAGCTTGACGTTTGCCGAAGCCCTCGTTTAAATATTTATAGGAAATGAAAGCGGTTAAAATGAACTAAAATCAGACAACACAGAATCTGGCTGAAACATCAACGTGGGCATGTGTCTCATTTCTCGTCTGTTTCTGTTGAGATATGCGTAAAAAAAAGAAACCAAATTGGATCATTAAACGAAAAAAGCAGGACGGTGTGACAGTGGTAAAGACTTGATACATACCTGTTACTTTGTCAAAGTGAATTTCATTTCATACTCAAACGAATTATACAAAAGGAGGGAGGGGGGGGGGGAGGAAGAGAAGAACTGAAGGATAGACATTATTAGCGAAAAGCTTAAGATGTAGGCCTACATGTCTGACTCTGTTAGTGTGTCTTGACATTGAGATCACGAGCCAACACCTTTAACAGTAAAGAACACATCAGATGACGAAACGATTGGTGAAAAGATTGACATTTAAACACGTGTGCCATTTCGTTGACTTCATTTTACGACAGTAACACTCAAACGAGCTTGACACTGAAAGCAAATAAAAACTACATAATCGCGCCATTCTGACCATCTCCCTTTTCATACATCACTTATAACAGATTTTTTTTTTCTGCCTTTCAAGGTCATTGTAACCCTGTAGAAGTTTCTGTTAAACCATCGGTCTTTCCCCTATCCCAGTTCTCTCACACACCCCAGCCACAATTACAACAGATGAAATTGAAATCTTGACGCATGTCGAGGACACTGATAGACTACAATCGTGACAGCAGTGGAAGCAGATTATAAACATTGCCACAAGTTCCAGATTATAAATATTGTCAGGAGTTCCAGATTATAAATATTGTCAGACGTTCCAGATTATAAATATTGTCAGGAGTTCCAGATTATAAATATTGTCAGGAGTTCCAGATTATAAATATTGTCAGACGTTCCAGATTATAAACATTGCCACAAGTTCCAGATTATAAATATTGTCGGAAGTTCCAGATTATAAATATTGTCAGACGTTCCAGATTATAAAATTGCCACAAGTTCGAGATTATAAATATTGTCAGAAGTTCCAGGTTATAGATATTGTCAGAAGTTCCAGATTATAAATATTGTCAGAAGTTCCAGATTGTAACTATTATCAGATGTTCCAGATATAAATATTGTCAGAAGTTCCAATTATAATATTGTCAGAGTTCCAGATTATAAATATTGTAGATGTTCCAGATTATAAATATTGTCAGGAGTTCCAGATTATAAATATTGTCAGAGTTCCAGATTATAAATATTGTCAGAAGTTCCAGATTATAAATATTGTCAGGAGTTCCAGATTATAAATATTGTCAGAAGTTCCAGATTATAAATATTGTCAAAGTTCAGATTATAATATGTCGAGTTCCAGATTATAAATATTGTCAGAAGTTCCAGATTATAAAATTGTCCAGAGTTCAATTTAAATATTGTCAGGAGTTCCAGATTATAAACAGTTTCAGAAGTTCCAGATTATAAATATTGTCAGAAGTTCCAGATTATAAACATTGTCAGAAGTTCCAGATTATAAATATTGTCAGGAGTTCCAGATTATAAATAGTGTCAGACGTTCCAGATTATAAACATTGTCAAAGTTCCAGTTATAAATATTGTCAGATAGTTCCAGATTATAAAATTGTCAAAGTTCAGATTATAATATTGTCAGATGTTCCAGATTATAATTTTATCAAGTTCCAGATTATAAATATTGTCACAAGTTCCAGATTATAGATATTGTCAGAAGTTCCAGATTATAAATATTGTCACAAGTTCCAGAGTACAAATATTGTCAGAAGTTCAAGATTATAAATATTGTCCGAAGTTCCTGAGAAAGTGCTGTTCACACACTTCCCCCCCCCCCAAAATGCTGATTTTTGTCTGTGTGACATTTACATTGGTGTGCTTTCTTTCGAAACTGTCCTTTCACTAGTACTCAACGCGACCTTTAACAAAACTTTGGTAGTTGTCGACCCATATTGATCTGAGAAAAAGCATGTTTACACATCGTTGTCACACAAACACACTCACTGACACACACACACACACACACACACACACACACACACACACACACACACACACACACACACACACACACACTCACTCACTCTCTCTCTCTCTCTCTCTCTTCTCTATCATTCTCTCCCTTCTCTCTCTCTCTCTCTCTGTCACTCTCTCTCTCACAAACACACACACACACACACACACACACACACACACACACACACACACACACACACACACACACACCACACACACACACACACACACACACACCCTCCAGTTGATATGAAGTTTTTTTTTCATTGAAAAATGTAGACAACGTAGCAATCGCTTAAAGGTTAAATGTGCACCAGTTGTCCTTTCGCTAAACCCAACAGCAGGTAACACTCAAACGAAAAACAACAGAAAAAAAAGAAATACAGAAAATGGAGAAAAGAATTTGACATTCTGTAATTTGCTTAATCAAGCTCTACTTAAAAGACACAAAATATACCTGTGATCCCCAAACATACGAAGCGAAATAAACAAACATTCGAAAAGAAAAGAAAAACAAAACAAACGAACATACGAAAAGAAAAAGAAAAAACAAACAAACGAACTAACGGTCAAAGAAAGAACGAAAGAGAGAGAGAAAAAAAGGAAGAAAGATAGATATATAGATAGATAGATAGACAGATAGACAGACAGACAGACAGACAGAAAAGAAAAAAAAGAAAAAACGGAGAAGTGAAAAATCCAACGTTTGTCATTGTTATTCCATCCTAACCAACTTCAGTACAGCTTGCAAGTCAACATTGTCCACAGCAGAACAAACACAGATGTCATCATTCAAATAAGTTCAACCCTTTGAGACCCTCAGTCTATTCAAAAGCTTCCGTCAGCTGTATGGAAAAAGCTAATGGAGAGAATGGAAAGGTTGAGGGCGTCTAGATCATAAAAACAAAGAAAAAGCAAATGGACTGCAGAAATGAACAAAATCTAATAATGACTTGCAATTGGCTGAGAGACTGAAAAACAAATTATATGCAAATGAAGCATAAAAGTAAAGATAAAAGAAACAAATACAAAACAAGAATAAACGACCCCCAAAACAAAACAAAACAAAGAAAAGAACTGAGAAAATGAAATTGGTAAAAAAAATTATCATTAACACGATCGTGAACACAAGATCGTTTTGTTTTCTTTTCTTTTATCAAAACTTAATTCAAAACCCATAAGATAACAGAAAAACAAAACCAAAACTAACCAACCAAACAAACAAAACAAAACCCCAGATGTCATAGCCATTACAAATATGTGATATTTTCACACATATTTTGATCCACCTTTATTTAAAATACAGTACCAAACAACAAAACTTGAAAGTAAAAAGAAAAAAAAACAATAAAAAGCAAGGAACACTGAACTAGAGAGACTTGACACGCACAGGCGTAGTGGGAGAAACGATTTGAATGTTGACAATCTGCCAAAAAAAATCGCAAAACAAAAGCAAAACAATTGCAGACGAGATAAGAACTGGCCGTTAGCCAATAACCACTGAAGCGTGAAAGGTCAGTAAGAAACACAAGGGGTGGCCAGTGCACCAATCGATAGCTGTGTCCATTTCCTGAGCAAAGAGTCAGCAGAGGGTCGTCTGCTCCCAGCGTAATGGTTGCGAATGGCGATGGAGTGCCTGGGTATAAGAACATTGATCTGACTGCACTGGGGCCACCTCACTGTGACATTTTGGTCAATAGATTTTGTCTGATCAGAGACATAGATAGAAAGACTGGTAACTAGATTGCCTGCAGGCTCCAGTGGCTCAGTTGGTTTGAGCGTCAGATTCACATGCTAATGGTTGTGAGTTCGAATCCCGGGGTGCGCTACATTAAATCTGGCCATCTCACTGTCCCATCTTATTAACATCATTGTTGTTCTGGTGGTGTCGGTATATGATTAGATAGGTCCCCCTTCCCCCACTTCTCTGGTATGGTTTTCCCCGTCAGCCACATCACCTGAGGTGGGTGCCAACATAAAAACTGAACCACATCAATCGATCAGTCAATCAGTCTAGACTGCCTTGTACTGCCGTAGGTCTTGGAGGCATACATAACTAAATACAGATGTTGTGTCATTCAGCCAGGTTTGATTTAATTTTGTGGCCATTTTTGGCTATTTGAAAAGTAGGTGATGGTAAGCAAATTATTCCAAATGGAGATGTTGATGAAGAAAAATGCCCAACATTGAATTATGAAATGATAGACTTGACAAAAACTTCTTATCCTGGTTAGTAACAGAAGCAAACTACCACGACATGAATACAGTAATGTTTGCCCAGCAACAATCTTTGATATGTTGTTTGGAGGTGTTTTAGACGTTAACCCAACAAAACAAGGTAAAAATCAATGCACAGCTGTCAATGCAGGAAGTTGGCAGAGCTGACAATCTGTGTTACTATTTATGTCTATGTTTTTTGTGCCTTGTGTCATCGATACACGCTGACAAGCAAGAATTTGGCAGAGTGACAATCTGTTTATATTTATGTCTATGTTTTTGTACTTGTCACAAACACACTGAGCAAAGGCAAGAATTTGGCAGAGTTGACAATCTGTGTTACTATTTATGTCTATGTTTTTTGTGCCTTGTGTCATCAATACACGCTTGAGCAAAGGCAAGAATTTGGCAGAGTTGACAATCTGTGTTACTATTTATGTCTATGCTTTTTGTACCTTGTGTCATCAATACACACTTGAGCAAAGGCAAGAATTTGGCAGAGTTGACAATCTATGTTACTATTTATGTCTATACCTTTTGTGCCTTGTGTCATCAATACACACTTGAGCAAAGGAAGAATTTGGCAGAGTTGACAATCTGTGTTACTATTTATGTCTATGCCTTTTGTGCCTTGTGTCATCAATACACACTTGAGCAAAGGCAAGAATTTGGCAGAGTTGACAGTCTGTGTTACTATTTATGTCTATGCTTTTTGTGCCTTGTGTTGTAATCACCCTCTTAAACAGGACTTTACTCCAGCAGTAAGCCAGCTTTGATCTTATTCCATTTTCTTCCTTATACCCTCTGGACTTTTCCACACGGGAGTGTGGGAGTAATTGTCAGTGTTTGCTCTGTTTCCTGTTTCCTGTTGTGCTCTTTCTGTCAGTTTTTTTTTTTTATCTTGTCTTCCATTGATTCAACATCTGGCTTTGTCTGTGCCCTAAGTCACCTTACATTGTGGGATGCTCATCTTTGGGTTTCAATCAATCTGGTGTAGCTCTCTCTTCTTTAAACATTAATGGGAGTTAGAAATGCATTTGCTTTGATTAATTTTTTATTGACATTCTGGATCTTCCCCATCACATGGCATCTGTGACGTTAGTGCATATGGAATTCATTCTGAGTGCGGAGACGTCATCTTGGGAAATTGAATTGAAACTGACACATTAGCTTCTCAGATGATGTATAGTCTGGTATATCAACATTGATTTGAATCAGGGTGACTGTTTGTATTTAAGCTAGTTGTGGGTTTATTTTATATTCTTCAAAACAAGTGTGACTGCCTGCGTTCAAGCAAACATGAATCAGAAAAAAAACACGAACAAATTTAACCCTTTGACTCCCTCACCCTCTCCACTAGTATCCTGAATCGTTATGAATGATAACAAAACTAAAACTTAACCTTTGACTCCTTCACTCTATCCACTAGCTTCATACAGCCAAAAGGGGTAAGAAGTCAAAGGAGCGAGGGAATCAAAGGGTTAAGGTTTTGTAGCTAATGGCTAGAGCGCGGTAGTCAAAGGATTAATACAAGACAAGACAGGCGCAAATTTTGGGCCAGCTGGCCTTTGTCAAGCCTAAGATCACAAACAAACAAACGCCACATACAAAAATTAGGAGAGAAAGACTGAAACTTCCCTTCTGTTCTGTCCAGTGTGTGTTATATTCTTCACTCCCTTCTCTGCAGATTTCTATAGAGAACTGTGGGAATTATTGTGGCGTTCTCTTTTCTCTTTGCGTCTTGTTTTCCATCACACTTTATTGTTATGGTTCATTTTTCTATGCTCATATTTTTTTTTATATAGAATGGCAAAGACTGGCTGTAAGACAGGTCTGTGGGACCTAATGCTTCAATCGATAGCTGTGTCCATTTCCTGAGCATTCTGGTCAATACCTATGCTCATATTTTTGTATAGAATAGCACAAACTAGCTGTAAGACAGGTCTGTGGGACCTAATGCTTCAATCGATAGCTGTGTCCATTTCCTGAGCATTCTGGTCAATACCTATGCTGATATTTTTGTATAGAATAGCACAAACTAGCTGTAAGACAGGTCTGTGGGACCTAATGCTTCAATCGATAGCTGTGTCCATTTCCTGAGCATTCTGGTCAATACCTATGCTGATATTTTTGTATAGAATAGCACAAACTAGCTGTAAGACAGGTCTGTGGGACCTAATGCTTCAATCGATAGCTGTGTCCATTTCCTGAGCATTCTGGTCAATACCTATGCTGATATTTTTGTATAGAATAGCACAAACTAGCTGTAAGACAGGTCTGTGGGACCTAATGCTTCAATCGATAGCTGTGTCCATTTCCTGAGCATTCTGGTCAATACCTATGCTGATATTTTTGTATAGAATAGCACAAACTAGCTGTAAGACAGGTCTGTGGGACCTAATGCTTCAATCGATAGCTGTGTCCATTTCCTGAGCATTCTGGTCAATACCTATGCTCATATTTTTGTATAGAATAGCACAAACTAGCTGTAAGACAGGTCTGTGGGACCTAATGCTTTAATCGATAGCTGTGTCCATTTCCTGAGCATTCTGGTCAATACCTATGCTCATATTTTTGTATAGAATAGCACAAACTAGCTGTAAGACAGGTTCAGTGGGACCTAATGCTTCAATCGATAGCTGTGTCCATTTCCTGAGCATTCTGGTCAATACCTGTGCTCATATTTTTGTATAGAATAGCACAAACTAGCTGTAAGACAGGTCTGTGGGACCTAATGCTTCAATCGATAGCTGTGTCCATTTCCTGAGCATTCTGGTCAATACCTATGCTGATATTTTTGTATAGAATAGCACAAACTAGCTGTAAGACAGGTCTGTGGGACCTAATGCTTCAATCGATAGCTGTGTCCATTTCCTGAGCATTCTGGTCAATACCTATGCTGATATTTTTGTATAGAATAGCACAAACTAGCTGTAAGACAGGTTCAGTGGGACCTAATGCTTCAATCGATAGCTATGTCCATTTCCTGAGCATTCTGGTCAATACTATGCTGATATTTTTGTATAGAATAGCACAAACTAGCTGTAAGACAGGTCTGTGGGACCTAATGCTTCAATCGATAGCTGTGTCCATTTCCTGAGCATTCTGGTCAATACCTATGCTGATATTTTTGTATAGAATAGCACAAACTAGCTGTAAGACAGGTCTGTGGGACCTAATGCTTCAATCGATAGCTGTGTCCATTTCCTGAGCATTCTGGTCAATACCTATGCTCATATTTTTGTATAGAATAGCACAAACTAGCTGTAAGACAGGTTCAGTGGGACCTAATGCTTCAATCGATAGCTGTGTCCATTTCCTGAGCATTCTGGTCAATACCTATGCTGATATTTTTGTATAGAATAGCACAAACTAGCTGTAAGACAGGTTCAGTGGGACCTAATGCTTCAATCGATAGCTGTGTCCATTTCCTGAGCATTCTGGTCAATACCTATGCTCATATTTGTGTATAGAATAGCACAAACTAGCTGTAAGACAGGTCTGTGGGACCTAATGCTTCAATCAATAGCTGTGTCCATTTCCTGAGCATTCTGGTCAATACCTATGCTGATATTTTTGTATAGAATAGCACAAACTAGCTGTAAGACAGGTCTGTGGGACCTAATGCTTCAATCGATAGCTGTGTCCATTTCCTGAGCATTCTGGTCAATACCTATGCTGATATTTTTGTATAGAATAGCACAAACTAGCTGTAAGACAGGTCTGTGGGACCTAATGCTACTGCCTTTGAGTAATAAAATAGTCTGAAGTCTGAAAGCATGTTCTTTCCATCAACTTATTATTTTATGTCTGTCACTCATTTCTTTGTCAGTTTTCACAGGGCTTACTTTGTCTCTCACTCTTTTTTTGTTTTTTGTTTTTTTGTCAGTTTTCACTAGTCTTACTTTTTCTGTGCACGAGGTCACCTTTGTACCTGGTATGGGACGTTAATCTTTCAGTTTCAAGCAACTGGAGGTTGTCATATTTTTTATTAGATATTGATGTATGCCGGCGGTGCATTTGCTTTTATTTCATTATTGCACTGTCTTGTCTGGAGTGGTATTTGTCATTTCATTGTAGACGTGCGTGATGATCGAGAGATTAGGACATTGGTCTTCTAGTTAGAAGGCTTGGGTTTGAACGTCATTGGTTACTGATTGATAGATAAGCATGGGACAGTGTTTCTGACCTCCCAGGTCACCAACACATGTGCACTTTATACTTGAACTCCCTTCATGTATATACACAAGAAGAACATTAAAGACGCATGTTAAAGATCCTTTAAGCCATGCCAGTGTTTAGATTTTATGGAAACATGGAAACACCCAGCACACACATCCCTTAAAGTAGAGTATGACTGTTTTAATGTCAGGTTAAAAATATCCGTGATGACCATCCACAAAAAAAACCCACTTGTGTATTCCAGTGCATGTATTAGAATTTCGGCCAATAGAAAAAAAATCAGTTTAAGATTTAAATGATATTAATAGATTTATTTAACATCACTTCTCATACTGTAGCTTTGTTTCTCATACTCTGATCTGAATTCTTGTTTTTCATCATCTTCTTCTTCATTTTCTGCCTTGCTGGTCCATTCACCTGTATGTGTTCCATAAAGTGCTAGTACTTTTTCCTAGGATTGATAATTGGGTACGTGAGTAAAGTGCACTTCTGGCTCGAGGGAAGTGAGATATGCAGAAACAATTTTAGGTAATTTATGCCCATTTTTATGTATGTTTTAGTGTCTTTAGTTATGTTTATACTTATATTTAGGTATGTCTTTTTTTAATCCCCTGTGCGATAAATTGGATTGAGTGGTCAACGCCAAGGGCTTCTCCTTAGATTGTGTGCGAGAATGCATTGATGTGTGTACTTAATTTTTTCCCCTCTTTTTTTCCTGTTGAAAAGTTGTGTATGTTTTCAAACGGTTGTAGCCCTGATGTGGCTCTGCTCAGTTGTCTGGGTTTTAAACAGAAATAACAATAACATAACAATATCTTAATGTTTTTGTGCCTCGTAACTCAAACGATAAGCCACACCTTCACCAGTACAAGAAACAAGACAGGAATTGATTAAAAGGCTTGACACCCACACACACCTCATAAGGGAAACGTGGTTTGAATATTAATGATACACAAACAAACGACAGATGTGAGAACAATGGCAGACGAGATAAGAACTGGCCATTAGCCAATACGAACTGAAGCGTGAAAGGTCAGTAAGAAACACAAGGGGTGGCCAGTGCACCAATCGATAGCTGTGTCCATTTCCTGAGCGAAGAGTCAGCAGAGGATCGTCTGCTTTCAGCACACTTTTTGTGAACGACGATGGAGTGCCTGGGTATAGAACATTGATCTGATTGTACTGAGGTACCTCACTGACAGTTTGGTCAATAACTATGTTTTTGTCTGACCCTTTCTGCCTCCAATTGTCATCACCACTTCAACGGGTCTTTATCACGACAGTTGTGAGCTGTTCTGGTTTTATTCCATTTCCCACTTCTTTTCTGATCCGAGTTTTCCGCTCAGAATGAAAAGAATTGCTGTGTGTTCCATTTTATCTGTACTCTCCTGTTTCCTGCCTGTTTTTTTTTCTCTTTTTTGTTTCATTTTCTGTCGTCTTTTGTTTCTGTCCTCTATTCATTCGTCTGTTTGTTTCCACAACTTGTACCTTTGTCTCTGCACTATGTCACCTTTGTGCTGAATGTAGGACGTTCATGTCTCTGGTTTAATTGAATAGCTAGCTACATTTTGCCATCTTTTCATGAGGCTATTACGAGAGCCGATAGTACGTTTGCTTTGATTTCATCAGCCTGTTGTCTTCTGTGGAAGTGTGTGTGTGTGTGTGTGTGTGTGCGTGCGTGCGTGCGTGCGTGCGTGCGTGCGTGGTGCGTGTGTGTGTGTGTGTGTGTGTGTGTGTGTGTGTGTGTGTGTGTTTGCCAATCTTTTGCTACTGCCTAAGTGGTATTGATCCAATATCTCTTATTCTGGCTTCTCCATACACCACCAAATCCAAGTTCATTCCAGTGCCATTAAGTCCATAGACTACAACAGTGTGAAGCCAACATGGGGCCACTTACCAGAGTAGACCCTGCACTGTTGAAGGATCACGTTGGTGGAATTGAGCCATGCATGTTGTGATCCAGGTCACTACCTATAAAGCATCATTTTAAAGACAATAATTACTCGGTCTTCAAGCCACAATTAGTGAGTGGTCACATAGTAAGTATGCCGCCACCACAAACCTCCATTGACAAGCACCACAAACCACTGGCATCAAAGACCTTGACTTGAATTTACTTCTAGCATTGCAGTATCAGAGGAAAGTGACAATGAGGTCACTGCTAGATTAGGACCTAAAGAACTACAGAATCAGGAACTGTTTTCATGATGGTATGATGATTTCACATTGATGGCATGATAATCAGGATGCCTTGTGCTTCTATGTAGGACTGAGAAAGCATGACAAGACTACGTATGTCCTATCGTTTCTTTTCTTTTCTGTCTTCTTTCTTTCTTTCTTTTCTTTTCTTTCTTTCTTTTTCTTTCTTCTTGCTTTCTTTCTTGCTTTCTTTTTTCCGTTCTTTATTTCTTTTTTGAAACCTTATATGAATACTATATCCTGGCTTGAAGAAGACTTACGAGATGCAGACACATGAGACGATGGCAAGGAAATTTGAGCAACACTGTCAATGACATATCAATGAAATGGACTGTGAAGTCTCAACTTTCCCATTGAGCCCTTAGCACAAGCAACTCTGGGTAAGATCCGGTTTGGCCCTTAATTCTCGCAGGAATTTCTTATAACTAGACCGGTAAGATTTGAACCCATAATCACCAGTCATATGTCCATTGAGTTGCCCACTTCACCATGGTGACTGGTTTCATCATCATCATGTGCCCTGCCGCATGGCGTTGGCCATCATGGCCCTCCGCACGAATCTATCCCCTGTCGCTGCAAGTACATCTCCCACCCTCTCTGTCTTCAGCCACCCTGCAAGTCCGTCCAATATTTTTTCCCTGGTTCTACCTGGTATTCTGTTCCCCTCCAGCTTTCCTGTTGTGACCAAGTGTTCTAATTCCCCTTTCCTCAAAATATGTCCTATAAATGTTGCTTGTCTTTTCCTACTGTGACTAGTTTGCTAAAGATTTATTTGCCAAGTGGGCACAGAATTTTGATGATGGCAATAAGTTTGCTTTAACTTCATTTCTTTTACTTTTCTCTGGAGTTTGCTCATCTTTTTTTCCACATCCTTCCCTTTCTCTTTCACTCCCTCCAGCCTGCTTCCCCCTCCTTCTACTCTTCTTTCTTTCGTCCTTTCTGCCAGCCCTGTCTTCCATCCTTACAACAAACGAGGAGAAAACGCTGTTTGCTTAAAGTTCGGGATTCTTTTGTCTGGGTAGCTTTGCATTGTGTTTTATAGTGTTACTTTTTTGCTTTTGTTGTATTTCCAAGTTTTGTGCTCCTGTGCTGCCGCTTTGGCTTCTCGCACCGGACTTGATGAAAACAGAACGCCTGTTTTTTTCTTTGTCTCTTTGTTGTTTGATTTTCTTTTGAGACCTTCTATTGTGTCTCTTAATTAGACGTTAATGAAGGCAGCAAGCTTGCTGTTGTTTTGTTTTTCGCTGCTTTTGTTCTTCTGTAAGTTGTGTTGTAATACTCAGCACAGACGTTAATGACAGCAAAAAGTTAACTCTCATTTTCTCGTTTTGTTTTTATTTGTGTGTTGTTTGTTTTTGTTTAATCTGTGCCTTGTTTTATTTTGTTGTAATTGTGAAGTTTTTATTTGGTTGTTGTTGTTTTTTATTTGTTTAATGTACATCTCGTTTTATTTTGTTAGATTTGTTGGGGTTTCTGTTTGTTCGTTGTTTAAGTGTTGTTTGTTTGTTGTTTATGTTTTGTTTATTAGTTTTATTTGCTGTTTTTGTTTTGTTTGTTCTTTTATTGTCAACATTTTGTTGGCTTGTTTGTATGCTTTTTGGTGTTTGTTTGTTCATTCGTTGGTTTTTGTTATTGTTTGGTTATTTGTAATATTGCCTACATTAGACACACACGCACAAACTCTCTCTCTCTCTCTCTCTCTCTCTCTCTCACACACACACACACACACACACACACACACACACACACACACACACACACACCACACACACACCCTCCATTTGACCCCTACCCTACTCTTTAGATTTTGAGAAGTGTTGTTCTAGGTGCTGTTCTTTGAAACAAGATGATAAAATCTGGTCTCTTGTTCTGCACACAGTCAGCGCATTCAGCTATCCCACAACAGCAAAGCACTCGCCTCTGACAAAATTATGTAAAAACAAAAACCACTTTCTTACTGTGTGAACAAAAATACAAAGTATGTAAAAATATATTTATGTAGAAAAATGTCCACTTTCATACTGGATGAGCAAAAGTACAAATTACATAAAATAAAGTAATTGTGTAGACAAAAATCCACTTTCACACTGTGTGAACAAAAATACACGTTATATAAAAACGTCATTATTTAGAAAAAATCCACTTTCACGCTGTGTGAACAAAAGTACACGTTATATAAAAACGTCATTATTTAGAAAAAATCCACTTTCACGCTATGTGAACAAAAGTACAAATTATGTAAAAAAAAAAGTAATTATGTAGAAAAAGATAGACTTACTGTGTGTACCAAAGTACACATTATATAATATAAATACAAAAGTAGGTCCACTTTCATACTGTGTGAACGAAAATATTAGATACAAAAAAAGTAGATGACTCTTCACTATGGAGGCGAGCTGTCCTTGGTAAAAGCGGCCTGAATTTGTTATGATGGATCCATTGTGAATATACAAATGAATACGTAATGATAAATGACATGTTTTCACTTTTCTCCGTGTGTCCGAGTGTCCTGAAATATCAGGCATACGGCTAGGACAATTTTAAGTGCATTACGCCCATTTCTCAGTGACCTAATAGGCCACTCACTATATCGCTTGGTGGTGTCAGCTTAGTGTTGCATAGGTCCTTTCTACTCTCACTCCCCATTTCAAGACCTTACCACCACAAAGGTTGTTTTTTTTTCAGGCTCAGGGAGTCTGCCAAATAATTGCTGGCAGATTTGGTTGAAGCGTGTAAGGAATTGTCCGAACACGAGGAATCCCTCTTGAACAAACTCCGAACTCCAGACTTCAGGCTCAGGGCATTTGCCAGAGAATTGCTGGCAGATTTGGATGGAGCGCGTATGGGATTGTCCGAGTGCGATGAATCCTTCTTGAACACACTCCGAAATCCAAACGACTCAGTGATTTAACCCTTTGACTCCCGCACCTTGTCCATAAGCATCCTGCATTGTCAGTCATTTGAGCAAAGCAACAACAACAAAGAACTTAACCCTTTGACTCCTTCCTCCCTATCCACCAGCACCCTGCAGGAAGCTGGTGGATAGGATGAGGGAGTCAAAAGGTAAAGCTTTTGCGGTTGTTGGATAGGGTGCGGGAGTCAAAGGGTTAATTAATCAGCATTTTGAAACAACAAGATGTGGACGACACCTCTTGTACACGCATTAACCCTTTGACTCACGCACTCTGTCTACCAGCATCCTGCATTGTGTCAACTATTGTAGCAAAGCAAAAACTTTACCCTTTGACTCTGTACAGGAAGCTGGTGGATAGGGTGAGGGAGTCAAAGGGTTAATTAATCAGCATTAGGAAACAACAAAATGTGGACGACGCCCCAGGTACATGCATTAACCCTTTGACTTCCGCACCCTATCTACCAGCATCCTGCATTGTCAACTGTTCTATCAAAGCAAAAAAATTAACCCTTTGACTTCTTCACCTTATCCACCAGCGCCCTGCATAAAGCTGGTGGGTAGGGTGGGGGAGTCAAAAGGATAAACTTTTACAGCTGTTGGATAGGTACAGGAGTCGAAGGGTTAATTAATCAGCATTAGGAAACACGCATTAACCCTTTGACTCCCGCACCCTGTCTACCAGCATCCTCTGCGTTGTCAACTATTCTATCAAAGCAAAAAAAAAATTTTCCCTTTGACTCCCTCATCCTGTCCACCAGCTTCCGTGCAGGAAACTGGTGGGTAGAGTGAGGGAGTCAAAGGGTTAAAGTTTTTGCAGTGGATGGATAGGGTGAGCGGGGGGAGCCAAAGGGGTTAACCATGCGATGCGGAGTGGAGGTTTCTGGTGCTTTACTTTACCTGCATCAACATGATTGACAACGCTAAGCTCCCGTGTAGCTCCTGTCCCGTCTTTTGATCTTTTCGTCTCGTTGCTGGCCCGGCGCCCCTGCCGCTCTCTTGTCAACTCTACGGCGACCAGGTCGATGGTGCTTGTTGACTGTACAAACCTGGCATTGTTGGGATTAAGCTGCAGCTCTGCCCTTCCCCCCCCCTCCTTTCCCCTTTCCCCCCTCTTCACTCCCCCTCCTCTTCACTCCCTCCCTCCCTTCCCGATCCACGACCTTCGCCTTCCTATTTTATTCTGTCTGCTGGCCTTCTGTGCTTAACTCATTGTCTGTGTCTCTTTTGCTGTTTTTGTTGTTGTTTTTTGTTTTTGTGAGGTGGATGGGGGTTGGGGTGGGGAGCTGTCTAGTGCTTGTCTATAACTCTTGCAAATAAAGAGTATCTGTATCTTTTCTTACTATGTCTGTCTGTCTGTCTGTGGGTCGGTCGGTCTGTTTTTCTGTGTGTCTGTCTGTCCGTCCCTGTCTATCTCCCGCCATTTCTCTCGTTGTGACTGTCTCTCTTCTGTCTGTCTCTGTCTCTGTCTGTCTGTCTCTCTCTCGGTCTGTCTGTGTCTGGTTCTAAATCTATTTGTCGATTTTCTGTCTGTCTGTCTGTCTCTGTCTTGCTGTCTCCGTCTCTGTCTCATTGTCTCCGTCTCTGTGTGTGTGTCTGTCTGTCTGTCTGTCTGTCTCTCTTTCTCTTCTCTCTCTCTCTCTCTCTCTCTCTCTCTCCTGCCTGTGTCTCTGTCTCTCTGTATTTCTCTCTCTCTCTCTCTCTCTCTCTTCTTTCTTTCTCTCTCTCTCTCACTCTCATTCTCTTTCTCTCTGTCCCTGTCTCTCTCTTTCTCTCTCTCTCTCTCTGTCCCTCCACCCCCTCTCTCTGCCTGCCTCCTTTTTTCCCTCCCCTTCCTCAGTTCTTCTGCTATCACAGGTGTGGGTTTGAACCTGCTTGGGTATCGCCGGGTGAGTGACGGATGGATGTTTTTCCCATCTCCTGTGTCACAATGTCAACATACGTACAGACCTTGTTAGTGCTTGACGTCTCTTCGTGTGTACATAGACACACAGTGCATCAAATATACATGTTCACACATCCTGTAGGTCATAGCAGTGTGCGCTGGCTTATGGAAACATGGCATGCACATCCTTGAAAACAGAGAATGATTGCCATAGTGATAAGGTAAAAGATCACAGCAGCAACAACAACAACATTATCAAAAACAGCAGCAACAACAATATTATCAAAAACAGCAGCAACAACAATATTATCAAAAACAAAAACGGCAGCAACAACAATATTATCAAAAACAAAAACAGCAGCAACAACAATATTATCAAAAACAAAAACAGCAGCAACAACAATATTATCAAAAACAAAAACTGCAGCAACAACAATATTATCAAAAACAAAAACGGCGGCAACAACAATATTATCAAAAACAAAAACAGCAGCAACAACAATATTATCAAAAACAAAATCAGCAGCAACAACAATATTATCAAAAACAAAAACAGCAGCAACAACAATATTATCAAAAACAAAAACGGCAGCAACAACAATATTATCAAAAACAAAAACAGCAGCAACAAC
>CM060310.1:90603521-90606021 GCA_030674185.1 Monoplex corrugatus | reverse complement strand
GTATTGTGCTGCATTTCTGTCTGGCCTCAGTGGATTTTTCATGAGGAATTTAAGTTTGTATCCCTGCAATATAGCGTCGTCCAGTTTTGTTTTCCTCATGAATTTTCTCTACTTATTCCTGTGATTTCTTTCCATAAAATGACCAGGGTCATCATGTTTGGTGTGCTGTCTTATTATTGTTATTATCATTATTATTATAATTGTTACTATTATTGTTTAATTAGTATTATACCAGGGTCATCTTGTTTGGTGTACTGTCTTATTGTTATTCTTGTTTTATTACTATTGTTGTTGTTATTATTATCATCATCATCATTATCATCATCAATTATTATTATTATTATATTGTTATTATTATTATCATTATTGTTTATTATTATTATATAATATTATTATCATCATCATCATCATTACTGTTATTATTTTGACATGCTTTTGGGGTTAAACGCAATCCAAACCAAAGAATTGAGATGCTATCGTAAAATACTAAACGACAAACGCATCGATCATATCACCAATGAAGAAGTATGCCAAGCCATTAAGCAGCACCTTGAACCATACGAAGATCTGCTGGCTTCAGATAAATAAAAGAAAACTTGGTTGGTATAATGACCATATAACAAAATCCAGTGCTTTGCTAAACCAATTCTCCATCGGAGGAGATGGATGGGGAGACCTAAAAAACCAAAACCAAACCAACCAACCAAACAAACAAAAACAAAAAACAAAACAAACAAACAAAAACGATGGACTTACAACATTGCAGAATGGGCAAAGAAACCTTTGTAAAGACCCAGGTTTTGGCACGCGGCTGAGAGAGCTGGAAGACTCTGGAAAACTGTTCTTCAGTTCAATGCGGCACTCCAGTGACTTTTCACACAGTTAAGGAAGGGGAAGGAGAAGAAGAAGAAGGGGAAGAGGAAGAAAAAGAAAATAAAGAAAGGAAGAAGAAGAAGGTAAACACAGTACACCCATACAGGAGAATAAAAACTGTGAGTGGCACTGTAATGAGGCGAGTTATTTCTCTAGAAGGAGGAAACTACATTTTACGCGGAAAAATCCAACTTTGACAAGAAAACAAAACTATGCCTAAAAACAAAAATAGATAAATAGAAAAACCAACCAACCAACCAACCAACCCATCCAGCCAACCAACCAACCAACCAACCAACCAACCAACCAACCAACCAACCAACCAACCGACCAACCAACCAGCCAACCAGTCACCCAACCAACCAACTAACCAACCAACCAGCCAACCAACCAACCTACCAGTCACCCAACCAACTAATCAACCAACCAACCATCCAACCAGTCACCCAACTAACCAACCAACCAACCAACTAACTAACAAACTAACTAACTAACTAACTAACTGACTGACTGACTGACTGACTGACTGACTGACTGACTGACTGACCCGACCGACCGACCGACCGACCGACCGACCGACCGACCGACCCGACCGACCGACCGACCGACCGACTGACGGACGAACTAACTAATCGACTGACTGACTGACTGACTGATTGACTGACTGATTGACTGACTGAAATAAGTAAACAAATAAACAAACAAACAATTCTAGTACCACCAAAAAAAAAAAAAAAAAGATGAAAATCCAACCCACTCCAACCCAAATTCATTCCAACCCAAATCCAAACCAACCCAACCCACACCAACCCAAATCCATTCCAACCCAAATCCAACCCAATCCCAATCCAAATCCAATCCAATCCTCTTTGCCTCCTCAGGTACTATCTTGGCCATCTCCTTACCGCTGGACCGAGAGAAGGAGGAGCGTTACGCTCTGATGGTGACGGCCAACGACGGCGTGCATACGTCATCCGCCACCGTCAGCATCGTCATCAGCGACTCCAACGACAACAGTCCTGTGTTCACACAAACCCCCTACTACTTCGAGGTCAGTGGCTGATAGCTAGCCTAGAGTTAAAAGAGGAAAATTCAGTGTGTATCTGCTTCTGTCTTTAAGGAAAATGAAAGATAACGTAACGATTAATAAAAGGAAAATTCAATGTTTATTTCCTACTGTCTTTAAGGAAAATGAAAAATAACGTAGCAATTAAAAAAAAGGAAAATTCAATGTTTATTTCCTACTGTCTTTAAGGAAAATGAAAAATAAGGTAACAATTAAAACAGGAAAATTCAATGTTTATTTCCTACTGTCTTTAAGGAAAATGAAAAATAAGGTAACAATTAAAACAGGAAAATTCAATGTTTATTTCCTACTGTCTTTAAGGAAAATGAAAAATAAGGTAACAATTAAAACAGGAAAATTCAATGTTTATTTCCTATTGTCTTTAAGGAAAATGAAAAATAAGGTAACAATTAAAGGGAGAAAATTCAATGTTTATCCCCTACTGTCTTTAAGGAAAATGAAAAATAAGGTAACAATTAAAGGGAGAAAATTCAATGTTTATTTCCTATTGTCTTTAAGGAAAATGAAAAATAACGTAACAATTAAAGGGAGAAAATTCAA
>CM060310.1:90588521-90591021 GCA_030674185.1 Monoplex corrugatus | reverse complement strand
TTGATAGACAGGGAAGATAAAGTTGTCCTTGATAGGCAGGGAAGATAAAGCTGTCCTTGATAGACAGGGAAGATAAAACTGTCATTGGTAGACAGGGAATATAAAGCTGTCCTTGATAGACAGGGAATATAAAGCTGTCCTTGATAGACAGGGAATATAAAGCTGTCCTTGATAGACAGGGAGGATAAAGCTGTCCTTGATAGACAGGGAATATAAAGCTGTCCTTGATAGACAGGGAATATAAAGCTGTCCTTGATAGACAGGGAATATAAAGCTGTCCTTGATAGACAGGGAATATAAAGCTGTCATTGGTAGACAGGGAATATAAAGCTGTCCTTGATAGACAGGGAAGATAAAGCTGTCCTTGATAGACAGGGAATATAAAGCTGTCCTTGACGACAGGGAAGATAAAGCTGTCCTTGGTAGACAGGGAAGATAAAGCTGTCCTTGGTAGACAGGGAAGAAAAAGCTGTCCTTCAGTAACAGAGAGGATCAACAGAAAAGATAAAGCTGTCTTTGTTAAGGGTCAGGGAATGTAGAAGAGTAAGGCTGACAAGATGGGCATCCACTGTTAATGCTGCCACTGAGAGATGGTTGAAATCTGTAACACCTTGCTTCCCTACGATTGCTCAGTACGTGGAAAAGGTTAGACTGTTGCTTTAGTTGGCTGTCACTTCTCTTCCATAATGTTGCCCCCATATCTGTGTGATCCACATATGCAAATGTCGGCGATCCATAAATTTCTGAAGAGCTTTGCTTCACAGAGCTCTGTTTTAGATTAACTGCTGGCAGATTCATGCGAAGCGCATATGCAATTGTCTGCGTGCGATGATTTCCTCTTGAGCCCTTAGCCATACTAAGTTCTGTCCCATATTATTGCTGGTAGATTTACGCAGAGCGCATACGCGACTACCCGCGTGCGATGAATCTCTGTTGATCTTTGCTTTACTGAGCTCTGTTCCAGATTATTGCTGGCAGATTTATGCTGAGCGCATATGCAGCCACCCGCGTGCGATGATTTCCCCTAGACCTTTTACCTTGCTGACTTCTGTTCATGCTTATTGCTGACAGTTATGCGGAGCGCCGATACAATTGCCCACGTCATGCGATGAGTTTCTCTTGAATATCTTCCAACTTTCGCGTGTAAAACCGTGAACAGCAAAAGGTGAAGAGTGTTATAGAGCCGTGTGTGTCTGTCTGTCCCTCTAAATCTATAATATCTGTCTGTGTATCTGTCTACTGATCTACCTATCTACCTACCTACCTGCCTACCTACCTACCTACCTGCCTGTTTACCTGTCTGTCTATCTTTCTGTCTGTCTATATTTCTGTCTATCTATCTAACTATCTATCTATCCATCTATCCATCTGTCTTTCTATCTGTCTGTCTTTCTATCTATCTATTTATTTATCTGTCTGTCTGTCTGTCTGTCTATCTCTTCTGTCTGTCTGTCTATTTATCTGTTGTCTGTCTGTCTGTGTGTCTATCTATATATCTACCTATCTGCCTATCTATCTATCTATCTAGCTATCGTCTATCTATCTACCTATCTGTCTGTCTGTCTGTCTATCTATCTATCTGTCTGTCTGTCTGTCTATCTATCTATCTGTCTGTCTGTCTGTCTGTCTACCTGTCTGTCTATCTATCTATCTGGGCGCCTTGGCGTGAAAGTGTGTGTGTGTTGTGTGCGTGTGTTTCTTCGATTCGTGGATGACGACGAATTTGTCTTTTATGATGTTGAATATTGTATGTTGTGAGGTGTGAGTGTGATTATATGCATAGCCAAAACAGTTTCCTTGTGTCTGTGCACTGGGCTAAAATAAAATCTTGTTCTTGTGTACCTATCGCTGCCTATGCATCTCCATCCACTCTCTTTGTCAGTCTGTCTGTCTCTGTCTGTCTGTCTGTCTGTCTGTCTGTTTCTCTCTCTCTCTCTCTCTGCTCTCTCTGTCTGTCTGCCTCTCTCTGTTTGTCTGTCTCTCTCTCTCTTTCTCTCCTCCTCCCCACATTTATCCGCCGATACAATTAACTACATGCGATGAATTTCTCTTGACTATCATCATCCAAATTTGCACGTTACTTCCACGCGTGTAAAACCGTGAACAACAAAAGGTAGAAGAGTGTTACAGAGCCTTGTGTGTGTGAGGTAAAGACTACCGAACACGATATTCTTTGGATCTTTGCCTGAACCCAGCAAAGAAGAAGTAAAAAGCGAAAACAAAAAACAAACAAACAAAATGAAGGTTAAAAAAGACAGGAAGAGGAAGAAGGACGGAGAATAATAAGGCTGAAGGGGGAGAGAAAAAAAGACGAAGAAAAATAGGGGGAAGGGGGGGGAGAGGAAAAAGCTATAAAAAAAAAAACAGAAAGATGAACGAAAAGGAAATGTTCAAACAAGCAAAGAAAAAGAAATAAAGAAAAACAGAAAATACCGAACAGATGAAGAGAGAAAAGAAGATTGAGAGAGAGAGGGAAATAAAGAGAGAAGGGAAGAGGAGA
>CM060310.1:90556021-90566021 GCA_030674185.1 Monoplex corrugatus | reverse complement strand
GTCTCTAGCTCTCGCTCTCTCTGTCTCTCTCTCTCCTCTGTCTGTCTCTCTCTCTCCCTCCTTCTCTGTCTCTCTCTCTCTCTCTCTCGCTGTCTCTCTCTCTCTCTGTCTGTCTCTGTCGCTCTCTCTCTCTGTCTGTCTGTCTCTGTCGCTCTCTCTCTGTCTCTGTCGCTCTCTCTCTCTCTTTGTCTCTCTCTCTCTCCCTCTGTCTCCCTCGCTCTCCTTCCCTCACTCTCTCTCATTCTCTCTCTCTCTCTTTGTCTCTGTTTCTCTCTCACCCCTTCCCCTCCCTCTCTCTCTAATGAAAAGGCATGTTCGACTCATATTCTCTTTCCAGTCTCTGGTTCCTGACACATGCTGCTTAGGAGAACAGTTGATAAGCTTCATGCAATATAATAATAGCTCTAAAACAGCTTCATTCTCTGTCGTGGCTTGGTTGTAATGCTTAAGATACCTCCCGTCCATTTTTTGTCTTAAGGGGGGAAACGTAGCTCCACTCATACTCTCCTTCCTTACAGACTCTGTTTCGAAAAAATAGTGTATCAGCTTTATAAAATAATTATATCTATCTCCAAACAGGCATACTCTTGTCATACCTTGGTTTTATCAATGAAGATGCTCTCCCCCTCCCTCCTTCGTCCCCCAATTTTTAAGAAAAAAAGAGGCTTGTTCGATTCATATTCTCTTCTCCGTCTCTTCTCGTTCCTGATAATTCTGTCAGGAAAAATAGTTTATCAGCTTTATAAAATAATTATCTCTTCAAACAGGCATACTCTTGTCATACTTTTTAGGTTTATCGCTGAAGATACTCCCCCCCCCCCCCCCCCCCGACCATTTTAAGAAAAAAGTGGTCTGTTCGACTCATATTCTCTTCTCCGTCTTTTCTCGTTCCTGACACATCTGTCAGGAAAAATAGTTTATCAGCTTTATGAAATAATAATCTCAGGAAAGTAACCCCCACTGTTGTCATAATTTGGTTTTTTCGCTGAAGATTCCCATACCCCCTTCCCTCTTCTTAAGAAAAAAGAGACTTGTTCGACGCATGTACACATTGTCGTCTTGTTCCCGACACATTCTGTCACGAAAAACAGTTGATAAGCTGTATAAAATGATATTCTCTCCGAAGTAACCCCACTCTCTTCAAAGCTTGGTTTTATCGCCTAAGATTTCCCCTCACTTTCCAGTTTTTAAGGAGAAAATGGCCTCTTCAACTGATATTACTCTATCCTGTCGCTAGTTTCTGACACATTACATTCTGTTTTGAAAAACAGTCATAAGCCTTATACAATATTATTTTCTCCAAAACACCCCCACCCCTTGTCATAACTTAGTGTTATCGCTGATATACCTCATCCCCCCGCCCCTCCATTTTTTTAAAAAAGAAAAGAGGCCTGTTTGACTCATGATCTTTTTCCGTCTCTTCTCGTTCCTGGCACATTCTGTTACTGAAAAATAATCTATAAGTTTTATAAAATGATATTCTCACCAAAGTGACCCCACTCTTATCATAGCTCGGTTTTATCGCGGAAGGTTCCCATTCCCCCTTTCCTCTTCTTAAGAAAAGAAAGACGTGTTTGACCCATATACCCATTCTTTGGTTTTATCGCTGAAGATTCAAGGCACAACCTTGACACAGGTTAATAAGTTCAAATACCTGGGAACTGTCATTTTATCAGACGGTAGATGTACATCGGAAATAGCTGGCAGAATCGGCCAAGCCAAAACAGCATTCAAGAAGATGACAAGCATTCTTACCAACAAATGCCTATCAATTAACATCAGAAAGAGAGTCCTTGAATGTTATATAGAACCAATACTGTTGTACGGATGCGATGCGTGAACAGTCAGCAAGCAAAGCCAGAACAAGACTGAGGCAGCCGAGATGTGGTTTCTCAGAAGAATGTTGAGAGTTCCATAGACAGCAAAGAAAACAAATGAGACAGTCTTGATGGAGGCAGACACAAGTAGATCACTCATAAGGAAGATTAGGAAAAGACAGGCAACATTCATAGGCCATTTTATGAGGAAGGGGGATTTGGTGCACCTGGTCACAACGGGAAACCTGGAGGGAAAGAGAGCGCCAGGTAGACCCAGGGAGAAAATGCTGGACGGACTTGCAGAGTGGCTGGGGATGAGGAGATGCTAGGAGCACCTGATGATGATGATGATGACCCATTCTTATGTCTCGTTCAAGACAAATTCCATTTCGAAAAATAGTTTATATGCTTTTATATAATGACATTCTCACCATTCTAACCACACTCGTGTCATACCTTGCGTTTTTCGAAGAGGATACACCTACCCCCACCCCGACCCTTCACCTTTTTTTTTAAAGAAGTTTCTTCGATTCATATTCTCTTTCCCACGTTTTCTCTTTCCTGAAACATTCTGTCAGGAGAAACAATTTATCATCTTTATGAAATAGTGATCTCAGCAACGTAACCCCACTCTTGCCATAAATTGGTTTTATCGCTGAAAATCTCCCTTCTCCCTTCCTTCGACTTAAGAAAAGAGAGGTCTGTTAGACTCATGCACCCATTCTCGTCTCTTCTTGTTTCTGTCACGAAAAAGTCAATATGCAGTATGAAATGATATTCTAGCTTGGTTTTATTGTTGAAGATTCCCCCTCACCTTTCCTTTTTTTAAGAAACAAAAAAGGGCTGTACAAAAGACTTTCCTCTCTCTCTCTCTCATTCCTGACAGATTCTGTTACGAAAAAATAGTTGATATGCTCTATGAAATGATATTCTCACCATGGTAACCCCACTCTTGTCATAAATTGGTTTTTATCGCTGAAAATTCCCCTTTCCCCCTTCCCTCTTCTTAAGAAAAACGACACTTGTTCAGCTCATATACCCTTTCTCGTCTCTTGTTCCTGATACATTCTGTCACGAAGGACAGTTTATAAGCTGTTCAAAATGATATTCTTACCACAGTAAGCTCGCTCTTATCATAGCTTGGTTTTATCACTGAAGATCACACACACAACACACACACACACACACACACACACACACACACACACACACACACACACACACACACACACACACGCACGCACGCACGCACGCACGCACACACACACACTTATCACTGAAGATCACACACACACACACACACACACACACACGCACGCACGCACGCACACACACGCACGCACGCACGCACACACAAACACACACACACACACATACACACACACACATACACACACATACACACACACATACCACACACACACGCAAACACACACACAAACACACACACACACACACACACACACACACACCACACACACACACACACACACACACACACACACACACACACACACACTTCATCTTTCTCTTTTTTTTTTAAGAAGAAAATCCCTGTTCCACAGATATTTCTTTTCTCTCTCTCCTTCCTGACAGATTCTGTTTCGAAAAATTGTTTATGAACTTTATAAAATAATATTCTCTCCAAAACAACCCCACCCTGCCATAGCTTTTTTTTTTTTTTTTTTTTTTTTGGGGGGGGGGGGGGGTTGTGTTTTTTTTTGCCGACGATACACCCATCCTCTTTTATAAGAAAAAAAAGTCCTGTTCCACTTCTACTCTCAGTCCTCTCTCCTTTCCCTATCAGATTGTGTTTGTTAACGTTGTAGTGAAGTACAGGAAGGAGGAGTGAAAAGAGCTGGAAGTAGGGGCAGGTAATGGGGAAAGTTTATTGAAGTTTGGATGAAGTTGGGCATTGTAAGAAGATTTAGGGATCTTCTCTTCAAGCCTAACAAGGCAAAAGTACCTACACAAACGTAGACTAACGTTAAAAAATAATAACGATAAGAAAAACAGAAAAATTGGAAGACATAAAATCCAGGATGGTCAAACTATTCTTGCAATATTCCCTTTTCCTTCGAAAATTCATTAAAATCCTATAGCAATAACACTATGGAACATTCTTACCCACTGGACGAGGCGCATTTCTTACCCACTGACGAGCGGCAGGAAGTTTTTAGTCCCGTTTTTATTATCCATTGTTTGTGTTTGTGATCTGTTTGTGACCGTGCGTTCGCGCTTGACAAAGGCTAGTTGGCCGAAAATTTGCGCTTGTTTGTTTTGTTTTGTTGGATACGCGCTTATATTGTTTTCTTGTTCTTCTGGTTCCTGTTGCTTGGGCGCGGGCAGTCGCACTTGTTTTGGATCAGACAAAATGTCTCAAACAAAACAAAACAAAACAAAACAAAACAAAATAGCATGTATGTGTGTGTGTGCGTGTGTGCAGCGCGTGTGGACGCGCGCATGCTTGTGTGTATGTATTTGTGTGCGTGCGTGCTTGTGTATGTGTTTGTGTGTGCACGCGCGTGCATATGCGCGCGTGCTTCTCTCTCTTTCCTCTCTCTCTCTCTCTCTCTCTCTCTCTCTCTCTCTCTCTATCTATCTATCTATCTATCTCTCTCCCTCTCACTGTAATAATAATAATAATAATTACAATATTATATAGCGCAAAATCTCGATAAAAATCAAATCTAGCGCTGAACATACACCTACGCACGCGCGCACCACCACACACACCACACTCACACATGGCTATAAATGGGGAAAAAGAATTAAACGCAATGAAAATTATAGAGTGCATATTATATACAAATATATATTACAATGTGATTCCCTCCTAGTGGAGACAGGCTACAGTCTGTCTGTCTGTCTGTGTCTCGCTGTCTCTGTCTGTCTCTGTCTGTCTGTCTGTCTCCCCCCCCCCCACCCCCAATCTCTCTCTCTCTTTTTCTTCTTGTACGTGAAAAGTGTTTGCTTATTTCTCGAGAGGAAAAGAAACTTTCGTAGTATAGTTTGACTGTTTTAAATATTCTTTACAGCTCCTCTCTCTCATCAACTGCCTGTGACGTAAAATAGTGACGTCATGTAGTTGCGTCTTAACACATGAGCGCCATTACGTAAGATATCATTAAGAGTAACTTCCCTGGAAAACAGCTGCACTC
The DNA here is from genome assembly GCA_030674185.1 of Monoplex corrugatus. NCBI lineage: Eukaryota > Metazoa > Mollusca > Gastropoda > Littorinimorpha > Ranellidae > Monoplex > Monoplex corrugatus. The sequence goes on along the minus strand of CM060310.1, from coordinate 90,561,043 downwards.
GATTGTGAGCGTGAAATAAAATATGCTAATAAAAAGTCGAAGAAGCGTTCACTGAAAAAAAGAATGTAAGGACTAGAAAGGTTCGTGGCATGATCATCATCATCATCAGCAGCAGCAGCATGTGCCCTGCCGCATGGCATTGGCGACATGGCCCTCCATACGAATCTATCCCTTTTTGCTGCAAGTACATCTCCCACCCTCTCTGCCCTCAGCCACCCTGCAAGTCCGTCTACTATTTTCTCCTGAGTCTACCTGGTGTTCTCTTTCCCTCCAGCTTTCCTGTTGTGACCAGGTGCTCTAATTTGTCTTTCCTCATAAAATGTCCTATAAATGTTGTTTGTCTTTTTCTAATCTTCTTTATTAATGATCTTCTTGCGTCTGCCTCCTTCAAGACTTGTCTCGTGGCATGATAAGCAAACTTTTCCCGACAGTATAATTATCTGTAGGCCTGTTGGTATGTGAAATGTCAGTCTCTGTAGAAAGGGGAAAGAGATTCATAACCATGTGATTATTTTGATACTTTGACAATGTTCTCTTGGCTGCTGGGACCTTAACACATCCGTACCGCGTCACCAGATCCTCATGACAGTTTTCTCTCTCCCTGGACGCGTTACGAGGATTTCGTGCCCTGAACCGTGTTTCAGTTCGAGTATATAAATATAAAATGACCGCATTGCTGACGTGAATCCTTTCCGGCAAAGGGAGTATACTCTTGCCATTCCCTTTCTTTCTCGTTACACGACGTTTGAAGCGTCAAAAATGGCAAAGATAACCTTGTTTTCTGACAATAACCCCTCTGGTCTTTCTCTCTCCTAACATTACCTGGTCAATAGTTAGTACAGTGACTTATTTTTTGTAGAAAAGGGTTAATGGACGCATATTACAGAACAAAATTAGAGTGATATGATTACAGTTAATGAATTTTATTATTTAAGCTAATGTAGAACGTTGAATCATTGATGGTTTTTTTGTTTGTTTGATTTGTTGTTTGTTTTGTGTTTGTTTGTTTCTATTTTTAAGTAGTTTTGATTTAACATAGTCCAGTTTGTTTGTTTGTTTGTTTTAGGTCAGTCTGACCTTGAAGAAGCTGCCTTTGAAGTATAACTTGACGTAAAGCGAGAACAATGGCAGACTGTCACAACAGTTAAACACGTAATGTAAAATATTGTCAGAAATTCATGAGAAATGTTGTTTTACACGCTTTCCTGAAAAAAAAAACCACCTGTTAATTTTAGACACTTGTGTCCATATGACACTGACTGGACATTTGACCCCCGAACTTTTCAGTCATGACTAGCAACGGTCTGTGTTGCGAAATTTGGTAAAGATCCGTTAGAAACAGCAGAGGAAACATCAATTTTGGTCACACACACACACACACAACACACACACAACACACACACACACACACACACACACACACACACACACACAACACAACAACACACACACCACACACACACACCACACACACATCACCAACATATAAATATATATAATATGTACATATATGCACACAACACGGCACGCTACACAAAGCACAACCACACCACACACACACACACAACACACACACACATACACAGACCAGACACACCAAACAGCACACACCGCACACACACACGCACACCAACGCAACCACAACCACACAACAACACAACACACCACACACACACACACACACACCACACTACACACCTCCCCCAACACAACACAACAACACACAACACACACTAACACACACACACACACACACACACACACACACACACACACAACACACAACAACAACACACAAACCTACACACACACACAACACACACACAGCACCAACACACACACGAACACAACACACACACAGAGCACACAGACACACACAACAACACACACACAACACACACACACACAACACACAACACACACACACACACACACACACACACACACACACACACACACAACACACACACACACACACACACACACACACACACACACACACACACACATAACACACACACACACACACACACACACACACACACACACACACACACACACACACACACACACACACATCACACAGCCCGGGGTCACACTAACCCCTGACGATGTTGTAATTTATCAGTCTGCCTTTCCGTCTGCTTTTCTCCTTTCTTTAAAAAACTGTCCGAAGTTTTAAGTTAAGGTTCTTGTGCTATGGCTTTTTCAACAAAAAACAAATCCTATTCTATTTTTTGCTTTGTTTTTGTTTTCTTGTTTTCTTTCGTTTATTCAGGTAGATGTGAGTTCTTTTCACATTTTTAATGACATCATTGGATTGTGTGTTTGTTTTCTCGTTTTGTTATTTGTCTTCCTTTTTTTCCTGTTTGTTTGTTTGTTTGTTTCATAACAATCGGAAGAGAGGCGTGTTTTTGTCTGTGTTATGTGTATGTTTCTGTATGTTTCTCTCTCTCTCTCTCTTTGTCTCCCTCTCTCTCTGTCTGTCTCTCTCTCTCTCTCTCGGGATGTTAAGAGTTTCATGGACAGCAAAGACAACCGACGAGAGAGTCTAGAAAGAAAGAAAAAGATAAGTAACATTTACATAAGATTTTATGAGGCAAGAGAAACTTGAGCACCTAGTCACAACAGGAAAGCTGGGGGAAAAAGAGCACCAGATAGACCCGGGGGGGGGGGGGGGGGATATTGGACGGACTAGCGCAGTGGATGAGCACAGAAAGGGTGGGAGATGTACTTGCAGCGACAAAAGATAGATTCGTATAGAGGGCCATGATCGCCAACCATATGCGGCAAGGTACATGATGATGATAATGATGATGATGATGATGATATGATGATGATGATGATGATGATGATGATGATAATGATGATGATGAAGTGATGATGATGACGACGACGACGATGATGATTTATAGGTCCTTTCTTTCCCCTCCTCTCGACTCTTGAAAGGATCTTGCTAGCGCGTAGAATTGTGCGCAGGCTCAGAGTGTCTACCAGACACCGGCAGAATTGGATGAAGCGCATATGGAATTGCCCGAGTGCGATGAACTCCCCTTGTACAAACTCTTACAAAACTGAACGACGTAGGGACAGTGTTTCGCTCTGTGTGCTGATTGATTGGTTTGATGTAGTTTTTACATATGCACCCACCTCGTGTGATATGGCGGACGGGGATAACCATCTCAGGGAAGTGGGGGAAGGGGGGGGGGACTTATCTAATCCTATACTGACACCACCAGAACAACAATGTGACACCACCAGAACAACAATGTGACACCACCAGAACAACAATGTGACACCACCAGAACAACAATGTGACACCACCAGAACAACAATGTGACACCACCAGAACAACAATGTGACACCACCAGAACAACAATGTGACACCACCAGACAACAATGTGACACACCAGAAACAACAATGTGACACCAAGATAACAATGATGCCCGAGCATGACCCTGAAATATTTACAAATGGACGACAGGACAGTATCCCTGTGTGCATCATTGTCATGATATACAAGTGACACCACCATGAACAACTGTGACACACCAACTACAATGTGGACACACCTGAATCAACAATTGACACCACCAGAACAACAATGTGACACCACCAGAACAACAATGTGACACCACCAGAACAACAATGTGACACCACCAGAACATAATGTGACACCACCAGAATAACAATGTGACACCACCAGAACAACAATGTGACACCACCAGAACAACAATGTGACACCACCAGAACAACAATGTGACACCACCAGAAAACAATGTGACACCACCAGAATAACAATGTGATGTGCTGGTGAGTTTCATGACATCAAGAGGTGAATATGTTACGTGGTGCGACAGAGTTACATGGTGTGACAGAGTGAGTTGCCTGTCTCCCTATCTATGTCTGTGGTCATATTTATGTAGTGGGACAGAGTGAGTTGTCTGTCTCCCTATCCATGTCTGTGGTCATATTTATGTAGTGGGACAGAGTGAGTTGTCTGTCTCCCTATCCATGTCTGTGGTCTACTGATGTAGTGCGACAGAGTGAATTGCCTCTCTCCCTATCCATGTCTCTGGTCGTACTTTTGTAGTGTGACAGAATGAGTTGCCTGTCTCCCTATCAATGTCCTGGTCGTACTGATGAAAGTGCGACAAAGTGAGTTGCCTGTCTGCCTATCTATATGTGTGGCCGTACTGCTGGAGTGCAACAGAGTGAGTTGCCTGTCTCCCTATCTATGTCTCTGGTCGTATTGAGGAAGTGCGACAAAGTGAGTTGCCTGTCTCCTATCCATGTCGGTGGTCCGCACTTTGTAGTGCGACAGAGTGAGTTGCCTGTCTCCCTATCCATGTCTTTGGTCATACTTATGTAGTGCGACAGATTGAGTTGCCTGCCTCCCTATCTATGTCTCTGGTTATACTTATGTAGTGGGACAAAGTGAGTTGCCTGTCTTCCTATCCATGTCGGTGGTCGCACTTGTGTAGTGCGACAGAGTGAGTTGCCTGTCTCCCTATCCATGTCTCTGATCGTACTTATGTAGTGCGACATAGTGAGTTGCCTGTCTTCCTATCCATGTCCTGATCGTACTGATGTAGTGCGACATAGTGAGTTGCCTGTCTCCCTATCCATGTCTCTGATCGTACTTATGTAGTGCGACATAGTGAGTTGCCTGTCTCCCTATCCATGTCTCTGATCGTACTGATGTAGCGCGACAGAGTGAGTTGCCTGTCTCCCTATCTATGTCTCTGGTCGTACTTATGCAAGCTGATTGTGTAATTTATTACCCTCTTTCCCATCTGTTTTTCCTTCGTGGATTATTCCCCTTCCCCCCCCCCCCCCCCCCCCTCTCTTTGGCTGTAACATTGTGTTGTTTTATTTTTGTCTTTCTTTCCTCTTCATCCCCAGGCTGTTGTTTTTCGTTCAATCAGACGGTGGGTTAATTATTCTTCACTTCCTTCTTCCTTCTTTTCTGTCTATCTGGGTTGTTTTTTTTCTGTTGTCTTTGTTTCTGCTTTTTTTTT
>CM060310.1:90543521-90553521 GCA_030674185.1 Monoplex corrugatus | reverse complement strand
TGTGTGTGTGTGTGATTCTGTTTCTCCCTTTTTTCTCTCCCTCCATCCCTGCCTCTCCCCCTCTCTCTCTCTCTTGGTTTCTATCTCTGTTATCTCTTTCTCTGTCTGTCTGCCTCTCTCTCTCTCTCTCTGTATGTCTGTCTCTGTCTCTCACAGTTTCTCTGTCTCACTCCCTCAATCTCTCATTCTCTCTCTCTTTCTCTCTCTCTCTCTCTCAATGTTTGTCTCTCTCTCGATCTCCCTCAGTTTCTCTTTCTATGTTTGTCTCTTTCTCTCTGTCCTCTCTGTCCTCTCTCTCTCTCTCCCCCTCTCTCTCTCTCTCTCCCTCTCTCTCAATCTCTGCCTTTTTCTCTCTCTTTCTCTCTGTCCCTGTCTCTCTCTGTCTGTCTCTCTCTGTCTATCTCTGTCTGTCTGTCTGTCTGTCTGTCTCTCTCTCTGTCTGTAATTGTTCGTAGTTCGCTTCAAGATTTACTTCACCTGAAACTTCTTTTCCATTTTCCGTCTTGTTGATTCCTTAACGATTTGACTCCCGCACCTTATCCACCAACTGCAGAAAGCTGGTGGATAGGGTGAAGGAATGAAAGGGTTAAATTTCTGCTTTGCTAGCATGGTTGGCAATGCAACAAGCTGTTGAACATGGTGCGAGAGTCAAAGAATTAAACACTTTTTGATAATCAATTTCCATGGTAACACTGACCTCGAGTAGTACAGATCTGAATTTTTCTGCAATTTTATAGAAAACGGGAGATTTTTTAGAATGGCTCGACTATCTTTTCTATTCTTTTTTTGTGGTCTTCTTTCCTTCCATCTTCATTTTCATTCTCTTCGTCTTTTTTTTTCCTCCCTTCCCGTCAAGAAGCATTAGTGCAATCTTCTTATTAAGAGGCTTACACCTTCTTCATCTTCACTACCACCTCATCCCCCCCCCCCCCCCCCACACACACACTTTGTCTGTTGGATTTTCGTTGTTTTTTTTTCCCGTGTCTTTGGCTTGACGGATTTTTTAGCGAGCGTTTCATTAGCCGGGCAACTGGTAGTGGCTCCATTAACGACAAAGCGCTTTATCCGAGCGTCTCGCTAACAAGTCTTTGTAGAGCCATTTGTTTCGGTGTATTTTGCTGGTTTGAGCAGTTGGGTGGGGATGGTTGTGTGTGTGTGTGTGTGTGTGTGTGTGTGTGTGTGTGTGTGTATGTGTGTGTGTATGTGTGTGTGTGTTTGTGTGTGTGTATGTGTGTGTGTGTTTGTGTGTGTGTGTGTGTTTTGTTTGTGTGATGGTGGTGGTGATAGTGGTGGTGGTAGTGGTGTGTGTGTGTTTGTTGTGTGTGTGTGTGTGTGTTGTGTGTGTGTGTGTGTGTGTGGTGAGGGTGTGTGTGTGTCTGTGTGTGTGTGTGTGTGTGTGGTGAGGGTGTGTGTGTGTGTGTGTGTGTGTGTGTGTGATGGTGGTGGTGTGTGTTTGTTTTGTGTATGTGTGTGTGTGTGTGGTTATAGTGGTGGTGGTGATGGTGGTGGTGGTGGTGGTGGTGTGTGTGTGTGTGTGTGTGTGTGTGTGTGTGTGTATGTGGTGTGTGTGTGTGGTGATGGTGGTGGTGATGGTGGTCGTGGTGGTAATGATGGTGCTAGTGTGTGTATGTAGTTGTGTGTGTGAGTGTGCGTGCGTGTGGGTTTGTGTGTGTGTGTGTGTGTGTGTGTGTGTGTGTGTGTGTGTGTTTCTTGTTATTGTTGTTGTGTGTGTGTCTGTGGTGATGGTGGTCGTGATGGTGGTCGTGGTGGTAATGATGGTGCTAGTGTGTATGTAGTTGTGCGTGTGAGTGAGTGTGCGTGCGTGTGGGTTTGTGTGTGTGTGTGTGTGTGTTTGTGTGTGTGTGTGTGTGTGGTGAGGGTGCTAATGTGTGTGTGTGTGTGTGTGTGATGAGGGTGCTAGTGTGTGTGTGTGTGTGTGTGTGTGTGTGTGTGGTGAAAGTGCTAGTGTGTGTGTGTGTGTGTGTGTGTGTGTGTGTGTGTGTGTGTGTGTGTGTGTGTGTGTGTGTGTGTGTGTGTATGAGTTAACGACAAAGCGCTTTATCCGAGCGTCTCGCTGACAAGTTTTTGTAGAGCTATTTGTTGTTGGTTTATTTTGTTAGCTTGGGCAGTTGGATGGGGACGGTGTGTGTGTGTGTGAGTGTGTGTGTGAGTGTGTGTGTGTGTGTGTTTTGGGCGAGGTTGTGTGTGTGCATGCGCGCGTGCATGTGTGTGTGCGTGCGTCTGCGGGTGATGTTTGGGCGAGGTAGTGTGTGCGTATGAGTGGGTGGGTGGGTGGTGGTGGTGGTAGTGGTGTGTGTGTGTGTGTGTGTTTGTGTGTGTGGTGATAGTGGTGGTGGTGATGATGGTGTGTGTGTACTTGTGTGTGTGTACTTGTGTGTATGTGTGTGTGCGTGTGTGTGTGTGTGTGTGTATGCGCGCGCGTGTGTGTGTATGAGTGTGTGTGAGGTGGTGGTGGTGGTTATAGTGTTGCTAGTGTGTGTGTAGTAGTGTGAGTGAGTGTGTGTGCGTGCGTGCGTGTGTGTGTGTGCGTGTGTGTGTATGAGTGTATTGTGTGTGTGTGCGTGCGTGAGTGTGTGTGTGTGAGTATGTATGCCTTCTTTGTTCTATTATCTGTTCTAGTCTTCTCTCTGTCTGCCAGTCCGTCTGTCTGTCTGTCTTCTCTCTGTCTCTCTTTCTTTTTTACACACACATACACAAACTTATACACACACACACACACACTCGCATATTCACGCACACACACACACACCTCTCTCTCTCTCTCTATCTCTATCTCTCTCTCTCTCTCTTTCCCTCGCTTTTTCTCCTTCTTCTGTGTCTCTCTTTTTTGTCTGTCTCTGTTGTTCTGTTTGTCTGTCTGTATCTGTCTGCATCTCTCCGTTTGTTTGTGTCTGTCTCTGTGTGTCTCTCTGTTTCTCTATCTCTGGCTGGTTGTCTTTCGGTCTGTCTGTCTCTATGTCTGTCTTTCTGTCAGTGTCTCTGTTTGTCTGTCTGTCTCTTTTCCCTCTCACCATAACTGTCTCTCTGTCAGTGTCTCTGTTTGTCTGTCTGTCTGTCTGTCTGTCTGTCTCTTTTCCCTCTCACCATCACTGTCTCTATTGTCTTTTCTCTGTGTGTCTATCTCTGTCTCTTTATCTGTCCCCTCTCTGTGTATATATCTCTTTCTCTCTGTCTCCTTCCCCACCACCCCCCTTTCGTAACCTTGACGAAGTCATTTTTTACTGTGGTTCGAGGTTGAAGGTTTTATGTCTTTGAACTACGTCTAACGGTTCAGTCAACTCGCCATTTTTGTTTTGTTTTGTTTTGTTTTTGTTGTTGGTGGTGGTTTTTCTTTTCCTTCGAGGTCATGACGGACGTTGACAGTGGAGTAGTCAGAACACTGGGGTCTCCAGACTGGGAGGCCTGGGTTCGACAGGCTGGGTAACTCTCTGCGGATCCGCTAATTTCAGCGGATGAACTCGTAGTTTCAGAACGAAAAAATATTAAAAAATTTTCAGAGGAAACGAAAACCTGACGATCTGTGTATGTGGCGTGCTTGCGTGCGTGTGTGTGTGAATAGTATGGGCAGTCCATTATTTGAAGGAAATACAGTTTAGGGTTACTAAAAGTATTACTGAATTATTGTATATGCCATCAGGAAATGCATCCACAATGCCTCAAAATTACAGAAATTCTTCAGCTTCTGGGGGGGCTTCGCACCGCAGACCCCCCCCCCCCCCCAGGGACGTTGCCCCTGAACTGAACCAGGGGCCTAGGCGGCCCCTGGACCCCGGCCAATTTTCAGTGGAAACTATCTTCTTCTCTTACCCAGCCTGGTTCGAGCATACTTGGGCACTGACTGGTGGGTAAAGGATGCAAATTTTTTCCGATCTTCCAGATCAGCATGTGTCCAGACCTGCTAGTACCTAGCCCCTCCCACCCCCCTTCTTTCGTGTGTATACCCACGGAGAATATCAATTACGCATGTTGAAGATCCTGCGAGCCATGTCAGTGGTCGGTGGGCTTATGGAAACGTGTAAACACCCAGCGTGCACATCCCCGAAAACGGAGTATGAGTGCCTTTATTGGTGGGTTAAAATAACGGGCCATACGCTTAAACGTTCACTGGGATACTCGAGTGCACGTGGAATTGCAGTCTACGAATGAAAAAAAAAAAAAGAAGATTATAGCAGTGAACGTATGATGAATGGTGTGTGCGTATGTGTGTGTGTGTGTGTGTGTGTGTGTTTGTGTGTGTTTGTGTGTGGGGTTGTGTGTGTGTGTTGTGTGTTTGTGTGTGTTGTGTGTGTGTGTGTTTGTTGTGTGTGTGTGTGTGTGTGTTTGTGTGTGTGTGTGTGTTTGTGTGTGTGTGTGTGGTTTGTGTGTGTGTGTGTGTGTGTTTGTGTGTGTGTGTGTGTGTCTGAGTGAATGAAAGAGACAGAGGGGGTGACGGGGAGACAGGGAGGGAGAAAGATGGAGTGAGGGAGAGATAGAGTGAGGTAGGGGATAGAGACATAGGGAAGGATGAAGGAGAAAAGAGAAACAAAGAGAGACAGAGACAAAGGTGGAGGGAGATAGGGAGAGATAGAGAGAGAGAGACAGGTAAAGAGAGACAGAGAGAGAGGGAGAGAGATAGACAGACATACAGAGAGTAGGAGAGAGGAGGGAGAGAGACAGAGAGCGAGAGGGAGAGAGATAGACAGACAGACAGAGAGTAGGAGAGAGGAGGGAGAGAGATAGAGAGAGAGAGATAGAGACTGGGTGAGAGAGAGAGAGAGAGACTGGGTGAGAGAGAGAGGAGAGACAGACAGACAGACAGACACAGAGAAGGCGAACTGTACATAGACAGTGTTAATGACAATGATAGTTTATTTTCCATCAGTACAAGTTATCAGCTAAAAGCGTTTTTATTTATCAGACATGTCATTGTTTCCATGCTGGGAATTTTCATGTTTCCATAAACCACCACTGACATGACTCACAAGATCTTTAAGTGCATATTTGATAGTTTGCATGCGTATACGCACGAAGGTGGCGTAGACACCAGCAGACCTGCACACATGTTGACCTGGGAGAATGGAAAAATCTCCACCCTTTACCCACTTGGCGGAGGTGTCTGGGCGGACTAAACCCAGGATTTTCTGATCCCCCTCCCCCCGCCCTCCCTGTGGGGATGCCGGGGGCTCTTTCAGTATAAACAGTATCCGCACCTTCTGGAAATTCTGTGCTAGAAATGTTCTCTTTTCCCTTTAAATGTCCTCTCTTTTCTATCCTGTCAAAAATGTCTGTCAAAAAATGTCCTCTTTTCGGTCAAAAATGTCCTCTTTTCTGTCATTCTCTTTGTTTCTGCCTTTTTCATTGTTTTCTGCCATCTCTTCCTATCATTGTCTGGCTTGCTGGTCCATTTACCTGTGTGTTCGATAAAGTCTTGCGTACTTTCTATTAGGATTGGTAACTGAGTACAGGTATTAAGTGCAGTTTTGGTTCTGAGCAAATGTGATGTGCAGAAGCAACTGTAGGTAATTTAGGCCCTTTTTTTTTAAATATATGGTTTATTGTCCTTAGTTATGTTTAAATTTGTAATCAGGTATTTTTTTAAATCCCCTGTGCGATAAATTGGACGGAGTGGTCAACACCAGGGGCATATCCTTAGCTTTTGGGGGAACCATTGACTTTACACTTCATTTTCTTTTCCAGATTTTTTTCTCTAGTGAAGCATGGTGTACTTTTCGGATGGGTTATAGCCCTGATATGGCTTTGCCCAGTCGGTTGGACTGTAAGCAACAATAACAATAACAATAACAATTACAATAATCTTCCGACTTCAAGTATTTCAAGTCCGGCCCTCACATTGACAACCACGCCCAGTCTGTTGTAACAAGAAAAAATGCAATACAAAAGTGAAGAAAACAGGAAAACAACAACAACAACAGCAACAACAACAACAACAACAACAAAAGCAGCAGCAGCAGCAACAATAAACACAACAACAAACAACAACACAATAACAAAGCAATACGAAGCTGACATTAGTAAAACGATCAGGACGGTTGCGTGCAAACAGGCAATTTTCTTCGGAGGCTGGAATGAACTGGAAACATCAAATCCTGGGTTCATGGGTGTGCCATCTGTGCCTGGCGCCCATGTTGACTCCTGCGGGACGCTAAACTTTCAAATAAGGGACAAAACTCTCCTTTCTCTGGTCTCCATCCTCTGCATTTCCCTGGTAAAATAATTAGCTCCCAGTCCAGGGGGAACGCCCTCAGGGATCTCAGCACGGATCGAGGTTTTCCTTTTCCTCCCGTGCAGGGAACAGGGAAGATTGTGGAAGACTTGAACGGTCAACACTTTGATCTGGCTGTGAAGACGTTTGACGGTGAAGCCATGTGATCTCTTTTCCAATCTTCGTTTGTTTGTTTTTTCAAAGGGGAGATTTTTTTTATTTAGAGGTGTCAGCCTTGTCTTTCCGAATGTCGGTGTGTCTTTGACAAAAATATGCTGGCAGGATTTGTTTTTAGCTATTTCTAAATAGATCTTTAACCAATTGTTGGTGAAAATTGTGGACTTAAAGAAGTTGGCAGATTGTAAATGGGGGTTAGTACGAAAGGTAAAGGTGTTCTGAAGTCTGGAATGTGGGGTTTGTACGACATGCATTCAAGAAACTAAAAAGCAACAAATACCTATCAGTTAACATCAGGAAGAGAGCTCTTCAGTGTTATATAGAACCAATAGTATTGTGTGGACGCAAGACCTGGACAATCAACAAGATCGAGGCAGCTGAAATGTGGTTTCTGAGAAGACTGTTAAGAGTCCCATGGACAGCAAAGAAAACAAACGAGGCAGTCTTGAATTAAGCTAACACAAGAAGAACATTAATGAAGCAATTAGGAACAGACAAGTAACATTTATAGGACATTTTATGAGACAAGAGAAATTGGAGCAGCTAGTCACAACAGGATAGCTGGAGGGGGGAGGGAGGGGGTAGTATAGGTACATCCAGGGAGGAAATATTAGCTTTGCTGAGTGGATGATGACAGAAAGGGTGGGAGAAATACTTAAGCGACAAAATATGGATTCGTAAGGAGGGCCATGATCACCAGCGCCATGCGGCAAAGCACATGATGAAGATGATGATGATGAATGATGAATGATGATGATTTTGATGAAATGAATTCATCTCACTCGGACATTTCCATACGCGCTCCGCCCAAATCTGCCTGGAACCAACAGCTGAAACCCAAAGCATGTGCAAAAACAATGCGGTGGCAAGGTCTTGAGATGGGGTAGGGGGGGGGGGGGGGAGAGGGGACCTATGAAACACTAGATTGACACCGCCAGAACGATAAACACATTCAGACGGGCAGCGAGAGGCCATTTGTTTAATGTTGTAGTGCTGGGACTGAACTCGAAATGTTAACCCTTTGACTGTCGCAACCTATCCACCAACTGCAATACACTTAACTTTTTTACCCCTCACCCTATCTACCAGCTTTGCAGGAAGATGGTAAAACAGGGTGAGGGAGTCAGAAGGTTAACTTTTGCTTTTCTAGCATGGTTGACAATACATGATGCTGGTGGACAGGGTGCGGGAGTCAAAGAGTTAAAATCTTTAGTCCAAGGCTGTATCAAAACGCAGTTAAAGATGGCTTGCCTGAGGAACATTGTTTTCAAGCCACTTTGTTGTTGTTGTTGTTGTGTGTGTGGGACACGATCGCTTCATTGTGGACGGGACGACATCGGCGCTTGCGTGATGGTTGCGCTTGCGGTTCTCGTCACACCCGAATCTGCAACCCCGAGGAGCGTTGTCCTCGCCAGATCACGCCTTCTTTGGGTAACGTGTGAGGCAGTCCAGTTCTCCTGCTGTCCTCTCTGAACAGTTGCCACGCCTGTGCTCGGTGGCCGGGCATTTCTGGAGCCAGTGTGCCAGGTCTTGGCCCTCTTCTTTCCACATGGGACACACTGGATCCGTCCGTTTGGTCAATTCTATTTTCACAGGCCAGCAGCAAAGTGTGATGTCCGACCTAAGCTTGGCAAGAAGGGTCTGGTCGCTGCGGGATCCTTTTCTGCCTCTCTATGCATGGAGTATGCCCCGTACACCTCCTTCGTTCTGTCATGCTTGATCGGGGGGTCTTTTGTGATTCTTTTTATTTGGGCGCAAGCGCTGCTATACGAGATGGGTCGCCTTGGGCCCGGGGTGGTCGTTGCCTGTTTTGCGGCTTCATCAGCCAGATCATTCCCGGGGATGTTGCTGTGGCCCGGAATCCACAGTATCGTCAATTGGAAACGGAGATTTCTGAGACGAAGGCGTAGACTGTCGAGGGAGGGAGGGGGAGGTGCCAAGGAGGGCTAGGCAGAGCGACTGACTATCAGTGAACACCACGACCGAGTCGGTCTCGCTGCGTTCTTCTACAGCCAAGTCAATGGCGATTTCGAGGGCCCTGGCCTCTTCTTCGTAGGAGCATGTATACTTGGCTCCTCTCTCCTTGAGCGTGTGTACAACCATCGGAGAGGATGGGTCTCCTGTAGTGATGACGACCCCAGCGCCGCCATCTGTTGTTCCCGTGCTCGCCGAGCCGTCCGTGTATATACAGGTGGTGTGTGTGTGTGTGTGTGTGTGTGTGTGTGTGTGTGTGTGTGTGTGTGTGTGTGTGGTGTGTGTGTGTGTGTGTGTGTGTGTGTGTGTGTGTGTGTGTGTGTGTGTGTGTGTGCAAAAGTAGGTATACAGTTATGAAAAAAGAAAACACGTACAATACTCATTGCATTTATTATACAAACAAATGAATATCGCATATACATGTAATAACAAGCACAGCCTTAATCCCTCAGATACTCAAACTGCTTGCCGTCGGTATTCACACACTCCTGTAATCGACAGCGGACACTCATGCACACTCTAGCACAAATATCTTTATCAGCATCAATTTTTTGACAAGCCTGCAAGATGTTTGAACTGAATCATGTCATTAACAGTGCGCGGCTTGCGTGCGAAAACACTTTCCTTTACATATCCCCAAAACAGAAGTCCATCTGTCTTCCAGTATTGTTTTAAAATCCATTTGCGCTCCTCGTCTGTCAAATTACCAGCCATGGTTAAATTGAATTACCGCTTAGATCTAAATTAAAATGCCGCTTTACCTAAAAAAAAATTTTAAAAATTAAAAATTAGGATAAAAGTACATCATATTATTAGTTACGATAAGATATAATTAATGACAGTGAAAATATCGAAAATAAAGCCAACTAACTTAATGTGCTAATAATTTTAATGAATTAAGCATTATAAGAATGATGTGATACTTACTGTATACCTACTTTTGCACACCCCCCCCCCCCCCCCTGTATCATAGCGCGCGCCCAGTTCTCTTGCGCGATCCATCGCGGCGCTCAGTTTCCCTTCACAAGTGTCATTCCTTCCACTTATTCCAGCGAGCTGTGGGAAGATCATGTTGTTGTTGTTGTTGTTGTTGATCTTATTGTTATTGTGAATATTTTTGTTGTTGCTGCTGTTGTTGTTCCTGTTGATGTTGTTTTTGTTTTTGCTGTTGTTGTTGTTGCTGCTGCTGTTGTTGTTCTTGTTGATGTTTTATGTTGTTTCTGCTACTGCTGCTGTTGTTGTCATTGTTGTTCTTGTTGAGATTGTTTTTGTTGTTGTTGTTGATGGTGATGATGATGTTTTGTTGTTGTTGTTTTGTTTGTTGTTGTTGCTACTGCTGCTGCTGTTGTTACTGCTGTTGTTGTTGCTGTTACTTTTGATGTTGTTTTGTTGTTAATTCTGTTCTTGTTGTTGCTGATGTTTTCGTCGTTGTCGTCGTCATCGTCGTCGTCGTTATTGTTGTTGTCGTCGTTGTTGCGGACTAGGCTTGAACTTGATATGTCACATCTGTATCCCTCAAAAGCTTTGTCACCTGAGTCGGCCAATCCGCTTGAAATCCTGCGGGACGCTAAACTTTCAGATAACGAACAAACTACCCCCCTTCCCCACA
Source organism: Monoplex corrugatus (assembly GCA_030674185.1). Classification (NCBI taxonomy): domain Eukaryota; kingdom Metazoa; phylum Mollusca; class Gastropoda; order Littorinimorpha; family Ranellidae; genus Monoplex; species Monoplex corrugatus. Next base: position 90,543,538 of record CM060310.1, on the reverse strand, counting down.
CACCCCTCCACCCCCCT
>CM060310.1:90528521-90531021 GCA_030674185.1 Monoplex corrugatus | reverse complement strand
TTGTTCTGTTGACTCTGATCAACAGTATGATTGATTGCTCCTAATTTGCCCCCCCATTCCCCCCCCCAACACACGCACACACATGCAAGGGCGTGGGCAGACGCACGCCCACGCCCTCGCCCTCGCACCCGCGCTTGCACGTGCGTGAGGTTCAAACGAGTTGCTATAGTGTGCCAAGGGCGTGATGCCTGTCTTTCTCTTCAGAATTATTTTGATTCTGATCTCTTCCTATATATTTTTTTTTTACAGGGTGGGTGGCGGTGTTTGTTTTTATAACAAGGACCGTAAAACAGATTGATGACATATATGATACGACACAATTGTTACATGTGCATGCCCCCATATGGACGCTTGCGTAGTTGTAAGTGTAAGTACACAAACACGTGTGCATACATATGCACGCACATATGCACACATAGACACGCACACACGTACACACATCCGTCTAATATCACTTATAGTGAAAAGACGTTAAATCAAGGAACGAACGAACACACGTACACACATATCTACATATTTGTATATATCTGTGTGATCTATCTCTGTCTATTTCTATATCTATAGATCTGTCTTTTCTGTCTCTCTCTGTGTCTCTCAGTCGCTCTATTTCTGTCTGTCTGTCTGTCTCTCTCTCTCTGTGTCTCTCTCTGTGTATCTGTTTATCTATATCTTATTTCTATATCTATATGTCTGTCTACCTGTCTGTCCCCTCTCTCTCTCTCTCTCTCTTTGGATATACATATACATATATATGTGTATATTTCTTTATATATATACATAACACACACACACACACACACACACACACACATATATATATATATATATATATATATATATATATATATATATATAATATATATAATAGATAGATAGATAGACAGACAGATAGATAAACAGACAGACAGATAGATTAAACAGACAGACAGACAGATATGTGCGTGTGTATGTATATAAATAATGTACCCTGCCGCATGGCGTTAGCGATCATGTCTTTTTTCGCTGCAAATACGTCTACCACTCTATTTGTCTTCGTCCACTTCGCAAAACTGTCCAATATGTTCTCCCTGGTTCTATCTGAAACTCTGTTTCCCTCTACTTTTGCTGTTTTTCCTGTTGTGACTAGCTGCTTACATTTCTCTTGCCTTATAAAATGTCCTATAAATGTTGCTTGTCTTTTCTTAATCTTCTTCATTAATGTTCTTTTCGTTTCGAGATTGTTTCGTTACAGTCTTTTGATACAGACACAAGACCTGATTTGATTATTGAGGCAAATCATCTAATATATTGTTTAAAGATAAATGGTTCGGAAATCAATTTATGCTGGGTGCCTTCTCACGTTGGTCTTCATGGCAACAACGTAGTTGACAGAGCAGCTAAATCCGTGCACTCCATTCTGAAAATTCCATAGAATTACATGTTAACACCTCGGTAAAAGAAGCTTACAACTCGCTAGAATTAGCATCATGGATTCGATTTCATGAATATTTAAATGAAACATTTATGTCTCAAAAAAGAATCAAACTTTCAGTTCAAAATATCTAAAAAAAATTGCAGTATTCCTCGTTATAACATTTGCGATTGTTATCACATATTTTCGTATTCAACTGAACGCTTTGAAAACAAAATATTGTAACAACGTTTTATGCATTTGCGGCGAACAATTCACATTGTATCTCTGTTTGTTTTACTGCAGAAAGCTTCGTTCCTTTTTACCAAAGATGTTTACAGAAGGAAACTATCTTGAAACGCATTTTAAAGAAGTTATATCGGATTAAGTTTTGTTAGTTAAATTTTTAGAATCATTGGTTCACAGTCCTGTTAATGCGTTACGTTAAAATTATTATTATAATTATGATTATTTTTGTTTTGTTTTGTTTTTATGACGATTTTTCTTTTACATTATTGATGTTAGCGTTGTTCTAGTTTCATTTCTCTGTTCATCCATATCCTTTTTCTTAAGACCTTGCCGCTTCCTTTTAATTTTTTTTCCGTTTCTTACTCTGTTCCCCTCTGTCCCCTCCCCTCTCCCCCCCCCCCCCCCTAATTTCATCCTCCATGCCATTTTTCCCCGTCTAATATCACACTTATAGTGAAAAGACGTTAAATCAAGCAACGAACGAACTGTTTCGTTTGTTTTCTTTGCTGTCCATGGAACTCTTTTAACATTCTTCTTATAAACCACATTTCAACTGCCTGCCTCAATCTGGTTCTGACTTTGCTTGTTGACTGTCCACGGTTCACATCCATACAACAGTATCGGTTTTAATTTTGTGTTTAATGGTTTGATTCGATATGATCGGACAATTCCATATAGGCTGCAACTCTTTCAGTATATGTGTGTGCTGTAACGTGCATGGCGGTTTGCGTTTCTTTTCTCTTTTTTTGTTGTTGTTTGTTTTGTTGTGTTGTGTTTTGTTGTGCGTCTTCTTTGTCTTTTTGTTTTTGTGGTCGATAGGGTGAGGATCTCAAAGGGTTAATTTTTTGCAGTTGGTAGATA
>CM060310.1:90498521-90506021 GCA_030674185.1 Monoplex corrugatus | reverse complement strand
CACACAGACAGATGGCTACAGACATATGGACAAACAAACAGAAAGACACACAGACAGATGGCTACAGACATATGGACAAACAAACAGAAAGACACACAGACAGATGGCTACAGACATATGGACAAACAGAAAGACACACAGACAGACAGACAGACGGCTACAGACATATGGACAAACAGAAAGACAGACACACAGACAGATGGCTACAGACATATGGACAAACAAACAGAAAGACACACAGACAGATGGCTACAGACATATGGACAAACAAACAGAAAGACACACAGACAGATGGCTACAGACATATGGACAAACAAACAGAAAGACACACAGACAGATGGCTACAGACATATGGACAAACAAAAGAAAGACACACAGACACACAGACAGATGGCTACAGACATATGGACAAACAAACAGAAAGACACACAGACACACAGACAGATGGCTACAGACATATGGACAAACAGAAAGACACACAGACAGACAGACGGCTACAGACATATGGACAAACAGACACACAGACAGATAGACAGATGGCTCCAGACATATGGACAAACTGACAGATAGACAGATGGCTACAAACATATGGACAAACAAACAGAAAGACACACAGACAGACAGACAGATGGCTACAAACATATGGACAAACAAACAGAAAGACACACAGACAGACAGACGGCTACAGACATATGGACAAACAGACACACAGACAGACAGACAGACAGACAGATGGCTACAGACATATGGACAAACAGACAGACAGACAGATAGACAGATGGCTACAGACATATGGACAAACAAACAGACACACAGACAGACAGACAGATGGCTACAAACATATGGATAAACAAACAGAAAGACACACAGACAGACAGACAGATGGCTACAAACATATGGATAAACAAACAGAAAGACACACACACAGACAGACAGATGGCTACAGACATATGGACAAACAAACAGAAAGACACACAGACAGACAGACAGATGGCTACAGACATATGGACAAACAAACAGAAAGACACACAGACAGACAGATGGCTACAAACATATGGACAAACAAACAGAAAGACACACAGACAGACAGATGGCTACAGACATATGGACAAACAAACACAAAGACACACAGACACACAGACAGATGGCTACAAACATATGGACAAACAAACAGAAAGACACACAGACAGACAGATGGCTACAGACATATGGACAAACAAACACAAAGACACACAGACAGACAGATGGCTACAGACATATGGACAAACAAACAGAAAGACACACAGACAGACAGATGGCTACAAACATATGGACAAACAAACAGAAAGACACACAGACAGATGGCTACAGACATATGGACAAACAAACAGAAAGACACACAGACACACAGACAGATGGCTACAAACATATGGACAAACAAACAGAAAGACACACAGACACACAGACAGATGGCTACAGACATATGGACAAACAAACAGAAAGACACACAGACACACAGACAGATGGCTACAAACATATGGACAAACAAACAGAAAGACACACAGACACACAGACAGATGGCTACAGACATATGGACAAACAGAAAGACACACAGACGGACAGACAGATGGCTACAGACATATGGACAAACAGAAAGACACACAGACAGACAGACAGACGGCTACAGACATATGGACAAACAGAAAGACACACAGACACACAGATGGCTACAGACATATGGACAAACAGAAAGACACACAGACACACAGATGGCTACAGACATATGGACAAACAGAAGACACACAGACACACAGATGGCTACAGACATATGGACAAACAGAAAGACACACAGACGGACAGACAGACGGCTACAGACATATGGACAAACAGAAAGACACACAGACACACAGATGGCTACAGACATATGGACAAACAAACAGAAAGACACACAGACACACAGACAGATGGCTACAGACATATGGACGAACAGAAAGACACACAGACGACAGACAGATGGCTACAGACATATGGACAAACAAACAGAAAGACACACAGACACACAGACAGATGGCTACAGACATATGGACAAACAAACAGAAAGACACACAGACAGACAGACAGATGGCTACAGACATATGGACAAACAAACAGAAAGACACACAGACAGACAGACAGTACGCTACAGCATTTGTCAGAAAAATTAAACATTCCATGACACGTCGAAAGTTCTCGACATCTTGAAATCAAACAGAATGTAGTCTCCATACTGAAGACTACTTGCGTTCGGTAGATGTTTCTTCTGTATGTCTTGTAATATTAACTTTTGATAGGTGGAAAGTGTTACGACATGCTGTGAAATCAGAATGAGAACTGAGAGAGACTATCTGTCTGTTGTGTGTGTAGAATGTTTGTTCTTCTTCAGGTAGTTCTTGTGTTTATTCTGTCTTTCTTTTAAAGGGATGGTGGTGTGGGTGTGGTGATGTGTGTGTGGTGGGGGTGGGCGACAGGAGGTAGTGTTGTGTATAGATAGAGAATAGTATTATGTAGATAGTAGGTGAGTGTGTGTGTGTGTGTTGTGTGTGTGTGTGTGTGTGTGTGTATTATTGTTTCGTGTGTTTGTGTTGTGTGATGTGTTTGTGTGGTGTGTTGAAATTGGTGTGTGTATGTGGTGTGTATGTGTGTGTGTTGTGTTGTGTTTGTGTGTGTGTATGGTGTGTATGGTGTGTGTGTGTGTCGTGTGTGTGTTATGGTGTGTATATGTGTGTGTTGCACGTGTATGTAATGGTTGTGCGTGTGTGTAGTGTATGTATGCGTGCGTGTGTGTGTATAGTGTGTATGAGTGTGTGTATATATGTTATATGTGTGTATATATGTGTATATGTGTGTGTTGCGTGTGTGTATGTGTGTGTACGAGTACACGCGTTTTTGTATGTGTGTATGTGTGTGTATATGTGTGTGTGTTGGCGCGCTCGCGCGCGTGGTGTGTGTATCTGAAAGGGAGACAAACAAAGGAAGTATCCCAAGTTGGCAAACTCCAACGGTCCAAAGCCTTTTGTCAACCCCCAACCTCCGGACAAACTGTGAGACTCTTCATCACCGCCAGCTCCCGTCTTTACCACCTCACTCTCCATCTTCTCCTCGTCCTCTGTCCTCCCCATTTTAGCACCGATTGAAGTGGGTGGTGGGGGGAAGGAAGGGTCATCGTCGTCGTCTGCGTTTGAAGTGTCGGTGTTTTGAGCGAGTGAGACAAAAAAGCAAGACAAGAGGACCAAGTCTTCATTGACTTTGGGGGCGGAGAGCGACATTTAGAGTAGGGGATAGAACAGTTCAGCAAAGAGAGAGAGAGAGAGAGAGACGGACAGACAGATAGACAGATAGACAGACAGACAGAGAGAACAGACGGGCGGACAGAGAGAGAGACAGAGAAGACAAGACAGAGACAGACAGAGAGAGAAAGAGAAAGCAGACAGAGACAGACTACAGACAGAAAGAGAGAGAGAGAGGACAGAGAGAGAGAAAAGGACGAGAGAGAGACAGAGAGAGATAAAGAGAGAGATGAAGAGAGAAGAGAGAGAGACGGACAGAGAGAGAGACGGATAGACAATAGACAGAGTGAAACAGACGGACGGACAGAGAGAAAAGGAGAGGAGAAACAGAGAGAGATAAAGAGAGAGATAAAGAGACAGGGGAGACAGAAGCGAGAGAGAGAAGAGAAGAGACAGACAGAGGACAGAGAAGAGAGAGGACAAGAGAGAGAGAGAGAGAGAGGACACAGAGACGAGAGAGAAGAGAAAGACAGACAGAGACAGAGTACAGACAGAGAGTAAAGAGAGAGAGAGAGAGAACAGACGGACAGGAAAGAAGAGGAGGAGAGAGAGACGGACAGAGAAAGACAGAGAAGAGAGAGAGGAGACAGAAGAGCAGAGAGAGACGAGACAGACAGACAGACAGAGAAGAGACGACAGAGAGAGAAAGAAGAGAGACAGAGAGAGAACAGAAGAGACAGAGAAAGAGAGAGAGAGAGAGAGAGAAAGACAGACAGAGGACAGACGTAGACAGAGAGAGAAGAGAGACAGAGGACAGAAAGAGAAGAGAGAGAGAGAGTTTGGAGTTGGTTCAACTTGGCCTCGCGACATAACAGGTTCAACAGGGGATTGTCACACTCTGTCGTCACATTCACATAGTTCCATATGCGTCCACCCAAATCGGTCAACAGGTTATCTGGCAACTCTCTGAGCCTGTGCCTTGAAACTGACGTATGGAGAGAGAGGAAGAGAGGAGAGAGAGAAGACAGAGCAGACAGACAGAGAAACACACACACAAACACACACACAAACACACAACACACAACACACCAACACACACACACACACACACACACACACACACACACACACACACACACACACACACACACACACACACACACAACACACACACACACAAACACCACACACCACACACACACAACACACTACACACACACACACACACACAACACACACACAACACACACACACACAGAGGAGAATTGTATTTCTGTTTTTTATGCCTTCTGTACATGTCTTGTCATTAAAGAATGTTGGCCGTATGCTCACCACAAATGGTGCAGCTTGCTTCTGAAACCGTGATGTAGTTGGTGTCACTGTGATCCGATTCTGACATAATATGATAAAAATGTTATATATTAAGCTCCTTGGTTATTTCATCGTTTGCTAACCCCTGCCTTCTCTCTCTGTCTGTCTCTGTCTGTCTGTCTGTCTCTCTCTCTCTCTCTCTCTCTGTCCGTCTCTCTGTGTCCGTCTCTCTAGTCTCTCTCTCTCTCTTTCTCTCTGTCTCTGCCTCTCTCTGTCTCTCTGTCTGTCTCTGTCTCTCTGTACGTCTCTCTGTGTCCCTCTCTCTCTCTCTCTCTCTCTCTCTCTCTCTCTCTCTCTCTCTCTCTCTCTCAAATAAATATACAGCGAAATCGTTGTATAAGACAGTTAGGCATCGATAACGTAAAGTATAATGTACAGAAGGAACAAAAACAGAAATACAATTCGAGGAAAGATTTTGTGTTGCAAAATGTAGATACAGACGGAATGAAATCGCGACCAGAAAAGGAGAGTGGAAAAAACAAACGAGTGAAATAAATAACCACAACTAACTAATTAAGGAATCATCATCATCATCAGGTGCCCTGCCGCATGGCGTTGGCGATCATGGACTTCCATCTGCCTCTATTTCTCGTTGCCCCTAGCATCTCCCCCACCCTCCTCGTCCCCAGCCACTCTGCAAGTCCGTCCAGTATTTCTCCCTGGGTCTACCCGGTGCTCTCTTTCCCTCCAGCTTTCCGGTTGTGACCAGGTGCTCCAAATCCCCCTTCCTCATAAAATGGCCTATAAATGTTGCTTGTCTTTTCCTAATCTTCCTTATGAGTGATCTACTTGTGTCTGCCTCCATCAAGACTGTCTCATTTGTTTTCTTTGCCGTCCATGGAACCCTCAAAGAAAACAAACGAGACGGTCTTGGTGGAGGCAGACTAAGGAATATACTAGCTAAAGACAACGATTAACAAATAACTCACAGTGAGCAATAAATAATTATCTACTGGACTTTTTGATGGCTGACAAAAAAAAATGTATGTTAATGATATTGAATCGAATATTTTTCAACTGTATTTTTGGAAAGTATTGGAACATGTCGTTTGGGTTTAATGCAAAATAAAGAGTCCAAAACAAGTGCGATCGCCCGCGTTCATGCAAACAGGAACCAGATAAAAAACGAAAATAGAATCAGAACGCGTACCAGTCGCCGTGGTGTAGTGGTTAACGCAACGGACTACCGACTGGAAGGTTGCAGGTTCGAATCTCCATCAGTACCTTCAAAAATCATTGTGGCATTTTTCGGCTCTAACCGGCTCCTACCCAGAGTTGGGCGTGCTATGGGCTCATTGGGAAGACTGGATCCACACAGTCGAGTCTCATCCACTTCGCGGATGCGTCATTGAGGGTGTTGCTCAAATTTTCTGACCAACACCGCAGGTGTCTGTATCTCTCGGGCCTGGTTGACGCCAGGATATATTATGGTAGTAAGCGTAGAGTGCAACGCTGTCACGCAGTCTCAATTATAGATGGAACTTCATAGCATCATGATTATCATCCTCATCGACATCATCATCATCGCATAATAAAAACTGTTTCAGCTTCTGTGGCCATTAAAGTGGCGTAGAAAAAAAATATTAAAAAAAAGGTGAGCACAAAGGTAACCTCCCTGAGTGCAATGATCCTTAAAATAAAAATCAGAACGCGTATTTAATACAACCAGAGAAGACAGGCGCAAATTTTCAGCCAACTGGCCTTTGTCAAGCGGAAACGTAGGATCCCAAACGAACAAATCCGAATACAAAAATTACGAGAAAAAGACTAACACTTGCCTGCTTCTTCGTCCAATAGGAAATCGTAACAGTAAAAACTGAGGAGACGGGAGGAAAATATGATGTATGAGGGGAAATGAAATGTGGTCATGCCATATCAATATTCTTTTATCCTGAAGAGGGTCCAGGGCTAAAACTATGAAAACTATGATGCACTACCTAAGAGAGTTTTGGGAATATAAGTATATTACTATTAAACAGAGCACCAGGTAGACCCAGGGAAAGAATGCTGGACGGACTTGCAGAGTGGCTGGGAATGAGGAGGGTGGGGGAGATGCTAGGGACAACGAGAGATAGAGATGGATGGAAGTTCGTGGTCGCCAAAGCCATGCGGCAGGGCACCTCATGATGATGATGATGATGACTATTAAACAGTGAACAAATATACATACATATTCATACCTACGTACACACACATATCTGTATATACATACACAAAAAGTATGACTAGTAGTTTATTCTTTTTCTCTGTACGTGTGTGTCTTGTTTACCGGCACTGTGTGTGTGTGTGTGTGTGTGTGTGTGTGTGTGTGTGTGTGTGTGTGTGTGTGTTCGTGCGCGTGCGAGTGTGTATGTGTGTGTGTTCGCGCACGCGTGCGTATGTGTGTGTGCGTGTGTGTTCGCGCGCGCGTGCGTATATGTATATATATATATATATATATATATATATATACATACATATATATATATATATATGTATATATATATATATATGTGTGTGTGTGTGTGTGTGTGTGTGTGTGTACGTGTGTGTGTGTCACTTTGAGACGTTCACTTTAAGGCTTTGTGTATGCCTTTGTGTGTGTTTGTGTCAGTTTGAGAATCTGTGTCTACGCATCACTTTCAGATTGTGTGGGTGTGCGTTTGTGTGTGTGTGTGTGTGTGTGTGTGTGTGTGTGTGTGTGTGTGTGTGTGTGTGTGTGTGTGTATGTATGTGTGTGTGTGTATGTATGTGTGTGTGTGTGTGTGTGTGTGTGTGTATGTATGTGTGTGTGCACGTGCATGTCCCCCTCTCTCTCTCTCTTTCTCTCTCTCTCTCTCTCGCTTTCTCTGTCTCTCTCGCTTTCTCTGTCTCTCTCGCTTTCTCTGTCTCTCTCGCTTTCTCT
>CM060310.1:90486021-90488521 GCA_030674185.1 Monoplex corrugatus | reverse complement strand
TCGCTACCCACGGATTGTAGCATTAGGTCGCATGCGACCCTGTCTTACGGCTAGTCCTCACGACCTGTCTTACGGCTAGTCCTCACGACCTGTCTTACGGCTAGTCCTCACGACCTGTCTTACGGCTAGTCCTCACGACCTGTCTTACGGCTAGTCCTCACGACCTGTCTTACGGCTAGTCCTCACGGCTGTTGTAACAGGCATATCAAAAACACAGATAAACATGCAATGTGAAAGAAGTTATGGAAACGACTTGTAATGAAATACAGGGGGGTGCAAAAGTAGGTATACAATTATGAAAAAAGAAAACACGTACAATACTCATTGCATTTATTATACAAACAGATGAATATTGCATATACATGTAATAACAAGCACAGCCTTAATCCCTCAGATACTCAGTCTGCTTGCCGTCGGTATTCACACACTCCTCTAATCGAGAGCAGAATTAAGCATTATAATAATGATGTGATACTGTATACCTACTTTTGCACCCCCCTGTATTTATTTTTACATGACTAACAGGCCCCTAGGCCTGAAAGAAACACACACACACACACACACACACACACACACACAACACTCACAGCATCAGTATGGCCATCCAGGTGACTGATGCTTTGTCAGAGTGACCTTGAGAACAACAGAATCCCCATCTGGTCTAGCAAAGCACTCCTCCATAACAAACCACAGTGCCACAGACATGCCAGCTGGGACGGTTGGCTTGGGATGATAGATAAGAAACTGTGAGCCGTTGCTGGGACGGTTTTCCTGGGATGATGGATAAGAAACTGTGAGCCGTTGACGTTATGTATTCATCATCATCATCATCATCATCATCAGGTGCCCTGCCGTTGGCGACCATGGACTTCCAACCATCTGTATCTCTCGTTGCCCCTAGCACCTCCCCTTGATACAATCTTCTCTGATGGTCCAGGAGGTCGGATGGTTTCAGCACTATGCTGGTGATATAGGGATCAGAGGTTCGAGTCTCAGTCAGGCTACAGGTTTTTCTGTGGTTCTGTCAGCTCAGTCACTTAGAGCACCAGTGGGTAACCCAGAGGTTTGGGGTTCAAAACTCGGGCAGGTACATACAGCGCTATGCTGATAACCCAGATGTCGTGGGTTCGATTATTAGAAGGCCAGAGGTTGTAGGAGCCTGTTGGCTGACATGGTTAGAATACTGCTAACGATATGGTTGGGTGTTCGAACCTCTGATGTGTTTAAGTGTTTTTCCAATACATAGGTAGGACCTCAAAGTCTTTGCCAACACATAGAACTTATAGCATTTGTTTGTTTGTTTGTTTGTTTGTTGTTTCAGATAGAAATTTTAATTCACTACAGTATAGACTGTGTTGATTCAATGATAGACTATCACAAACATAGAGATAGAACCCATACTCTAGGTTGGACCTCGAGGCTCTGCCAGTGTGTAGGTCTTATGTGTAGGCTCTTAGCTTATGTAATGATTATTCTGGATCTTCTCCGTTACGTTGCATGAGTGGCATCAGCTTATTATATGGAATTTGTTCCAAGCGATATCTTGAGAAACTGAAACAGAAACAGAAATCCTTCTGTGTCTTATAATCCTGTTCGGGTTCTCCGTGACATAACACTGGGTCTGAGTTTTGGGCCTGAAACGGCACTTAGCGCTCAACGAGAGACAAAGCAGACGACAATTACAGACAGGAAATAAACGCTCTTCTCTTTGAGAGGCGAAGTAATGGGGGGGGGGGGGGGGGGGGGGGGGTGTTTGAAGAGTTGACGAGTGCAGGGGCTGGGAGCTGTTTTGTTCCAACAGGTCGGGGGGCCGTAAAGTGCGGGGAGCCTGCATGCACTGTTACAAGGGTTTGCTGTTAGCTTGGAGAGGTTGGAAAAACAGCTTGTGTAACAGATTTCATCGCTGTTGCTTACAGCCCCTGTGTCTGTCTGTCTGTCTGTCTGTCTGTCTGTCTGTCTGTCTGTCTGTCGTGTGTGTGGTCTGCTGTTTGAAAGCTCTTGTCTAGAATGCAACTAAAATCCGTATTTTGAATCACAGGCTTAAGAGGGGGTTTAAAATCCGTATTTTGAATCACAGGCTTAAGAGGGGGTTTAAAATCCGTATTTTGAATCACAGGCTTAAGAGGGGGTTTAAAATCCGTATTTTGAATCACAGGCTTAAGAGGGGGTTTAAAATCCGTATTTTGAATCACAGGCTTAAGAGGGGGTTTAAAATCCGTATTTTGAATCACAGGCTTAAGAGGGGGTTTAAAATCCGTATTTTGAATCACAGGCTTAAGAGGGGGTTTAAAATCCGTATTTTGAATCACAGGCTTAAGAGGGGGTTTAAAATCCGTATTTTGAATCACAGGCTTAAGAGGGGGTTTAAAATCCGTATTTTGAATCACAGGCTTAAGAGGGGGTTTAAAATCCGTATTTTGAATCACAGGCTTAAGAGGGGGTTTAAAATCCGTATTTTGAATCACAGGCTTAAGAGGGGGTTTAAAATCCGTATTTTGAA
>CM060310.1:90473521-90476021 GCA_030674185.1 Monoplex corrugatus | reverse complement strand
AAACGTTTTTTTCTTTTATTTGTAGATATTTACGATCAGTTGAAAAGACATAAACATTGAAAAAGATAATGCTAACACATGGACATAAAAAAGACCTTCATTACAAGTAATAGAATCAATTGAGACAGGGAGATAGAGAGAGAGAGAGAGGAGAGAGAGAGAGAGAGAGAGAGAGAGAGAGAGAGAGAGAGAGAGAAGGAAAGGGAGAGAGAGCTGCTTTGAAGAAATGATTAAAGTAAAAAAAAAAAAGGATCCTCTTAGCTCCATTTTTTGTTTTGTTGAGGATTTTTGTTTTGTTTTTGTTTTGTTTTGCTTTGTTCGTCTATTGTTTGTTTATTTTTTAATTAGACAAACAGACAGACAGAGCTTCTCTTAAAACTGACCTAATTTTCTGAAGAGATGAAACGACGTGCTGATCTTAATGTTTTGTTTTAATTGTTGGATCCCTGTTTTTTAAGGATAAATTGAAACACAGAAGATGAACAGGCAGACGGAGTTGCTGTGTAAAACCGATTTAACGCAAAAAATATAATCTTCTCAGCGATTTTTCAGTCGTTCTCGCTAATCTGTGAAGAAAAACCACAGCGTGATTTCCATGTTTTGTTGAAACGGAACGACAGAAAAGCGGCTAAATGTTTCCATTTCTAATCTCTTTATTTGTGTTTGGTTGTTTGTTTGCTTATTTGTTTGTTTGGTTGCTTGCTTGTTTGCTTGCTGGCTGGCTGCTGGCTGGCTTGTTTCTTTCTTTCATTCTTTCTTTCTTTCTTTCTTTCTTTCTTTATAAGAAAAAAGGAAGAGTGTTTCATATCATACAGAAAATTACTGACAGTGTTCAGAATGTTTCATACTGCTGTGATAGTTTTACACGTGTCCTCATTTCACGTCAATGTGTACTTCATCTTGTTTCTTTAACCCTTTGACTCCCGCACCCTGTCCACCAGCATCCTGCATTGCCAGCCATGCTAGCGAAGCAAAACCTTAACCCTTTGATTCCCTTACCTTATCCACCAGCTTCCTGAAGTAAGTTGGTGGATAGGGTGAGAGCGTCAAAGAGTTGAGTTTTTTGTAGTTGGTGTATTGGATGTGGGATTCAGAAGGTTAAAGTCACAAGGTGTGGATTTTCTGTGCTTTATGTGCTTTTATTGAAAGGGAGATAATTAGAGTGACTTGGCGATCTTGTCTTTTCTTTGTAGAGGTAATGAGTGGTGTGGGGATGGTTAGAGTGATAATGGTGACATGGACTTGAAAACAAAAGATGGATTAAGGAAAGAAACAGAGAGACATAGAGAGGGAGACAGAGATAGAGACAGAGAGAGAGATGGGTGGGTAATGGACAGATATATCATTCTCAAGGATGAATATTTATGGCAAAGGCTTACAGAGACGAAAGAGGATGGAAAGTCAAGAAGAGACAGACAGACAGAGACAAAGAGAGAGAGATAGACAGACAGACAGATAGACAGACAGACAGACAGACAGACAGACAATAACAGTGACAATGATACTATCTTCCAACGGTAGAAGTTATTAGCTAAAACCAATTTTCAAACTTGCCGTTGCTAATCTACATATCTGTTTGTCTGTCTGTGTCTGTCTATCTGTCTGTCTGTCGGTATAATTGCCTGTTTGCGTCTATATATTTCTCTAAAAAAAATACTCATCTCTCTCCCTTCCCCCTACTCCCCCCTCTCTCTCTTTCTCTCCATATCTGTCTATCTGTCTGTCTGTCTGTCTGTCTCTCTCTCTCTCTCTCTCTCTCTCTCACTCTCTCTCTCTCTCCCTATCTAGACATGTCTGTCCTGTTGTCTGTCTACATGGTAACCCCTCATCACTTCGTGAGATGTTCAAAGTTGTTCAAGAAAGGAATTCATCGCATTCAGACAATTCCATATGCGTTTTTCCCAAATCTGCCGGTAAACCATCTAGCAGATTCCTGTAATTTGAGCAAAACCGTGAGCGCTGACAAGGTCTTGAAATGGAGGGGGGTGGGGGAGGGAATGTAAAACAGGACCTGTGGAACGCTAAACTGACACCACCAGACTGATTGGAGTATTAAGGTGGGCAAGGAACAAGCCTTTTCTTCAGGCTGGGTTTGAACTCTGGCATCACATCCTGACTCTACAGCTTTATCAACAAAGCCAGCCCATCCCGCATAAGACAAACACCTCTGGTGCGTTTTTGGAGTCAGTGGGAGATCTCCTCCCCCCCACCCACCCACCATCTCTCTGCTCTTTCTCTCCCTCCCACCCCACTAGCCTCACTCACTCTATATTGGGTGTTAATTTGTCAGACAGCTGTCACAGGATTAGCCAGGCTGACATTGTTGGCTTTTGTTACCAGCTTGCAGTCATTTGTTAATGTCACGAAGACAAACGTTTTCTTGCAATGGCTGCTGTAACAGAATACCTTTCTGTCTATTCTTAAAGACCCAAGCAGTTTCCGTTAGCACGAAAATGGCAGGAGAATCTGGAGAGAGACGATTAAGAGAAATAGATAGTCA
>CM060310.1:90463521-90468521 GCA_030674185.1 Monoplex corrugatus | reverse complement strand
CTGATGAAATGACCGTTCCCGGGTATTTGAACTTATTAACCTGTGTCAAGGTTGTGCCATTTGCTGTTATTTTGCATGAGGGGATTTCATGTTTTTTACTGATCACCATGACTTCAGTCTTCCTGCTGTTTAGTTCCAACCCCTGACCTTTGCTTTCTATTTCTAGTATATTCACAAGGTTTTGTAGGTCCCTTCCATTTCTGCAATTAACTCGGTGTCATCTGCGTACCGAATGTTGTTTATGGTTTTATATAACAAGATTACAATGTACAAAACTGATCATGTAAGGACACTACGTGCCTCATTGATCTTAGAATCTTCTTGTTCATATAATCCATTTAAAAGAGTATTGCGTACATTGCTGATTTAAAAGAAAAAGAGTGCTGCGAAACTTTTCCCGTGCATTATTGATTTTAAAGATTATTCCATAAATCATAACTGATTTTGAAAAGTCATTGTGTAGATCATTGATCTTATAATGTAGTTTTGTACAGAACTGATTTAAAATGTTATTACGTACATTTCTGTTCTGTCCTGTCGGCGTCACCAGGTTCAGTGTTAGCCGCTGCACTCTTTGACACTACCACCTCCCTCCAGGCTGCCCTGTCTTGATTTTTGTGGACAATTTCTTGAATATTTAGGCCACTGATGTTGGTTAAGTTCTCGATGTATGAGATTGGAGGTCTGCCTTTCTTCCTTTTTTCCCACTGTTTTTTTTTTTTTTCCTTCAAAAATGGTTGCCATGAGGTCTGTGTTCTTGCTGCGTGACACATGGCCAGTGTATTTTAGTCTTCTCTTGTTGATGTCTGCTAGTAGTTTTCTGGTGGTATCAAGTTCTTCCAGGACACTTTCATTAGTTCTTCTATCTGTCCATTTGACACGTAGTAGTCTCCGATAAAACCACATCTCTGCTGCCTCAGTTCTTCTCAATTCTTGCGTGCATTATTGAGTTTAAAAGATTATTGCATATATCAGTGAGTTTAGAAGGTTGTTGCTTGCATAAATAATTTAAAAGGTAATTACTTCATGATTGTTTTTTAAAAAGTTATTACGTAACACTTTCTTTTAAAAGGTTATTGTGTACAAAATATATTTAAAAGGTTATTGCGTACACAATTACTTTAAAAGATTATTGCGTACATAATTTATTTAAAAGTTATTACGTACATAATTGATTTAAAAGGTCATTGCATAAGCAATAATTCTAAAAGGTTATTGCGTGCACAGTTATTTGAAGAGATTATTGCGTACATAACTGATTGAAAAGATTATTGCATACACGATTGATTTAAAAGGTTATTCCGTCCATAATTGATTAGAAAGGTTATTCCGTCCATAATTGATTCAAAAGGCTATTGCGTCCATAATTGATTCAAAAGGTCATTGCGTGTATGATTCATTCAAAAGGTTATAGCGTATATACTTGATTTAAAAGGTTATAGCGTATATAATTGATTTAAAAGGTTATAGCGTATATAATTGATTTAAAGGTTACTGCGTCCATAATTGATTCAAAAGGTTATTGCGTCCATAATTGATTCAAAAGTTTATTGCTTATATAATAGATTTAAAGGTTACTGCGTCCATAATTGATTCAAAAGGTTATTGCGTATATAATTGATTTAAAGGTTACTGCGTCCATAATTGATTCAAAAGGTTATTGCGTCCATAATTGATTCAAAAGTTTATTACGTATATAATTGATTTAAAGGTTATTGCGTCCATAATTGATTCAAAAGTTTATTGCGTATATAATAGATTTAAAGGTTATTGCGTCCATAATTGATTCAAAAGTTTATTACGTACATAATTGATTTAAAGGTTACTGCGTCCATAATTGATTCAAAAGGTTATTACGTATATAACTGATTTAAATGTTATTGCGTATATAATTGATTCAAAAGTTTATTACGTACATAATTGATTTAAATGTTATTGCGTATATAATTGATTCAAAAGGTTATTGCGTCCATAATTGATTCAAAAGGTTATTGCGTCCATAATTGATTCAAAAGGTTATTGCGTACATAATTGATTCAAAAGGTTATCGTGTGTATAATTGATTCAAAAGGTTATTGCGTCCATAATTGATTCAAAAGGTTATTGCGTACATAATTGATTCAAAAGGTTATCGTGTGTATAATTGATTCAAAAGGTTATTGCGTCCATAATTGATTCAAAAGGTCATTGCGTGTATGATTCATTCAAAAGGTTATAGCGTATATAATTGATTTAAAAGGTTATTGCGTACAGAATTGATTCAAAAGGTCATTGTGTACATAATTGATTCAAAAGGTCATTGCGTGTATGATTTATTCAAAAGGTTATAGCGTATATAATTGATTCAAAAGGTTATTGTGTGCATAGTTAATTCAAAAGGTCATTGTGTACATAATTGATTCAAAAAGTCATTGTGTGTATGATTCATTCTAAAGGTTATTGCTTACATAATTGATTTAAAAGGTTATTGTGTAAATAATTGATTTAAAAGGTTATTGCGTACAAAAGTGATTTTAAAGATTGTTGCATACACAATCATTTTATAAGGCTACTGAGTGCATAACTGATTTTGAAAGGTTATTGCATGCACAATTATTTAAAAAGGTTATTGCGTACATAAGTGGTTTTAGATTACGTATATTATGTACATACTTCGTCAACCAAAAGAATAAGGCACAAACAGGATGGTTTAAAACGACTTGTGCTCAGACCCTTGTGCCCAGATTATTAACATCGCATTTGTCTGAATTCTAGAAATAACTTATAGCAGGCTAAAAACCCGTTCCTATTTTTCTATGTCTCCTTTGTTCAGAACTTTGCGATTTTGTTTCTTTGGTGTTCTCTATTGTACTCTTAATAAATCCTTTGTTATCTTGTTCGTTCCTTCGTTCGTTCGTTTGTTTGTTTGTTTGTTTGCTTGTTTTGATGTGTTTGTCCGTTTTAAAAAGGGCATCTTTCTTGTTTTGTCAGTTAATTGCAAGTTCTCATCCTCTTTTCGCGTAGTCGTCTTTGTCTGGTTTGTTCTTGTTTGCTTTCTTAGTGAATAGAGATGAAACGTGAAACAGCCTAACCATCTCGATATCTTTCTTTTAAACCTTTGAGGAGCATCCAAAATATACATGCCCTTGAAAATCGTGTTGGGCATTCTAAATCGCTCTCATGACATTGTAGGGAATTATCTTTTACACTATAATGCCCAGAACAGTAACAATTACTTGCACATGCACGTAAAAAAAATGCTGAAAATTTGCATCAAGCCAAGAGATAAATACTGCAGTATATCCTTCAAGATCAAGATGATTAAAAAAAGTTAACAATCACAACAGGACTTATGAAATTATACTCAAATTCCACAAGATATATGCAACAGAGGGTAAGGGACTTTATCGAAAATATACAACATTTCGGGAATAATCCGTGATAGATGGGATGTTAAAGAACTTTTCAAACTGAACCATATTGCATTAATTTTTGCCCATTCGTTGAAAGTTACCAAAAAATTGACACCATTGCGTACCAAACATCTAAAATAAACCCAAACTTTTTCAGTAAGAATTTTGTAAGATTGGGGATTAATTTGCTAAAAATGAAAAAAAAAAAAAAAAAAAAAAAAACCAGCACAGTGGTATATGATTATTCCACACACGAATAGACAACCAGCCTATACAACATGGCCAGGAGTGAAGAAAAGTTTTTCCGATTCAGTTTCTGGGTATTCTCGGTTACAGCAAAGATACATCTGAATCAGTTAAAAAGAGGCCTAATTTTTAGTCAAATCATTCCTAATCAGTGTAAAAAGCAGGCTAATTCACAAAATACATTCCGAAATCGGCTTAAAAGAAGACAGATCACAAGATGAAGGACGACTGAGAGGAAAATAGTGACTGGTGACACTACAGAAGATACACAGAGAACACGATGAAGGCAGCTTGATGGACATGGGCCCAGTTGAAGACAGCAGTCTAACGCAGAGCACCGCAGGATAAGTGCTGTTCTGGCCTTATGTTGCCCATAGAGCTTTCTGGAATTAAGTCATTTCATACAGTTACAGTTCTGGGCGTAGGTGGCCTTCAGCCTGGTAACTGTGAGGCAGAGGAACCATTCCTCAGTTTCAGTTTCAGTTTCTCAACACGACGTCTCCGCGCTCGGAGCGAATTCCATATGCACTAACGTCACAGGTGCCATGTGTATGAGTGATTTTATGTTTTATAAACCCATGAGCTGGCCAGGTCCTGAGGCCCTACCTAGACTATGTTTTATCTAGTCTATATGTTATATTGGTATTGTATCAGTCTATCATTGAGACAGTCTTGGTTTCATGTAAATGACATGTGTATGTGTGTATCTTATCTTCAAAAGGGAATATTATACATAAAGTAAGTAAATAAATATAATTAAAAAAATCAAAGGTCTGAAACACAACACAACTACCTACTTTGTATAAACTCGTCTCACATAACAGAAAGCCACCACCCCCCTCACACCCCAGCCAATGCACAAAGTCTCAGCTGTCTATCAACTAGGTGAGGACAATCTTTCCTTAGTCATAGCCCCGCCAGTCTGTCGTACACTTCTTGAATGTGTTGTTATCTCAGATAGTGGTTTACACAAAGAATTTTGTAGAAGTATAAAAAACATCACCTGTGCACATTTCAGGCCTTTCAGTCTACGCGATAAGTTGAGTCGTTGAATATTTAATGACCGAGGTAGTCTTCAAGACACAGAGAGGTTTTGAATATGACAAACACAGACAAACACACCATTCATGCAAGTCATATCATCCCTGTTAGCGATTTTCAACACATCCAGCTGTGGTTTTGTGGCGTTCTGCAACGCGAATGGTGTCCTGAATTCTGGAATTTATTCAGAAAAATCGTGTCGGGGCCTGTCTGCTGGAGAGCTGGCCAAGATGCCGTAAAGTAGCTTCCCCTTTCAGGTTTTTGTGACGTCAAACGTCAGACAGGACAGAAAATGGAGGGTCATTAAAAGAGTCTAGTGCT
>CM060310.1:90456021-90458521 GCA_030674185.1 Monoplex corrugatus | reverse complement strand
AGATGGAGTGAAAGAGAGAGATTGACACACAAACAGAGAGAGAGAGGGAGGAAGAGAGACAGAGATGCAGACAGACAGACAGACAGAGAAGGAGAGAGAGAGAGAGACCGGGATGTGATGAGGGATCGAGTTACAGGATTTAATGGAAACATCTCATTGTGTAAGGGAGATAACTAAGTGGTTTCCTGCCCTCCTAACCCCCCCCCCCCCAGTCTGCAACACCCACACCCACAACCCACACCCACCGTTTGTCGCACTTCCCTGATGGAGAGGTGTGAAGTGTGGGCTGAACAACTCTCACACAGGCGTGAAGAGCTACGCGTAGAACACACAAACGCACGCACGCACACACAAGAGAGAGAGACACACACCACACCACACCACACACACACACACACACACACACACACACACACACACACACACACACACACACACACACACACACAAACACACCACCACACACAACACACTATACAGACACACACTACTCACGGACTCGCTCACACGCGCACACACATTCACACACACACCACACAACACACACTCTCTCTCTCTTTCTCTGTCTTTCTCTCTCTCTCTCCCCTCTCTCTCTCTTCTTCTCAGTCACTCAAAGACTCGCTCGCACCACACACACAACACACAACACACACTCACACACACACACACACTCACACACACACACACACACACACACACACACAAACACACACACACTACTCTCTCTATCTATCTTCTATCTCTCTCTTCCTCTCAGTCACACAAAGACTCGCATACACACCACACCACCCACACACACACACACACACACACAACAAAACAACACACACACACACACTTCTCTCTCTCTCTCTCTCTCTCTCTCTCTTCCTCTCAGTCACTCAAAGACACACACACCACACTCACGCACACTACACCACACACACACACACACACACACACACACACACACACACACACACACACACACACATACACACATACACATCCTCACTTATAGTGAAAAACGTAAATAAAGACGAACGATACACACAACACACACACACACACACGTACGCACACAGCGTCTGCAATATCGACTAAACAGTAAAGGACGTCTTATGCATCATGCAAGATCTGGTATCTTGAGTTCAAGCCCAGCCAGCGACATTAAAAACATACTCTGCCTGTCTCAACGATTCCATCGTTCTGGTGGTGTGTCGGCTTTGTGTTTCATAATCATAGCTTCCATTTCCTCACCCTCTTCCCTGTCCACTGTCCAGCGCGTGCGGAATTGTCCGAGTGTTGTGAATCTCCCTTCAACAGATTAATAAATTGTTCCTCCTTTCAATCGAGACAGTATTTTTCCGGGAGGGGGGAGGAGGGGAGGGGGGTAGAGAGAGAGAGAGAAACAGACAGACAAGACAGACAGGCAGTGAGAGGCAGGCATGTGATGGCATTCGCTAATCATCATGTTAATGATAAAGAGTAATATACTCATCGTTTTATCACCTTCCCCCCCCCCCCCCCCCCCCCCCGTCTTGAAGGTGCAACGAGGTTGATACAAGATTTGTGAGCAGCGTTAAGAGCTACACACACACGCACGCACGCATACACGTACACACACACGCACGCATATGCACATACACATACATACGCGCGCGCATACACACACATGCAGATGAACACATACACACACGTACATACGCACGCATACACACACATACACACACACACACACACACACACACGTACACACGCACGCACACACGCATATACCCGCACGCGCTCACACACACACACACGCACGCACGCACGCACACGCACACATACTCACACACAGTGAGAGAGAGAGAGAGAGGGGGGGGGAGAGTCTATCAATGTTGCGTATTCAGCAAGTGTGGGGTGTTGAATATGTCTCACACATCATCGCCAAACTCTCTTTCTTTCCCCCTCCCAGCCCCGGCAGTCCCCCCCCCCCCATCACGTCCTCCTTATCCTCGTCCGCCTCATCATCATCTCTCTCTGTCATGCAGTGTGCGATTGGAAGTTAGGGAGGGCATGATAGAAAGATAGAGGAGGAGAAGAGAGAGAAAGAGAGAGAGGGAGAGAGAAATGAAGAGAGAGAGAATGAGAGAGAGGGGAGAATGAAGAGAGAGAGAAGAAGAGGAGAGATGAAAGAGAATGAGAGAGAGAAAGAGAGAGGAGAGAGAGAGAGAGAGAGAGAGGAGAGAATGAAAGAGAAGAATGAGAGAGAAGAAGAGGAGAGAAGGAAAGAGAGAGGAGAATGAAGAGAGAGAGAGGAGAGAATGAAAGAGAGAGAATGAGAGAGAGAGAGGAGAGAATGAAAGAGAGAGAGAGAAGAGAGAAAGAGAGAGAGAGAGAATGAAAGAGAGAGAGAATGATGAAGAGAGAGAAGAGAAGAGAGAGAAAGAGAGAGAGAATGAAGAGAGAGATAGAATAGAGAGAGAAGAGAAAGAGAGAGAATGAGAGAGAGAGAATGAAGAGAAAGAATAAGAGA
>CM060310.1:90413521-90443521 GCA_030674185.1 Monoplex corrugatus | reverse complement strand
ATTTACTTACTTATTTACTTCATTCCTTCCTTCCTTACTTATTTACTTACTTATTTACTTCATTCCTTACTTACTTACTTACTTATTTACTTCCTTACTTACTTACTTACTTACTTACTTACTTACTTACTTCCTTATTTACTTACTTATTTACTTCGTTCCTTCCTTACTTACTTACTTACAGGAAGTATCTCTCTGTCGAAACAACTGCAAAACTCGTTCTCTCCTTCATAATGTCTCGCATTGACTATTGCAATTCACTCCTGTCTGGTCTTCCTGCCTCCACCATTCACATCCTACAGCGCATTCAAAACAATGCTGTACGCCTTGTACTGAAAAAGAAAAAAGCTGACCACATATCTCCTCTCCTGGCACAACTTCACTGGCTCCCTGTATCAAAGCGCATACAGTACAAACTAGACACCATGTGCTACAAAAGCCTCAATAACGCAGCCCCCGATTACCTGTCAAGCCTACTTGAGATCTATCTTCCCTCACGTACCCTCCGCTCTGCCTCCGATCCTCTGACTTTTCGCTTTCCACGCACTAAGCTCAATACCTATGGTCCACGAGCCTTCTCTGTTTCTGGTCCACTCTCCTGGAACAAACTTCCTCTCTCAGTCCGTCAGCAACCTACTTTTGTCTCCTTCAAGTCCGCTCTCAAAACTCACCTTTTCTCCTCCGCATAAAATCCTAACCCCCCTCTGCAGCCTGTCTCCGCTCGGAGGGAATCACATGGTTATAATATATAATTGTATATGCTATGCTCTCTATAATTTTCCATTGGTTTTATTCTTGCTTTTATTGCTTTTATTCTTTCTCCCCATTTATAGCCATGCGTGTGTGTGTGTGTGTGTATGTGTGTGTGTGTGTGTGCGTGCGTGTGTGTGCGTGCGTGCGTGCATGCGTGCTTGCGTGTGTGTCTGCTTCAGCGCTTAGATTTGATTTTATCAAGATTTTGCGCTATATAAATATTGTAATTATTACTTACTTACTTACTTACTTACTTACTTACTTACTTACTTACCTACACGGAGTTTATTCCAAACGCAGAAACTATGTCTTGAAAAATCTAAAACTGAAACTTTTCGAGGTGTAGAAAGAAACATTCCGGTATACTCTTGTAACTGTTCTAATCATAGGGACAGTGTCTTACAAAGAACTAGGGGGAAAAAAGAAGAACCAACAAAAATTTAACCAAACTACTAACTAGGGGAAAAGAAAGAAGAACCGACTACAAACCAAACTTCTTATTGATCCAGTCTGATATTTACCACCCAACTTTTCCTTTGTCAACCTCAGCGACAGCCTCCTTCCAGAGTATCTTGAAGAATGAGCTTGGACAGTGTTTCATGGCGGGTGGCATGACCAAACCTTGCAAGCTTGAGGAATGGAAACAGACGCAGGATTACGCCAGGATATGTGATGACAGTAAGCGTTGAACACAACCCGGTCCTAGAATCTCAGTCTGAAATAGAACTTCTTAGAATTATCTCCATAATTTCCGCTTTCCAACTCTCCATTTTCATCATGGCATTACCAGACATTGTCCCAGATTTTGTCCCTTGATGCTGAAATGATGACTTGAGTATTGGTTGGTTGGAGAACCCAAGTGAGCAGCGTAGGTGTAGTCAGACAGGAGTGTTGCAGAAGATGAATCAACACGAAACAGTCAACGAAGACTGCAAGTGTAAAACTATGAAAATGACCAACGAAGACTGCAAGTGTAAAACTATGAAAATGACCAACGAAGACTGCAAGTGTAAAACTATGAAAATGACCAACGAAGACTACAAGTGTAAAACTATGAAAATGACCAACGAAGACTACAAGTGTAAAACTATGAAAATGACCAACGAAGACTACAAGTGTAAAACTATGAAAATGACCAACGAAGACTGCAAGTGTAAAACTATGAAAATGACCAACGAAGACTACAAGTGTAAAACTATGAAAATGACCAACGAAGACTACAAGTGTAAAACTATGAAAATGACCAACGAAGACTACAAGTGTAAAACTATGAAAATGACCAACGAAGACTACAAGTGTAAAACTATGAAAATGACCAACGAAGACTACAAGTGTAAAACTATGAAAATGACCAACGAAGACTACAAGTGTAAAACTATGAAAATGACCAACGAAGACTACAAGTGTAAAACTATGAAAATGACCAACGAAGACTACAAGTGTAAAACTATGAAAATGACCAACGAAGACTACAAGTGTAAAACTATGAAAATGACCAACGAAGACTACAAGTGTAAAACTATGAAAATGACCAACGAAGACTACAAGTGTAAAACTATGAAAATGACCAACGAAGACTACAAGTGTAAAACTATGAAAATGGCCAACGAAGACTACAAGTGTAAAACTATGAAAATGACCAAAGAAGACTACAAGTGTAAAACTATGAAAATGACCAACGAAGACTACAAGTGTAAAACTATGAAAATGACCAACGAAGACTACAAGTGTAAAACTATGAAAATGACCAACGAAGACTACAAGTGTAAAACTATGAAAATGACCAACGAAGACTACAAGTGTAAAACTATGAAAATGACCAACGAAGACTACAAGTGTAAAACTATGAAAATGACCAACGAAGACTACAAGTGTAAAACTATGAAAATGACCAACGAAGACTACAAGTGTAAAACTATGAAAATGACCAACGAAGACTACAAGTGTAAAACTGAAAATGACCAACGAAGACAAGTGTAAAAACTATGAAAATGACCAACGAAGACTACAAGTGTAAAACTATGAAAATGACCAACGAAGACTACAAGTGTAAAACTATGAAAATGACCAACGAAGACAAGTGTAAAACTATGAAAATGACCAACGAAGACAAGTGTAAAAACTATGAAAATGACCAACGAAGAGTACAAGTGTAAAACTATGAAAATGACCAACGAAGACTACATGTGTAAAACTATGAAAATGACCAACGAAGACTACAAGTGTAAAACTATGAAAATGACCAACGAAGACTACAAGTGTAAAACTATGAAAATGACCAACGAAGACTACAAGTGTAAAACTATGAAAATGACCAACGAAGACTACAAGTGTAAAACTATGAAAATGACCAACGAAGACTACAAGTGTAAAACTATGAAAATGACCAACGAAGACTACAAGTGTAAAACTATGAAAATGACCAACGAAGACTACATGTGTAAAACTATGAAAATGACCAACGAAGACTACAAGTGTAAAACTATGAAAATGACCAACGAAGACTACAAGTGTAAAACTATGAAAATGACCAACGAAGACTACAAGTGTAAAACTATGAAAATGACCAACGAAGACTACAAGTGTAAAACTATGAAAATGACCAACGAAGACTACAAGTGTAAAACTATGAAAATGACCAACGAAGACTACAAGTGTAAAAACTATGAAAATGACCAACGAAGACTACAAGTGTAAAACTATGAAAATGACCAACGAAGACTACAAGTGTAAAACTATGAAAATGACCAACGAAGACTACAAGTGTAAAACTATGAAAATGACCAACGAAGACTACAAGTGTAAAACTATGAAAATGACCAACGAAGACTACAAGTGTAAAACTATGAAAATGACCAACGAAGACTACAAGTGTAAAACTATGAAAATGACCAACGAAGACTACAAGTGTAAAACTATGAAAATGACCAAGGTATTAAGAGAAAAAATCCAAAGACATTATTTGAAGGGCTGGGAAATAAAAACGTTTTCAAAAACACGTCATACGTCACGTGCAAGTCATGTTCAAGCTTTGATAGGGTGAAAAGTTATTGCGAAATAAACGTTGTGTACACGTGTTGTTTTATAGGACATTTTATGAAGAAAGAGAAATTAGAGCACCTGGTCACAACAAGAACGTTCGAGGGAAAGAGAACACATGGTAAACCCAGGGAGAAAATAATATTGGACCGAATTGCAGGGTGGCTGAGGACGGAGAGGGTGGGAGATGTGGTTGCAGCGACAAGGGATAGATTCGTATGGAAGGCGACAATCGCCAGCGCCATGCGGCAGGGCACATGATGATAAAGATGATGATGATGATGATGATGATGATGATGATGATGATGACATGTGTTGTAGAAAGAGAATGGCTGCTTCCTTTCCACGTGTTAGTCTGGACATCAGAAAGAGAGTTCTTGAATGGTATATAGAACCAATACTGTTGTACGGATGCGAGGCGTGGACAGTCAACAAACAAAGCCAGAACAAGATTGAGGCAGCCGAGATGTGGTTTCTAAGAAGAATGTTGAGAGTTCCATGGACAGCAAAGAAAACAAACGAGACAGTCTTGATGGAGGCAGACACAAGTAGATCACTCATAAGGAAGATTAGGAAAAAACACAGGCAACATTTATAGGCCATTTTATGAGGAAGGGGGATTTGGAGCACCTGGTCACAACGGGAAAGCTGGAGGGAAAGAGAGCACCGGGTAGACCCAGGAAGAAAATTCTGGACGGACTTGCAGAGTGGCTGGGGACGAGGAGGGTGGGGGAGATGCTAGGGGCAACGAGAGATAGAGACAGATGGAAGTCCATGATCGCCAGCGCCATGCGGCAGGGCACCTGATGATGATGATGATGAGTCTAGACATGAAAGGAAACAGAACAGGAAAACCAAAGAAATAATAAACATCAGAAAAAGCCATCCAAAGAAGAAGAAAAGAAGACGTCAAGATGTTAAAAGACTCAAAGAATAAGGGAAGGGGGGGAGGAGGAGGGAGTGCCAACGGTGCTGTGGCGCTATGTAAGTGGGTCAACGACATGGAATGAGGTCAGTCGTGATTTTTTCCCCTCACACACACACACACACACACACACACACACACACACACACACACACACACACACACACACCCCTCCCCTTTATTTCCCATCCCTCAATGTCTAGTACACCTTGTCCAAGGGATGCTTCATTGCTTGGGTGTCTGTGTCTGCCTCTGCCACCCGCAACAATACCTCCCTCCTTTCACACACACACACACACACACACACACACACACACACACACACACACACATATATATATATATATATATATATATATATATATATACATATATACACACACATACACACACACACTCGCACGCACGCACGCACACACACATACACGAACACACATATACACACGCACATGCACACACACACACAACACGCGCACACACACACACACGCACGCACGTACACACATACGCACACATACATACATATATACATACATACATACATGTATACATACATACATACATGTATACATATGTGATAGGTCGCGTGGTTAAGGGGGGGGGGGTAAGGTGATGATGATATTATTGATGAATCGCAGCGCCAGGTGAGATGGATGAGTGGGTTAAGGGGTTTGGTGATGATTGCTGTGGTGGTCCTATAATCCAGAGCAGAAAGGGAAGTCTCTCAATCAAAACACAAGTCCTCGTTGTGTTACTTGACTCTTTATTATCTCTTGATGAGGATAGGTAGGGAAGGAAAACAGGGAAAATGGGAAAATGACAATAAGGGAAAAGGACCGTACTGGGATATGGAAGGAGACAAAAGAATACGAAGAAGAAGACAGGAAGGAAGATGCCAAAGAAGACAGTGCCTGTAAGACACAAAATAGGTTTCATAAATACAATGACAAAGTACACATTTTGTGAAATACCAATGTCAATGTACAAGAGTGAACCACTACATTCTAACAGAAGATGTCTACATTTACAAACAAAAGCACTAGCATTTGTAAACATGCAACAAATAATTGATAACAAAATGTTGTGTAAAGAACTACTACATTATACCAAAATATGTGGTGTCGATATTTACATTCTAAAGCACTAACACTTGTAAACATGGAACAATTAATTGATGACAAAACATTGAGTAACCCTTTGATAAGTTGAGGGTAAACTACCATACTGCTTGTTCGATAGCCTTAGCATAGAGTAGACTTTCAATAATGTACTGGCAAAATAATGCACAGTCATATTAAGCTGTTCGGCCGCCATGGGCTGAGTTAGTTGTAACATAACATCTGAGTGGGCAGCTATTGGACAGTGAATATTCTGTAGTGATGACAGACATAGTATTTGACTATGTGAACTGTCATCACAAACATTGGGTCTACCTTATCGAATAGCAGTCAACACACTTGAGTCATCCATTAAATATTTGCTCCATGTAGTTATGTGTAATTCTATGTCTAGTGCTAGAGATAGTGATGACAAAATAGCATAGCATATTACTAGTTAAGCTATGTCATCAAAGCAACATTCTATATTAATAATGATTAGCAGTGGTGCTGAGCAGACAAGGGATACAACAATTGGATCAGTTCGCTGAGCACATGTTTCATCAACTACCATTATGTACACACATACAACATTATCAAGTATAAAATAGTGTACAATAATGCATTGCATCCTGGTAGCTTTCAGACAGTTAATATTCAGTGGTGATGACATAGTAGGCCTATTTGACAATGAGAACTATGTCATCACAAACAGCACCTAATCAAGTAGCAGTCAGCAGTGTTGAGAGAACACACTTGAGTAATCTATTACCCATTATCTCTGTGTGATTAAGTATAATTCTAGATCAAGTGCTAGAGACAATGATAACAAAATAGTATAGCATATTACTATTAAACCATGTCACCAAAACAACACTCTATACATGATTATCAGTGGCGCTGATCAGCTAAGGGATACACTAAACAGATCAATTAGCTGAGCACGTGTTTCATCAGTCATCATGTCAGTATGTAAAAATACAACCTTGTCAGGTATAAAATACTCTTCCTCTGCACAACAATGCCTTGTATCCTGGCTTTTGGCAGAATATGGTTGTCCATAGTCCTACAATAGCCACATGAAAATAGGGGCTAAATCTATAGTGGTTATTACATTTAAACCTCAGTCCCATCTTTACAATGGTGGCCGCCACGCTAAGTGCTACAGGTCTTGTGAGATAGCACATCGTTTAGATCAAAACGTACTTTCTCGCTGTGTGAATTCTGCAAATCTAACGCGGTACTCAATAGACTCGAGCTAGAATCTAAAGAAATAAGAGACATTAAAGTCCCTAAGCTTACTGCAAATGACAATGAATAATAAAGTGATAAAAATCCAGAACTTACTACAGTAACGCCGTGAAGATGATCACCTGCTGTGAGATCAAGAGTGGTGGCAGGAAAGGGCACCTCTGGTAATACTGAGAGTGGCGGTGGAAAAGCACACGCTATGATGCGCCTTGTTAATTTGTACTCTGGGAACAGAGCATGATGGTCATATTTTCAAATCTCAAACCTTTCAGATGGCAAGGTCTGATTGGTTGTTCTCACCTAATTAATAAGTCAACCAGATGCCAAGGTCTGATTGGTTGTTCTCACCTAATTAATAAGTCAACACTTAGTGTGTAGTTTTAACGCAGCGCGTCAGTACACACAAGTGAAACGCTGGTCATTGTCCGAGTGTTCCCGCCGGCAATTACACGGCGATTGTTCTACAATGCTGAAGGCAGCATGCATACATTAGTGCCTAGTGACGGCCCCCCCTCTACGTTCTGTAAAACTACCACGTAATACTGACTGGAGATGACGACAAAATCTTGTCGTAGGCCCGCTTTAGAGTACATGTACACATTGTAGATCTGCTAATTGTTTAGCAGTGTGTTATCTACAATCGTCATGTACTGGCTAGATCCTTGGATTGTTCAATGCATGGCTATGGGTAGGCAGAGGCTGTGAGATAATAGTACAATTTGACCAAGAGAACGCAAGGCGTTTTTGATCTAGGCAAGCACGCTACACGGTGTTGCCTTTGAGCGTTGTAGGTAAATGGGGAAAGATCGTAACAGAGCAAGGCACTCTGTTACACCTCCCCCCACCAATTTGAAAACCATCGTCCGCGATGGTGCGCGAACATTGGGTAAATTCTTGAGGGCTGAAATTTCAGGGCCACCTCAAGAATTCATAAAATTGAGAAATGCTATGAATATGGTGGAGTATGGAATCCACTTGCATATTAGCTAGGGCATGCATGGGCAAACTGGAAGAGTTGCAATTTCAGTTCCGAAAGGACAGTTACACTGCTTGGTCAAGTTAGGACTCTGACTTGGTCAACATAACTGGCAGTACGAAAGTATGAAACACTGAAATGGCAAATGCCTTAACATAATAAGCTAGAGAAAGTAGCATTAAAGAAAGTAGCATTTAATAAATTCACTAAAGCCTCTTTGCCATACCTATGCATCAAAACATTCATTACGGGAAACAAAATGACAAATGTATAAAACTACATGTAATATGTAAAGAGCATCACATCAATGTCAATCAAAATTCCGAAGGTATGCTTCAGTGAAAATGAAGAAAAATTTGAAAAGAGAATGTGCAAATAATCATACATGGGCATATACATGGTACAATAATAATCATACATGGGCATATACACGGTACAATAGTACACCTAGGTCAGTCTCTCAAATGCAATTATGAAGCATACAATGTAAAATGTCTTACTAAAAATATTCATAATATCTGTAGGTAGGCAAGCTATGAAAAGTTCTTTCATGCGACCACGGAAAGGATCGCATAAGAGTCTACATCTTATTTTGAAGTTCTCACTGCGTCTTGTTCAGGAGACGTTGGGAGCGCCGTGGAGGGATGGGCGGAAGTGCAGGTATAGCTGGCTGTGGTGCAGGATCAGTGGGTAAAGGGTGAGCCGGCACAGTGCGCCTTGGTTTTGGCCGTGGACGGAAGACCCAGGTTTCCTCTTCCGAGTCCGACTCAGAAGAGTATTGTTGTCGTGGTACAGGTTGTGGAAGTGGTTGACCCACAGCTGCATTGAGGAGTCCAGTTGCTGGCTGTAGGTCCCGTCGGTTGATCACCCGCTCTGGTCCACCTGAGACAGGGAGTACTGAATAAACATGCTGACCGCCATATGGCCTGGCTGTCACACGATAAAGCTGGGGCTGCCAGTAGTCCTGGATCTTGTTGCGTCCTATGAGACGGTTACGGACATAGACATGATCACCAACCTGTAGCTCATGGTCTGCAGCTTGTTTGGGGTCATACCGGGCTCGGTCCGCTGCTGCTTTTCGGAGCTGGTCCAGGGCTTTCTGGTGTGCTGCCAGGAGTCGTACGCGGTGTTGCTTTACCCAGTCAACTGTCCCAGCTGCTGTGGTGGCTGGCCGTCCTAAAAGGTCATCTACTGGGAGTCTGGGTTCCTGGCCAAAGAGGAGGAAATATGGTGTAAAACCTGTGGAGGCATGGGGCGTTGTGTTGTACGCCTGTAGCAGCTCTGGCAGGTGAAGAGGCCACCGCCTCTTTTGTTCTGGGGGCAGTGTTCTCAGGAGGTCTTGCAAGGATCGGTTAAATCGCTCACATTGTGCGTTACCCTGGGGATGGTACGGAGTTGTTCTCGTCTTCCGGATCCCATAGAGATCACACAGTTCCTTCACCAGCTTCGATTCAAACTCTCGCCCCTGGTCACTGTGGATCCGTTCTGGTACCCCATAGCGTTGGAACCATTCTTGTACCAGGACCCGGGCAACTGTTGACGCTTCTTGGTTGCGGGTAGGAATGGCCTGTGCAAACTTGGTGAACACATCTGTGAGGACAAGAACGGTGTCGCGGCCATCAGTTGCAGGTTCAAGCTTGGTGAAATCTATTGCGAGGATCTCCAAGGGTCTACTTGCCAAAAGGGGGGTAGATGGGGTATGCAGTCTAGTGGGAAGGCGATTCATGGCACAGCGTTGGCAGTTTGCCAGGTACTGCTTCACATCTGCATACATGCCAGGCCAATAGACACGGGTCCGGAGTAGCTCCATGGTCCTGTCGTAACCCTGGTGGCCCATGCAATCATGCAGGGATGCCAGGACATCAGGGCGTAGTGAGCTGGGGAGGACTAGTTGCTCACAGGCTCCATGCGATGGGTCCGTCACTCGCCGGTACAGCAACCCCTCTTTGCAGATGAGACGAGGGTATTGCCGTACTAGCGTGCGCAGCTGGTGGTTGTGGCTACCTGGTGGCTTGGCTGGCCAGGACTTCAGTACAGGTCCCAAAGTGTTGTCTTGGGTCTGCAGTTGATGGAGCTCCTTTGTTGACAGGCGTGGCAAGATGGTGTCCGTTTGCAGGGACTCGTCAGGCGGTGCTGCATGGTCCTGTTGGTCAGCCTGTGGGGTAGTGGCGTTCTGGCTGTTGCAGCAGGTCTGCTGGACTATAGCAACTTCAGGTGGCATGGGTGTGGGAGGGGGTAGGGCACTGGGGCTGTGGGGTAATCGGGAAAGGGCATCAGCAGGGTTGGTCTTTCCTGGTCGGTATTTGATGTCGAAATTAAACTGGGCAAGTTGTGCTGCCCATCTTTGTTCCAAGGCACCAAGGGGAGCGGTTCTGAAGTGGACTAGGGGATTGTTGTCGGTGAAGACAACAAAATTCGCTCCCAGCAGGTAGTGGCGGAACTTTTCAGTGATGGCCCATTTGAGAGCCAGGAACTCCAACTTCATGCTGCTATAGGCGGCCTTGTTCTTCTCTGTAGACTGAAGACGGCGGCTGGCATAGGCAATGACACGACGACCTCCCTCTTGATCTTGGGATAGGATGGCACTTAACCCATCATGGCTGGCGTCTGTTTCCAGGATGAAGGGTTTGGTGAAATCGGCGTAGCTCAATATTGGCGCAGAGATCAGTGCCGTCTTCAGAGCATCAAAGGCTGTCTGCTGGATGGTGCCCCACAGGTTGGAAATGTCCACAGTTTTCTTCTTAGCATCTCTACTACCCTCTGCGACCAGGTCGTGGAGTGGTCCTGCTAATTTAGAGAAGCGGTGGATAAAACGCCGGTAGTAACTGGCAAAACCCAGAAAGCTTCGCAGGGCTGTTGTTGTGGTAGGTCTTGGCCAGTCTCTCACTGCCTCAATCTTGCTATCTTCACAGCTGACTCCCCCAGCTGAAATGGTGTGGCCCAGGTAATTAACTTCCCGACGAAGGAACTGGCACTTGTCCAGGCGCAGTTTCATGCCCACAGCTGCGATGCGTCCCAATAGTCGATCAAGGTGTTCCTGATGTTCCTCAAAGGTTTTCGAATATACCAGAAGGTCATCCAAGTATACAAGGAGAAACTGAAACATGAAGTCCGACACTGTTGACTGCATCAGGCGCTGGAATGTTGCTGGTGCCGAGACTAACCCCATAGGCATTCTCGTATATTCATAAAGACCCATGGGAGTGACAAATGCTGTTTTGTGTTGATCGTCTGGGTGCATCGCAATCTGGTGATAACCACTGGCCAGGTCAAGTGTTGAAAAGAACTGAGCACCTACAAGGGCATCAAAAGACTCTTGTATCCGTGGTAGTGGGTAGGCGTCACCAACAGTCTTCTTGTTGAGGCGTCGGTAGTCAACACAAAGTCGGAGGCTGCCATCTTTCTTTCTGACAATTACTATGGGGGCAGCATATGGGCTGTAGCTCTCAACGATGACCTTCTGCGCAAGAAGTCCCTTGATGTGTTCCTGTACCTCTTTCAGCTGGTGTGGGGGAATGCGTCGATATGGTACGGCCACAGGCGTAGGGTCTGTTGTTCGGATGCGGTGGTGAACTGCATCTGTGTAGCCTACGTCGTTGTTATCCTTGGTGAAACTTGCTGTGTGTTTGGAAAGCAGCTCTTGCAGTTGTTTTTGCTGTTCAGCAGTGCCATCAAACTTGACATAAGGATGCGCCTGACTAGGTGGAGAGGGAGGTGGAGTAGGGCTAGATGTTTGGGCTTCCATGGAGACTACCAGCTCGTTCACTGTTGTTGAAAACTGGACATTACTTGGGCCCTCAACAGCTGTGATGGAACTTAGAACTGCCACGGGAGTTTTGGCAGGGAGAAAGACATCTTCCTGGGACAAGTTTGCAAGCCGTACATACCTGGAGTTGTGGTCAGCATCCAGGAGAGTGGGAACCAGCATGAGACCCCCAGGCAGTGGTCGGGCCAAAGGTGACGCGAGGAACTGACGGGCAACTTGATTTCCCGTCACCTGGATTGTAGCCATGGAGTTGGCAGGGATTCTGCAACGTTGCGTGGTTCGTGCCATCCCTCGGGTCAGGGCGTTTTCTCTGCGAATCTCTCTTGCTATGGCTTGGAGGGATGAAGGGAGGTTTGGGGCTTGGGAAAGGCAAGGGCCAAGGACATTCATGCCTAGCAGAACCGGCAGGCGCTTTTTGCGTTGCTGCATAGACGGCTCTGTGGGCTCTTTGACTACAAGGACTGGGATATTGGGGCAGCGGTGTCCAAAGAGTTCAATGTCGACGACGTAGATGCCGGAGTATGGAACTTCTGCGCCGTTGACTGCTCTTAGGGTAACATGGCAGTCCTGAAGTGAAAGGTCTTTCAGGTGCTGTGCAGCCCATGTTTCAGTCACTGTAGTTACTTCACTGCCAGTGTCGACAAGTGCAGAGACCCTCTTATGGTTGATGGTGATGTCTGCAGTGGGGCACTGGCCAGTGAGTCCTGATTGTACTGTGTTCCCCGTTGCCCGTTTGTTGCTGGCAACGGGGACTAGAAGTTTCCCTGCTGCCTCTGTTGGGTATGTTGGCGTTGCTGTTGTGGGCGGTCACGCTGTCGTTGCTGGCGTTGTGGGTATGTGTTTTGGTACTGCTGCTGTTGTTGCTGCCAGGTGTGTTGGCCCGTCTCTCTCAGGTATGCCCGTTTTGCCCGGCACTGGTCTTCAGTGTGACTAAAACGCTGGCACCAAATACAGTATTTGTGCCTCCTGCCCTGTTCCAACTGATTCCCATTGTAGCTGGGTATGGGTCTACTAGCAGTAGGAGGTGGTTTAGGTGTGGTCGTGTCCTGCCGTCTTTCTAATTTGGTGGTGAGGTCTGCTATCTGTGCTTCCAGCCGTGCCAGTGTGGCATTGTATTCCAATGTTACTGCTTGTTGGGCTGGGGACTCCTGGGTGCCATCTTCCCGTACCCAGCGCTGGGCTTCTCTCTGGGCTCCTTCGAAGGACACATCACAGCGGTCCCGAATATACCGCTTGATATCCCTCTTGAGGGCTGTTGGCTGTAGGCCATTGGCAAAGGTGTCCCTCAAGACATTCTCTGAGAGAGGGCTGTCAATCTGTACGTGGTTCACCTTGTTCCACTGAGTCCAAAGTCTAGTGGCATACTCAGTGACAGATTCACCAAGACCCTGTTGAGTCCTATAGAATGCTGCGGCCAATGTTGAAGCATCCCTCTGTTCGCCCCAGTTCTCATCGATGATTTTGAAGATTTTATCTGGCGTATTGATTTTCAGTGCTGGCATGCGAACAATTAGTTTTCTGGCCTGTCCATCTAGTGCAGATAGGATCCATCCTGCTGCTGCTGCTGTATCCTCTATAGGTTGTAGGTGAAGAGCCAGTTTGACTTCACGCATGAAATCTTCAGCATCAAGGGTGCCATCTTCTCCTGAGAACTTTGGCAATTTCTGGGGGCGAAGAATCGGAGTGTTCACTACAGCCATGTCGTGGGAGTGTTGTCGGTCAGTTGGGCAGCCTGTAGCACTGTCTTCCTTTTAGTTCCCTTTCCGAATCTGGATCCTGCTTGCAGCGCCAAGTGTGATAGGTCGTGTGGTTAAGGGGGATAAGGTGATTATGATTTTGATGATATCGATGGTATTGATGGATGAGTGGGTTAAGGGGTTTGGTGATGATTGCTGTGGTGGTCCTATAATCCAGAGCAGAAAGGGAAGTCTCTCAATCAAAACACAAGTCCTCGTTGTGTTACTTGACTCTTTATTATCTCTTGATGAGGATAGGTAGGGAAGGAAAACAGGGAAAATGGGAAAATGACAATAAGGGAAAAGGACCGTACTGGGATATGGAAGGAGACAAAAGAATACGAAGAAGAAGACAGGAAGGAAGATGCCAAAGAAGACAGTGCCTGTAAGACACAAAATAGGTTTCATAAATACAATGACAAAGTACACATTTTGTGAAATACCAATGTCAATGTACAAGAGTGAACCACTACATTCTAACAGAAGATGTCTACATTTACAAACAAAAGCACTAGCATTTGTAAACATGCAACAAATAATTGATAACAAAATGTTGTGTAAAGAACTACTACATTATACCAAAATATGTGGTGTCGATATTTACATTCTAAAGCACTAACACTTGTAAACATGGAACAATTAATTGATGACAAAACATTGAGTAACCCTTTGATAAGTTGAGGGTAAACTACCATACTGCTTGTTCGATAGCCTTAGCATAGAGTAGACTTTCAATAATGTACTGGCAAAATAATGCACAGTCATATTAAGCTGTTCGGCCGCCATGGGCTGAGTTAGTTGTAACATAACATCTGAGTGGGCAGCTATTGGACAGTGAATATTCTGTAGTGATGACAGACATAGTATTTGACTATGTGAACTGTCATCACAAACATTGGGTCTACCTTATCGAATAGCAGTCAACACACTTGAGTCATCCATTAAATATTTGCTCCATGTAGTTATGTGTAATTCTATGTCTAGTGCTAGAGATAGTGATGACAAAATAGCATAGCATATTACTAGTTAAGCTATGTCATCAAAGCAACATTCTATATTAATAATGATTAGCAGTGGTGCTGAGCAGACAAGGGATACAACAATTGGATCAGTTCGCTGAGCACATGTTTCATCAACTACCATTATGTACACACATACAACATTATCAAGTATAAAATAGTGTACAATAATGCATTGCATCCTGGTAGCTTTCAGACAGTTAATATTCAGTGGTGATGACATAGTAGGCCTATTTGACAATGAGAACTATGTCATCACAAACAGCACCTAATCAAGTAGCAGTCAGCAGTGTTGAGAGAACACACTTGAGTAATCTATTACCCATTATCTCTGTGTGATTAAGTATAATTCTAGATCAAGTGCTAGAGACAATGATAACAAAATAGTATAGCATATTACTATTAAACCATGTCACCAAAACAACACTCTATACATGATTATCAGTGGCGCTGATCAGCTAAGGGATACACTAAACAGATCAATTAGCTGAGCACGTGTTTCATCAGTCATCATGTCAGTATGTAAAAATACAACCTTGTCAGGTATAAAATACTCTTCCTCTGCACAACAATGCCTTGTATCCTGGCTTTTGGCAGAATATGGTTGTCCATAGTCCTACAATAGCCACATGAAAATAGGGGCTAAATCTATAGTGGTTATTACATTTAAACCTCAGTCCCATCTTTACAATGGTGGCCGCCACGCTAAGTGCTACAGGTCTTGTGAGATAGCACATCGTTTAGATCAAAACGTACTTTCTCGCTGTGTGAATTCTGCAAATCTAACGCGGTACTCAATAGACTCGAGCTAGAATCTAAAGAAATAAGAGACATTAAAGTCCCTAAGCTTACTGCAAATGACAATGAATAATAAAGTGATAAAAATCCAGAACTTACTACAGTAACGCCGTGAAGATGATCACCTGCTGTGAGATCAAGAGTGGTGGCAGGAAAGGGCACCTCTGGTAATACTGAGAGTGGCGGTGGAAAAGCACACGCTATGATGCGCCTTGTTAATTTGTACTCTGGGAACAGAGCATGATGGTCATATTTTCAAATCTCAAACCTTTCAGATGGCAAGGTCTGATTGGTTGTTCTCACCTAATTAATAAGTCAACCAGATGCCAAGGTCTGATTGGTTGTTCTCACCTAATTAATAAGTCAACACTTAGTGTGTAGTTTTAACGCAGCGCGTCAGTACACACAAGTGAAACGCTGGTCATTGTCCGAGTGTTCCCGCCGGCAATTACACGGCGATTGTTCTACAATGCTGAAGGCAGCATGCATACATTAGTGCCTAGTGACGGCCCCCCCTCTACGTTCTGTAAAACTACCACGTAATACTGACTGGAGATGACGACAAAATCTTGTCGTAGGCCCGCTTTAGAGTACATGTACACATTGTAGATCTGCTAATTGTTTAGCAGTGTGTTATCTACAATCGTCATGTACTGGCTAGATCCTTGGATTGTTCAATGCATGGCTATGGGTAGGCAGAGGCTGTGAGATAATAGTACAATTTGACCAAGAGAACGCAAGGCGTTTTTGATCTAGGCAAGCACGCTACACGGTGTTGCCTTTGAGCGTTGTAGGTAAATGGGGAAAGATCGTAACAGAGCAAGGCACTCTGTTACACATACATACATACATACGTACATATATACATACATACATACATACATACATATATACACGCACGCATATATATACACACATACACACGTACATGTGCACACAAACATAGACACACACATACATACATACATACATACATACATACATACACACGCACGCATATGCCACACACACACACACACACACACACACACACACACACATCCGCGCAGGGGCCAGTTGGGGGTACGGGTACAAAGGTTAGCTGAACACTGGTTGTGGCAGGGTGTGTGTTTGTGTGTATGTGCGTATGTGTGCTTGTGTGTATGTC
The DNA here is from genome assembly GCA_030674185.1 of Monoplex corrugatus. NCBI lineage: Eukaryota > Metazoa > Mollusca > Gastropoda > Littorinimorpha > Ranellidae > Monoplex > Monoplex corrugatus. The sequence continues at coordinate 90,427,014 of CM060310.1, read as the reverse complement.
TGTCTGTGTGTGTATGTGTTTGTGTAAGTGTGTCTGTTTGTGTGCGTATGTGTGTATGCGTGTGTGTGTGTGTGTGTGTGTGTGTATGGTGTTTGTGTTAGTGTTTGTATATATGTGTGTGCTAGTGTGTGTGTGTGCGCGTATGTGTGCTTGTGTGTCTGTCTGTCTTTGTGTGTGTGTGTTTGTGTACGTGTGTCTGTCTGTCTGTGTGTTTGTGTGCGTATGTGTGCATGCGCGCGCGCGCGCGCGTGTGTGTGTGTGTGTGTTGTGTATGTATGGGTGTTGTGTTAGTGTTTGTATATTGATGTGCTAGTGTGTGTGTGTTGGCGTGCGTATGCGTGTCTGTGTGTGGTGTGTGTGTGTGTGTGTGTGTGTGTGTGTGTGCATGTATGGATGTTGTTTACTGTTAGTGTTTGTATATGTGTGTGTGTGTGTGTGTCGCGCGCGTATGCGTGTCAGTGTGTGTGTGTGTGTGTGTGTGTGTGTTGTATGTGTGTGTGTGTGTATGTATGTGTGTTTGTGTGTGTGTGTGTGCGTGCGGTGTGTGTGTGTGTGTGTGTGTGTGTGTGTATGTAGTGTGTGTTGTTGTATGTATGTGTGTGTGCATGTGCGTGTGTGTATGTGTGGTGGTGTGCGTATGTGTGTGTGTGTGTTTGTATGTGTGTGAGTGTCTGTGTGTGTGTGTGTGGGGTGTGTGCGTATGTGTGTGTGTGTGTGTGTGGTGTGTGTGTGTGTGTGTGTGTGTGTGTGGTGCGTATGTGTGTGTGGTGTGTGGTGTGTTGTGTATGTGTTGTGTGTATGATTGTGTGTGTAGTGTGTTCTGTGCGCGCGCGTGTGTGTGTGTTTGTGTGTGTGTGTGTGGTGTTCATTCACGTAATGAAGTCCATCCATCACATGTCTAAGTGTAGACATCACTGTGTACATCGTCTTTTCTCTTCCTGTCCTTTCTTTCTGCCCTCTGTCTCAGTCTGCAGATCAAACAAACAAACAAACGAGACCAAAAAAAAGAAAGAATAACGATAAAAAGAAATCCCAAGAGATTGTTTCATGTGGAATGGAGAGAGACGTGTGTCTCATCATCATCATCATCATCATCATCATCATCATCATCATCATCATCAGGTGCCCTGCCGCATGGCGTTGGCAACCATGGACTTCCATCCATCTCTATCTCTCGTTGCCCCTAGCATCTCCCCCACCCTCCTCGTCCCCAGCCACTCTGCAAGAGTTTCGTTTTGTACTGAGAGAACGTGACAGGGCTGTACTCTGTGCTTATTATCATGGTATATCATGACGTCAACAGGCCCGAGAGATACAGACACCTACGCTGTTGGTCAGGATTTCAAGGCAACATCCTCCATGACGCATCCATGAAATGGATGAGACTCGACTGTGAGGTCTCAGTCTTCCCATACCATACTGAACTCTTGGTAAGGAGCTGGTTAGGGTTGCAAAATCCCACAAAGACGTATTGATGGGGATTTGAACCCCCACAGTCTTCCAATCGTTAGTCCGTTGTGCTAACCACTACACCACGGCCACTGTGATACAGTGATCTGCAAATCAGATTGGTGACTTGGAGGTTGTGGGTTCCCTTCCAGTGGATTCAGAGACATCATTGTAGGATTGATGTCCTTGACAAGCTCCTTCCCCACTGTTGAGCGTTGTACCAACTCAGAGCACAGGGACACACAGTGGAAAGTTATCTGCGTGGTGATCGTGCGATTGTAGGTTCTGCCGAGATCTCACTTTCGAACCAGTGCAGCCGGATTGACAGGTTGATAAATTTAAATATCTGGGAACAATCATTTTCACCAGACGGCAGATGCACATCAAAAATAGCCAGCACAAGTGGCCAAGCCAAAACAGCATTCAATAAGATGAAAAGCATTCTTACCAACAAATGCCTATCAATTAACATCAGGAAGAGAGTTCTTGAATGTTATATAGAACCGATAATGTTATACGGTTGTGAGGCGTGGACAGTCAACAAGCAAAGCTTGAACAAGATTGAGGCAGCTGAGATGTGGTTTCTCAGAAGAATGTTGAGAGTTCCATGGATTGCAAAGAAAACAAACGAGACAGTCTTGATGGAGGCAGACACAAGAAGATCATTGATAAAGAAGATTAGGAAAAGACAGGCAACATTTATAGGCCATTTTTATGAGGAAAGGGGAATTAGAGCACTTGGTCAGAACAGGAAAAGTGGAGAGAAACAGAGCACCGGGTAGACCCATGGAGAAAACATTGGACGGACTTGCAGGGTGGCTGAGAACAGAGAGGGTAGCATATGTGCTTGAGCAGCAAGGGACAGATTCATATGGAGGGCCATGATCGCCAACGCCATGTAGCAGGGCACTTGATGATGATGATGATGATGATGATGATGATGATGATGATGATGCAGCCGGATTGGAAGATTGGAGCTTTACCCCTCTGCCGACCAAAGCTTCCTGCAATAGTCAGGAGGAAAGGGAAAAAAAGAGTTAAGGTTAACAAGAAACGCCACGAGGGTGTGGATGGGACCCGGAGCACCAATGCCGCGCCACCCTCCGGACAACCATCCCCCCAAGCTCCCGACGCCACCCGACAATCATCCCATAAAGCAAAGGGGGAGGGGGGTGTTCATGCGCTGCATGACCCACTCGGTCCCAGTCACCACCACCCCGCCCACATACTGAATGGCAAGGTGGGGGAAGATGACAAACCCCGGGACACAGCCCCACAACGCGCACCAACTAGGTCCAGCCCAGCCTCCGGACCAAGAGAGAACGGAAGACGTCTCTCTCTGGCCCCACTCTGGTCTTCTTCCCCCTTACTATAGTCTCGAACTCGTGTAGTTGGATAAGAAGGTGGGAGCTTTGTCTCACTGCCAAACAACCTTCCCACAGTCTCCAGGAGAAAGGGGGATAAGTCAGGAGGAGAAGAAAGAAAAAAAGGGGACATTATAAGACAGTGTGCAATGTCTGGCAGATTCCATCCTAGTGACGCGACCATTACCCGTGTGTCTGTCTCTGCCACCCGCAACAATACCCCCCTGTCACACACACCTCACACTCGCCGGTGGAGGGAGGGTGGTGGGGTGGTTTTGGGAGGGAGTGGCGGGGGTGACTAGGGGTTAGGTGTATGTTCACTCACGTAATGAAGTCCATCCATCACATGTCAGTGTAGTAGACATCATTGTGTACATCGTCCTTTTCCTTCCTGTCCGGCTCTGGTCTCTGTCTGGAGTTGTTCATCTGCATTTTAAGAAGAAGAGGAGCTGTTCGTACCGACTGTAGTGAGACTTGTATGTACGAGACAGTCTTGAGAAGGGCTATAGGTATATAAGTTGTTCGTACCGACTGTAGTAAGGCTGTATGTATGAGTCTGAAGAAGGGCTATCGGTATATAAGTTGTTCGTACCGACTGTAGTGAGACTTGTATGAATGAGTCCGTTTGAAGAAGGGCTATAGGTATATAAGGTGTTTGTACCGACTGTAGTGAGGTTGCTTATGTATGAGTCAGTCTGGAGAAGGGCTATCGGTATATAAGTTGTTTGTACCGACTGTAGTGAGACTTGTATGTATGAGTCCGTTTGAAGAAGGGCTATCGGTATATAAGTTGTTCGTACCGACTGTAGTAAGGCTGTATGTATGAGTCCGTTTGAAGAAGGGCTATCGGTATATAAGTTGTTTGTACCGACTGTAGTGAGACTTGTATGTATGAGTCCGTTTGAAGAAGGGCTATCGGTATATAAGTTGTTCGTACCGACTGTAGTAAGGCTGTATGTATGAGTCCGTTTGAAGAAGGGCTATCGGTATATAAGTTGTTTGTACCGACTGTAGTGAGACTTGTATGTATGAGTCCGTTTGAAGAAGGGCTATCGGTATATAAGTTGTTCGTACCGACTGTAGTAAGGCTGTATGTATGAGTCTGTCTGGAGAAGGGCTATTGGTATATAAGTTGTTCGTACCGACTGTAGTAAGGTTGTATGTATGAGTCTGTCTGGAGAAGGGCTATTGGTATATAAGTTGTTCGTACCGACTGTAGTAAGGCTGTATGTATGAGTCCGTTTGAAGAAGGGCTATCGGTATATAAGTTGTTTGTACCGACTGTAGTAAGGTTGTATGTATGAGTCTGTCTGGAGAAGGGCTATTGGTATATAAGTTGTTCGTACCGACTGTAGTAAGGTTGTATGTATGAGTCTGTCTGGAGAAGGGCTATTGGTATATAAGTTGTTCGTACCGACTGTAGTAAGGTTGTATTTATGAGTCTGTCTGGAGAAGGGCTATGGGTATATAAGTTGTTCGTACCGACTGTAGTAAGGCTGTATATATGAGTCAGTCTGGAGAAGGGCTATTGGTATATAAGTTTGTTCGTACCGACTGTAGTAAGGCTGTATGTGTATGAGTCTGTTTGAAGAAGGGCTATCGGTATATAAGTTGTTTGTACTGACTATGGAGAGGCTGTTTGTATGAGTCAGTCTAGAGAAGGGCTAACGGTATATAAGTTGTTTGTACCGACTGTAGTGAGGCTGTATGTGTAATAGTCTGTTTGAAGAAGGGTTATGGGTATATGTCTTGTTTCTGTAGATGAAAATATGTCATTGGGGATTGCTTGATTATTGATGGATGGAATTAGTGGGTTTGTTTTAGCGGGTTTGCACTGCGGACCATTGGCTGTGACTTAATGAGAAATAAAAACAGACTTTAACTGGAAAGTTGTGGGTTAGACACTCAGTTAATTCAAACAGCATCAACAATGGAAAGTTGTGGGTTAGACACTCAGTTAATTCAAACAGCATCAACAATGGAATGTTGTGGGCTAGACTCTCAGTTAATTCAAACAATATCAACAATGGAAAGTTGTGGATTAGACTCTCAGTTAATTCAAACAACATCAACAATGGAAAGTTGTGGATTAGACTGTCAGTTAATTCAAACAACATCAACAATGGAAAGTTGTGGATTAGACTCTCAGTTAATTCAAACAACATCAACAATGGAAAGTTGTGGCTAGACTCAGTTAATTCAAACAGCATCAACAATGGAAGGTTGTGGATTAGACTGTCAGTTAATTCAAACAGCATCAACAATGGAAAGTTGTGGATTAGACTGTCAGTTAATTCAAACAACATCAACAATGGAAAGTTGTGGGCTAGACTCAGTTAATTCAAACAGCATCAACAATGGAAAGTTATGGGCTAGACTCAGTTAATTCAAACAGCATCAACAATGGAAAGTTGTGGATTAGACTCTCAGTTAATTCAAACAACATCAACAATGGAAAGTTGTGGATTAGACTCTCAGTGAATTCAAACAACATCAACAATGGAAAGTTGTGGATTAGACTCTCAGTTAATTCAAACAACATCAACAATGGAAAGTTGTGGATTAGACTGTCAGTTAATTCAAACAGCATCAACAATGGAAGGTTGTGGATTAGACTGTCAGTTAATTCAAACAGCATCAACAATGGAAGGTTGTGGATTAGACTCTCAGTTAATTCAAACAGCATCAACAATGGAAGGGTGTGGGCTAGACTCTCAGCTAATTCAAACAACATCAACAACAATTCAGGATTTCAACTGTGACCTGCTGTCTTTCATCGTGCTGTGAACACAAACAAAAAGATTGGAAGTGCATGAGCGAGTTCATTTACCTCACGGTTGTGTATTTGAGGATACTGCTGACATTTTGTAACCAACGCCTCAGTTGTCGATCTCACGTGTGGTTGACTTACAGGTATATCAACGCAAAGGGCAACCTGTCAACAGTCTCAGCACTTTGCAATCCGTGTAGTATTGTTCTTTTCAGTTTCGTTAATGCACCAATTTGCAAGAACAAGGTCTCCAAATGTAAAAATCGCTACTCACGTTCCGTAGTTTCAGTTTTAGTTTCAGTTTCTCAAGACGGACCATCCTGCGCTCGGAACGAATTCCATATGCACTAACGTCACAGGTGCCATGTATATGGTGATCATGGCACAAGCCTTAAACCTGCACATAAACCCATGAGCTGGACAGGTCCTGAGGCCCTACCTAGGCTATGTTTTACCTAGTCTGTATTTTTATACTTGTATTGTATCAGTCTATCATTGGAACTGTCTTGGATACATGTACATGACATGTGTATCTGTGTATAAGAATGACTCCTCATTATATTCTTCTTCTTCTTTCCTTTTTCTTCCTTTTCTTCTTCTACTTCTCCTCCTTCTCCTTCTCCTTCTTCTTCTTCTCTTCCTCCTGTTTCTTGGAGATGTTCTTGTCCCTCCATACATACTAACATTGTAAAAATTATTTCGATTATTTCGTAGTATGTAAAAGAACCAGCGACTGTAAACTGAGTTAAGACATTATCTATTGAAATAAACAGTTATCATCATCATCAATGTGCCCTGCCACATGGCGTTGGCGATCATGGCCCTCCATATGCATCTATCCCATGTTGCCGCAAGCACATCTTCCACCTTCTCTGTCCTCAGCCACTCTGCAAGTCCATCCAATATTTTTCCCTGTATCTACCTGGTGCTGTCTTTCCCTCCAGTTTTCCTGTATGACCAGGTGCTCAAATTCCCCTTTCCTTATAAAATGGCCTATAAATGTTGCCTGTGCTTACCAAATAAACGACACAGAAACATGCACGCAGCTTATACAGCGATACATTTCAATCCTTTAGGTATACTCATCACAATTTTTAAGGTAATCCGTATTTGGAAGAGGGCAGGGCGGAATGATGGCAGACACCAAACGATTTGATTCTCTGTCTTTGAGGAGCAGCAAGCAAGTTCAGACTGGCGGAGACTGCTCCATTCTTGGACATATGCTACCCAGCTCTCCGTCTGTTGATCTCAGAATACCCTCAAGGATGAACTGGGACGGTGTGTCTTTGGTGAACTACGTGATGGGCCAAGCAGTCTGGATTTCACTGTGTCGTTGGTTAAGCAAAGTGTGTTTTAAAATAAATGTTTGTCCATCTACAAATATATCATGAAACAATGAAACTGAGTAACAACGAGCTGTAAGCTGATGGTGTGTTCTTGCCAACATAGTACATACAAATAGACGATGGCTAGCTGTGAACCATACAAGTACATTTCATTTTCGAGCTTGACTGCTACTACTGCTACTACTACTAACTACTATTATTATTACATGCTACTACTACTACTACTACTGCTCTATATGCTACTACTGCTACTATTGCTACTACTACTACTACAACAATAACTAACAATGATAAGATGATAATATAATAGTAACAATATTAATACTAATTAGTAGTAATAATAGTAGTAGTAGGCATAGTGATAATAATAATAACAATAATGATGATGATGATGATTATGAATAGGTAAACAATTTCAACATTGACACATCCACGTAGGCCTACATTCAGAAAAAGAGAGAGAGATGAGAAGAGAGAAGGGAGAGAGAGAGGGGAGAGAGAGAGAGAGGGAGAGAGAGAGGGGAGAGTACCACACCAAGGCAGAAGTCACTGCACTGTTGCCATAAGCGGTTCCTCGGCGGCCCTGTAGGAAACTCTTAAGCCTTTGGCCGAATAAAACAAACAGCCCCTTTCTCTGTCATTCTCTCTCTATATGTCTCTCTCTCTTTCCCCCTGGCTTCCTCTCCCCCTCTCTCACTCTTTTCCCCCTCTATTCCCCTCCATCCTTCCTTCTCTCCCTCCTTCTCTCTCGCACCCTTCTCTCTCTCTCTCTCTCTCTCTCTCTCTCTCTCTCTCTCTCTCTCTCTCTCTCTCTCTCTCTCTCTCTCTCTGAGTCCCCGAGATTTTTCTCGTCCTCTATCTCTTTTTTCTTTCTTTTTCTCTCTCCTTCCCTCTCTCTCTCTCTCTCTCTCTCACTCGCTTGCTCGCTCTCTTCTCCTCCCTCTTTATTCTCTCTCTCTTTCTCTCGCTCTCTTCTTTCTCTCTCTCTCTCTCTCTTTTTTACACCCTCTCTCACTCTTTCTGCCTCCCTTTCTTTTTCCCTCCCTCCCTCCCTTCCCCCTTTCTCTATCTCTGTCTGTCTGTCCTCTCTCCTCTCGCTCTCTCTCTCTCTGTCTCTCTCTCACACACACACTGTCTCTCTGTCTCTCTCTCACACACACACTCTCCTCTCTGTCTCTCTCACACACAACACACACCCCACACACACCACGCAACACACACACCACACAACACACACACACACACACACACACACACACACCACACACACACAGACGAAGTCCAACTCCTGCTCTTTGTGCGTGTCCCTATGGAAGACAGAAGAAGACAGAAGAAGCAGGGCTGAAGGAAACAAAAGGCAAAAACGATTGATACACACAAAAATTGGCCAGGCCCTTTGAAAGAGTACGCTGCCAATGCCCCTCGGGCTGGCATCGTGGGCGGGTGCTGGGATGCAGAGGGAAGTCCCCTTTGACCTTTTTTCCCTTTTTGCTGAAAGAAAACCCAATCACATGGTTAAGTCATAGCAAGGTGCTTTTAAAGGGACAGACCTACCCAGATTTGGGTACCAAGATTGTGACGTTCAGTGTTTCAGTTCTGATTAACCAATCACCATGATATTTGGCAAGAAGATACCTCAGACAGTAGTCTTTCGATTGAATATCTTTCTTGGGGTCTGTGAGTTATGAAAAATTGACAAAAATTAATTAATTAAAAAATGTTCTCGCGAAAATGAAAACATATAGTACATACTGTGATATTTATAACTATACATATATTCATGTTAGGAATTTGATATTTAGTGAGCAACACATCTGTATAGTATGTATGGCATGTAGTAAAATCTTAGCTCTACTATCATCACTTTCTGTACAATCATCACACCAATTTTTAGAATAATTTTAATTAAAAAAGTAAAATACAACTTTTGATAAAAAAAATTTTCAAGCAGAACTGCAAGATTTTACTACCGGCTATAGGTACATGTCCCTGCTATATGTGTGCCAAATATCAAGGAAATCGGATGAAAACTTTTGAACATATTATGTCTGATGTATACAATCTCGCAAAAAATCAATTATTTTAATTAATTACTTTTTGTCAACTTGTCATAACTCACAGACCCCAAGAAAGATATTCAATCCAAAGAATACTGTCTGAGGTATCTTCTTGCCAAATATCATGGTGATTGGTTAATTAGAACTGAAACACTGAACATCATAATTTTGGTACCCAAATCTGGGTAGGTCTGCCCCCCTTTTTTAAGTGTATCTTGAACTTTTGTATTCATAGTTCAAAGCAAATGCGACTGCCCGCGCTCCAGAAAACAGGAACCAGAAAAACACGAAAGTAGAATCAAAACGCGTATTTAAAACAACAAGACGTATCTGTGTGTTATGTGGTGTGTGTGTGTGTGTGTGTGTGTGTGTGTGTGTGTGTGTGTGTGTGTGTTGTGTGTGTGTGTGTGTGTGTGTGTGTGTGTGTGTGTGTGTGTGTGTGTGTGTATACATCTGCGTGAACCATGTGCTTAACGCATACAGATGTATGCATACGTACACACATATAAATATATAAATACGTAATATACACTAACTTTTTAACGTGCAGGCACTTACACAAACGTACATACTTACATATGCATACACTTAGTTACGTACCACTCCAACCCCCACCACTACGCACTTTTATACACACATACACACACACATGCACATTTACACACACATGCACATTTACACACACACACACACACCCCACACGCGCGCGCACACACACACACACACACACACACACACACACACACACACACACACACACACCAGCCTCACATCCAATAGATATGAATCATGGCACGCCAAGCCACACATGTCATTGTGTTTCTACAAGCAGAACACAAAGCAGTAAGCTGTTAGGTTTTCCATCAGCTTGCTACAAACTCACAGCTAAAGGTTATGGGGCCTTCCAAAAACGCTCTGTGTGTATGTGTGTGTGTGTATGTGTGTGTGTGTGTTTGTGTGTGTGTGTGTGTGTGTGTGTGTGTGTGTGTGTGTGTGTGTGTGTGTGTGTGTGGTGTGTGATTGGGTGGTGGGTTGATGGGTACGTGTGTTTCGTCTGTGTGTGTGTGTAAGTGTGTGTGTGTGTGTGTGTGTTCTGGAAGAACAGAAAAAAAAATACTGTATGGACCCAACTCGATACAAGTGGGTAAGTGAAAGAATGTTGGGGGTTTCACAAATAAAAGATGGAGAGAACGCTTGTGTGTGTGTGATTATGTGTAGGGGTGGGTCTCTGTCTCTCTCTCTCTGTCTGTCTCTCTCTCTCTCTCTCTTTCTTTCTCTCCCCCCTTCTCTCTCTCTCTCCCTCCCTCCCCCTCTGTCTCCATCTCTGTTTCTCTCCCTTCGCTCTCTCTTCTCCATCAACACACACTCTTGCTCTGTTTCTGCCCCCCCCCCCCTCTCTTTCTCTCTCCTCTCTCCTCTTTCTCTTTTGGTCCCTGCCACCTCACTCCCCTACGACCCCAGGGTTAAGGAACTATCTAGGTAGGACTTCAGGACCTGGCCAGCTCGTGGGTTTATGTGCAGGCTTAAGGCTTGTGCCGTGATCATTCTGGATCTTATCCATGACATGGCACTGTGACGTTAGTGCATATGGAATTCATTCCGATTGGGGAGACGTCATCTTGAGAAACTGAACTGAAATTGAAACTCCTCTTTCTCTCTCTTAATCACACACACACACAAACACCTCACACATACACACACACAAACACACACACAAACACCTCACACATACACACACACAAACACCTCACACATACACACACGAACACACACACACACAGAGACATACGCATACACATCCACACCTCTTTCCATGTACATATTATGTCTGTGCGTCTGTGTCTATGTTTATCTAATTGCATATATAATATGGAATCAAATTGTGGGAATAACTGTGTGAGTGGGTGTGTAGGCACGCATGCTTGTGTACTGGTATGTATGTTTATCTATCCGTACATACGAGGAAAGAGAGAGAAGGCGAATATGTGAATCATTACATACTGTAAGATCTGCCTATGGGAGACTGCAGTTGGTCTGCAATCTTGGGATGTGTTGGGGAATTGAATTGCTGTGAATTCCTCTTCTTCCTCTGGCATTCATCTTCTACATGGTCAGGCCACATGTGGTGATGAAGATGACCAGGAGTTTTTTTTGTTTGTTTTGGTTGGTTGGTTGGTTTGGTTGGTTGGTTTTAGTTGGTTGGTTGGTTGGTTGTTGGTTTGTTGGTCGGTTGGTTCTTTTGGTTGGTTGGTTGGTTGGTTGTGTTTGGTTGGTTGGTTGTATTTTTCGGTTCTTGCTGATTGCCATGGAGCTTGGTGGTCAGAGGATTGTAGTCGGCCATGTCTCCTGTCACTCCATTTGATAGAAGCGACGTGTGGCTGCGATATAATTATGTTCGGTGCTGGAGTCTTGTTGCTGGCAGGTGCAGAGTGGTGAAGGTGTCAGTTTAGCTTGCTGCTGTTCGTACGGACGTTGTGGCGGTTTGTGGCCGGAGTGGAGTCTGATTACCATCATTTGTTGCTGTTCTCTGGGCACAAGGTGGTCGTCGTCCCTTTCTGTCTGATTACATTCAGCTGATTGTGATGAATGAGGATGGAGGAATGTCGTGTATGTCTCTGTTTCTTGTGTTTCTATTTGTCTGTCTGTATCTCTCTTTCTGTTTGTATATTTGCCTGTCTATCTGTCTGTCTGTCTCTCTCTCTCTCTCTGTGTCTCTCTCTCTTCCTCCCTGTCTCTCTCTTCCTCTCTCCCTCTCTTTTTCTCTCCTCCCTTTCCTCCCCTTCTCTCCCTCTCTCCCTTCTCTTCTCTCTCCTCTCCCCTCTCTCTCCTTCTCCTCTCTTCTCATTCTCACTCTCTCTCTCTGTCTGTCTCTATCTCCTCTGTGTCTCTCTTTATCACACTCACAAATACACACTCACACAACTACACACACCACACACACCAACACACACACCACACACACACACACACACACACACACACACACACCACACAACACACAAACACACACACACACAACACACACAACACGCACCACACACACACACACACACACACACACCACACACCACACACTACACACACTACACACACAAACACCACACACACACACACACACACACACACACACACACACACACACAACACACACAACACATACACGTACATTCCTCTCTTTTGTGTGTGTACGTCTATGCGTCTGTGTGCATGACTGTAAGATATACCTAGGGAGACCTGGACTTGGCCTGTAATCTTGGAAGTGTTGGGAATTGATTTGCTGTGAATTCCTCTTCTTCCTCTGGCATTCATCTTCTACATGGTCAGACCACATCTGGTGATGAAGATGAACCGTCCCCCACCCCCGTTCCTGCTGGTTGCCATGGAGCTTGATGGTCAGAGGAGTTGTAGTCGGCCATGTCTCCTGTCACTCCATTTGATAGATGCGACGTGTGGCTTCGATATAATTATGTTCGGTGCTCCAGTCTTGTTGACGGCAGGTGCAGAGTGGTGAAGGTGTCAGTTTAGCTTGCTGCTGTTCGTACGGACATTGTGGCGGTTTGTGGCCGGTGTGGAGTCTGATTACCATCACTTGTTGCTGTTCTCTGGACACAAGGTGGTCGTCGTCCCTTTCTGTCTGATTACATTCAGCTGATTGTGATGAATGAGGATGGAGGAATGTCGTGTATGTCTCTGTTCCTGTGTGTTGTTTATTTGTCTGTCTGTTTCTATTTGTTTCTATTACTCTCTGTCTGTCCCTCTTCTCTCTCTTTCTCTCTCTGCCTGTCTCTCTTTCTCTGTCTCTCTCTCAATCTCTCTCTGTCTCTCTCTCTTTCTTTCTCTCTCTCCCTCTCCTTCTTTCTCACCTCTCTGTCTGTCTGTCTCTCTCTGTCTCTCTGTATCTCACTGTCTCTTTCTCTCTCTCTCTCTCTCTCTCTCTCCTCTCTCTCTCTCTCTCTCTCTCTCTCTCTCTCTCTGTGTGAAGTATGCAGTATTCGAGAACGACTATGTATTATATTTTGTTTTTGTATAATGTTTATAATGTGTTCACGCCCCTTCAAATGGGGCTTTGGCCTTACTGAATACATTTCTGATTCTGATCTCTCTCTCTCTCTCTCTCTCTCTCTCTCTCTCTCTCTCTCTCTCTCTCTCTCCTCCTCTCTCTCTCTCTCTCTCTCTCCTCTCTCTCCCCTCTCTCTTGTCAGCACATAGGCTTTTGGTAGGCTGAGGAAGTCTGCCAGGTAATTGCTGGCAGATCTGGGTGAAGCGCATATGGAATTGTCCGAGTGCCATGAACCTCTCTTAAACAAACTCCAAACTCTAAACTCTTTCTCTCCCCGTCTCTCTCCTTCTGTCTGTGTCTCTCTGTCTCATCTGTCTCCCTCTGTCTGTCTATCTGTCTGCCTCGTTTCTCTGTCTCTCTGTCTGTCTCGCCCCCTTTTCTCTCTCTCTGTCTGTCTCCTTCTGTCTATCTGTCTGCCTCATCTCTCTGTCTCTCTGTCTCTCTGTC
>CM060310.1:90388521-90393521 GCA_030674185.1 Monoplex corrugatus | reverse complement strand
TGTCTGTGTGTGTGTGTGTGCGTGTGTGTGTGTGTCTGTGTGTGTGTGTGTGAGGGAAAGGGAGGAGGGAGCGAGAGAAAAAAGGAGAGAGAATCGACGAGGTGGAGAATATTTGGTGTTTGGGTGTGTGTGGTGTGTGTGTGTGTGTGTGTGTGTGTGTGTGTGTGTGTGTGTGTGTGTGTGTGTGTGTGTGTGCAAGAATATGAGTATATGTGTGTGAGTATATGTGTGTGTGAGTATATATATGTGTGTATGTGTGTGTGTTTATATGTGTGTGAGAGTATATATATATATATATATGTGAGTGTGTGTTTGTATCTCTGTGTGTGTGTGCATGTGTATGTATGCGGGCACGCGTGTGTGTATGTACATGAGAGAGAAACTTATTGATTGGTTGGTTGATTGATTATGCACGCACGCACGCAGACATGCACAAAGCACCGAGGTGCTCCCTTTTTCTCTGTGAATGCTCGTGTGTGTGTGTGTTTGTGTGTGTGGAGTGGGAGGAGAAAAAGAAAGAAAGAGAGACAGAGAGAGAGGTAGACAGACAGAGAGAGGTAGAGAGAGATTGATTAATTGCTATATTAATTGATTAATCGGCTGATTGATGATTGAGTGAGTGGCTGACTGACTGATTGATGGGTAGTTTGTTAATATATCAGGCCTTGTCCTTGGGATCTATGAAACACTAAGCTGGCACCACCAGAATGATTATTAGACCATCAATAAGGTTGGGAAGTGCACAGACCAGTTCTTGTCTTGCCTGCTGGGACTTAGCGTAAATTTGGACATCAGATGTTGAGTCCATGGCTCTCTCAACAGACCCACCAGTCCCCAAGGAAATATTGTTGTTAGTTGGTGGGGTTTTTTTCCTTGGTTTTTTTTTTCACCTTAGACATGTTTGATTGCACAAAGTTATGCTTTTTCTTCTTATGTTTAGTGTTAAAAAATCGTATATCCCTCGGAAGGTGGGTTTGTTTATTTTTTCGTTTAAGGGATTGCAAAAGATTTCTCAGAGACAAGTGGAACTCATGGAGGCATACGATATTGATAGGTTGGTTTGTATTTGAATATTCCAACACATACTTTCACTATTGGTATTAAATGGTTGATGTATAACTCTGCAGAACCTGAATTTTTCTTTTTACTGTGATAACAAAGTAGTACTTCCTTCGTCCTTCACCTTTACAAGAAAATAAACATAATCGGCAACAAGACATGTTTGAATACATGAAAGTGTCAGTATATTGGGACAGGTGACTGGTCAAAGGATAGCGACCATCCCACTCCCCCCCCCCCCACCCCCAATCCATAAGTCAGATCACTGGGAACTAAGTGGCAGGCTATATTTTGATTGTTCCTGACCGCATATGTCATGCGAAACACTGAATTCACGCTCGTATGCATGCGTGTGTGTGTGTGTGCGTGAGGTGTGTTGTGTGTGTGTGCGTGTGTGGTGTATATGTGTGCGTACATGTATGTGTCTGTTTACGAATATAATATGCACACAGACACACATCCCCCCTCCTCACATATATACATAATACATACATATATATACATACATATATATACATATATATATATATATATGTATATGTATATACATATATGTGTGTGTGTCTGTGTGTGTGTTTGTATAGATAGATAGATAGATAGATATGTTTAGATATATGTATATATAGAATGTGTGTACTTAATACTCGTCGTACATCAAAATAATGGAGAGAGAGGGGGGGAGTGAGATGAAGAGGGATGGAGAGAGATGGAAGGAGAAGAGGAAAGAGAGAGAGAGAGAGAGAGATGTATGTCAAAGACAATGAAGTAAAACAGTAGCACCCAAATGAGCCGTTTCAGGCATCTGGACTTTCCCACCACAATCGTCTCCTGGGTGTCGTCTGCTGCAAGCACAACTCACTGACTCATTGGCTTCCCCTCCCTCCTCCTCTCCTCCTCCTCTTTTTTTTCACCCTCACTGTCTCGTCTTTTCGTCTTCCTCGCCTTCTCTTTATCTCTTTGGCTCTGAACGTGCTGCACGTGCGTTCCTATTTTCCGCATTTCTCTCCCTCCCCCCCCCCCCCCCTCTCTCTCCTCTTCTCTCTTTCTCTTTCTCTCTCTTTTGTCTTTCTGTCTGTCTCTTTCTCTCTCTCTCTCATCTCTCTCTCTCTCCTCTCTCTCTTCTTCTGTCTCTCTCTTTCTGTCTCTATCTCTCTCTCACACACACACCCCCTCTCTCTCCTCTCTCTCTCTCTCTCTCTCATCTCTCTCTCTCTCTCTCTCTCTCTCTGAATTTGTTCAAGATGAATTTATCACATCAGACAGTTCCGTAAATGTAAACATAACGATAAGACAGAAAATATGCTGTTTGTGGCCTGAATTTTATTTTCTGGATAATTGTAAATGTAAAAGGTTTAGGACAGATCAGACCTTCAGCAATCGAATTCATTAAGATCATTATGGCAAGTCCTAATGACTGACTAAAGGAAGGTACTTTGCAATGCTTGTTGCAAAGTACGTCTATGACTGCGTGAAAGATTCTCTGCTGGCATATCTTAAATGTCTGAAGTGTGGCGTCTTCCTTTGCCTTAACAAAGACAGGAATTGTTTCCTTGCTTATCACAAGAAATAAGTGGCACTCTTGCAATCAGGCATGGAAAACTGTATTATTATCAAATATGATACACGGGGCCTGAAAGCCCAGTGTATCAAATATGAGACACAACTAAATTTCAAATTTTAACTGACAGATTGACTTTTTGTTTAGCAATTATGTCTTTGTTTTGTTGCATTGACCATATTTTAAGCTGCATAATTTTCCCATTGGTCTTATTAGGTGCGGCTCTAGAGGGTTAATGGTGCATGTGGCCCATTAGCTCAGTTTAAGAGCGCCATGTTCGTAACTCAAGGGTTCTTGGTTCAATCCTTGGGTAGGTAACTTTTTTTTTAAGAAGTGCGTTATCTGCGGCTGGTATACAGTGGATACACGGAAATTGAGACATTAACATGAGCAGAAAACTGTAAGATTTTTTTTAAAGAATTCACACATCTGTGTTCTCAGTTCTGAGATTGTTCTGACTTTTGAATTTACTCGCAACATTAGTTTTGGGGGTTTGTTCAAAAGGGATTCATCGCATTAGAACATTCCATAAGCGCTCCACCTAAATTTTCTATCAATTATCTGGCAGATTCCCTGGGCCTGCACAAAACCCTATGCGCTAGCAGGCTCTTGAACTGAGAAGTGGAGGGGGGAGGAGAGACCTGTGAAATACTACGCTGGTATCACTAGAATGATGGAAACATTGAAATGGGCAGCAAACAGGCAAAATGAAATTTGGCGTGGTTGACGACACCGTGCCTCTGATGGATGGCACGCACATTGCTACTGCAGGGAGTTTCCATTGCTACTGCAGGGAGTTTCCATTGCTACTGCAGGGAGTTTCCATTGCTACTGCAGGGAATTTCCATTGCTACTGCAGGGAGTTTCCATGTATCCACTTTGAATGAACCGTTGATATCATGCTTCTAAAAACAGTTACCTGCTCAAGGATTGAACCCAGAACCTTTGCGTTACGACCACGGCGCTCTTACAACTGAGCTAATGGACCACACGCACCATTCAGATATGCCAGAAGAGAATTTTGGTAAACGTAGAAACAACGCGATGCCGGAATGAGATCGTAGGTTGAAGAGGAACAGAGCTCACTTACACAGCCGATCTTAGATGGTAAGTTTGCTTTGGGCTTAAGCAAACTTAGAAAAGACGAGCTTTGTGACAGTACTCTCAGAAGGTAAGCAACCCTATGCTAACTGATTCCCTCCCTTTCTGACAATACATGTATTTACTAACAAGCACAGTAAAGACTCCCCAAGATCCACTGTGCTGTCGTGCCCTGGACCGAAAATGTTTTCAGCCTTTTGACTCCCGCACACTGTCCGCCAGCATCCTGTATTGTCAACCATGCTAACAAAGCAAAATCTTAACCCTTTGATTCCCTCACCCTGTCCACCAGCTTCCTACAGGAAGCTGGTGGATACGGTAAGGGAGTCAAAGGGTTAAGTTTTTGCAGTTGCTGGTAAGGTGTGGGAGCCAAAGGGTTAATCATTTAGATATTTTGAAATGGCACATCAGAGAAGAGTGGCAAAATGGTTCAGACGTTCGCCTGCCATTGACTAAACTCGAGGTTCCAGGGTTCGTTTCCCCGTAGAGGTCTCGACTTTTCTCCTCGGTTTGACTTGAGAATTAAGGGAACGTCTAGTCCTTTGGAAGGGGACAAAAAACGAGTCGGACCCATGTGTCTTCTGGCCTGCGCACGGTAAAGATCCCATGGCAGTTAAAAATCGTGAAGAACAGGGCATTGCCCGGCTGCTCTGGTAAAAACATTGGAATGATGGTTTGATTTCTCAGGTCCCTCCCCTTGAAGATCAATCAACCTTCTTGCCTTTCTGAAGTCTTGGTGAATAAACATGTGAATATGAAATTATGAATTTGAATCGAGGGAGAGGGGATGGGTGCCGCCCTCGTGGTTCTGGCCCCGGGAAAAGCTGAGGTCTCTGCCGCCTCACTCCCCTACGTCCCCAGAGTTATGGAACTATCTAGGTAGGACCTCAGAACCTGGCCAGCTCATGGATTTATGTGCAGGCTTAAGGCTTGTGCCGTGATCATTCTGGATCTTCTCCATCGCATGGCACCTGTGACGATAGTGCGTATGGAATTCATTCCGATCGCGGAGACGTCGTCGTCTTGAGAAATTAAAACTGAAAATAAAAAAGACCTGCCCAAGGATTGAACCCAGGACGCTTGCGTTGCTAACATGGCGCTCTAACAGCTGAGCTGACGGGCCACACGCACCATTCAGATATGCCAGAAGACAATCTTGGTAAACCTAGACACAACACAATGCCGGAATGAGATCGTAGGTTGAACAGGAACAGGGCGGAATTGCACAGCCAATCTTAGATTGTAGGTTTATTTTGGGCTTAAGCAAACTTAGAAAAGACGA
>CM060310.1:90378521-90383521 GCA_030674185.1 Monoplex corrugatus | reverse complement strand
TGTGTGTGTGTGTGTGTGTGTGTGTGTGTGTGTGTGTGTGTGTGTGTGTGTGTGTGTGTGTGTGTGTGTGTGTGTGTGTGTGTGGTACATGCGTGCACGCGTTGGATAGTTGGCCTGACTTTTAATTGTGTTATATGCATGTGGATTTTACTCGTTGCTGTGCTGCCAAAGAAAAATTTCCATGTTTGTTAACATATATGGACAATACAGTTTTTCAATTCAATTCAATTCAATTCAATATATTATAACCATGTGATTCCCCTCCGAGCGGAGACAGGCTGCAGAGGGGGGAGGGGGTGTTGAGTGAGGTTAGGATTTTATGCAGAGGAGAAAAGGTGGGTTTTGAGAGCGGACTTGAAGGAGACAAAAGTAGGTTGCTGACGGACTGAGAGAGGAAGTTTGTTCCAGGAGAGTGGACCAGAAACAGAGAAGGCTCGTGGACCATAGGTATTGAGCTTAGTGCGTGGAAAGCGAAAAGTCAGAGGATCGGAGGCAGAGCGGAGGGTACGTGAGGGAACATAGATCTCAAGTAGGCTTGACAGGTAATCGGGGGCTGCGTTATTGAGGCTTTTGTAGCACATGGTGTCTAGTTTGTATTGTATGCGCTTTGATACAGGGAGCCAGTGAAGTTGTGCCAGGAGAGGAGATATGTGGTCAGCTTTTTTCTTTTTGAGTACAAGGCGTACAGCATTGTTTTGAATGCGCTGTAGGATGTGAATGGTGGAGGCAGGAAGACCAGACAGGAGTGAATTGCAATAGTCAATGCGAGACATTATGAAGGAGAGAACGAGTTTTGCAGTTGTTTCGACAGAGAGATACTTCCTGATCAGCCTTATACGATGGAGATGATAGTAGCGAGATCTGGCAGTTTGAGAAACAAAGTTGTTCATGGAGAGGGTAGAGTCAATGCAGACACCAAGGTTTTTAGCTGAATCAGAAATTGGGACTGATGTGTTACATAATGGGAGAGAAAGAGGAGGCAGCTGAGAAAGTTTCTGACGGGTACCAATGAGGATAGCTTCTGTCTTGTCGTCATTAAGCTGAAGTTTATTGTGTGTCATCCAGTTCTTAATGTCCGAGTAACACTCAGTGGTGCGAGTCAACAGGCGCTGTATATTATCAGGTGAGTCACTGTCTTGAAGTTGGGTGTCATCAGCATAGAAGTGGTGTTTTATAGAGTGGGAGTTGATGATGGTGGACAGGGGGAGGTGTAAAGAGTGAAAAGAACAGGGCCAAGGACAGATCCTTGTGGAACACCACAGGTCAGGTATGCAGGTTGAGAGTAAGTGCCATTGATGAGAACAGTTTGTTTTCTGTTTGATAGGTATGAAGTGAACTAGGACAGAGCAATGTCAGAGATGCCAAAAGTATGATGAAGTCTAGAAAGGAGAATACCATGATCAATGGTGTCAAAGGCTGCAGACAGATCGAGGAGTGTGAGGAGAGAGACTTTGCCAGTATCAGTTGCAAGGAGGAGATTGTTGAGAATGTGTAGTAGGGCAGTTTCAGTGCTATGGCACTGGCGGTAGGCTGACTGGAAAGGATTGAGGAGATTGTTGGCAGACAGGTGAGAGTTCAGCTGGTTGAGGACGACTTTTTCAAGGAGTTTCGACAAGAAAGAGAGATTAGAGATAGGCCGATAATTTTTCAGTTCATTTGGGTCTAAATTGTGTTTCTTGAGGAGAGGGTGAACAATAGCAGACTTGAAAGAATCTGGGACAGTTCCAGTTTGAAGAGAAGTGTTGATGATGTCAGTGATGAATGGGAGGAGAGTAGGGAGACAGTCGGAGTAGAGAGAACCTGGAAGAGGATCCAGTTCGCAGGTTTTGAACGACATGGATCTGATTGTGTTGAAAATTTCTTCTTGTGAGACTGGGGTAAAAGTAGTAAGAGGTGTGCCAGAGAAGGAAGGGTCAGGTGGGCATGGTTGACAGGGTGTCCTGTCAAGCCTGTCACGAAGAGTTTGTATTTTGGTGGTGAAATACTTGGAGAATACAGATGGGAGTTCTTCATTTGTATGTTTTGTTGGGAGAGGTAAATCTTTTCGTGTGCCAAGGAGATGATTCATGGTTGTAAAGAGTTCTTTTGAAGAAGAGGCATTCAGGATTTTGGTTTGGAAATAGCTTGTTTTTGCTGATGCAATGAGGGTGGATACTTTTGTTTTAGAGGCTTGGAAAAGTTGCCTGTGTACAGTGAGTTTGGATTTGCGCCAACGGCGCTCTGCTCTGCGGCGGGCACGTTTTGCACAGGCAATCTCATGAGTGAGCCAGGGGGTAGGGGGGCGGTCAGGTAAAAGACGGGTTGTGGCTGGAGCATGAGTGTCCAGAAGATGGTGGAGAGTAGTATAGAATTCATCGGCAAGGTTATGTGACTTTTCAGAAAGGAGACGGGAGGCATCAGATGAAAATGTGGAGAGGTCGATAGATTTGAGATTGCGTCGAGTCACTGTGCGCATGGTACGGGAAGGAGGAGAAATGTCGAGAGAACAGAGAATTGCAGAGTGGTCAGATGGAAGGGCTGAAGTTAGACGGGTAGAAAGAACTAAGCAGTTGTCAGTAGCGGAATTGTGGTGATCACGAGAAATGATCCAGTCAAGAATGTGACCTTTTTGATGGGTTGGTTCAGAAATGTGTTGAGTCATATTGTGATTGGACAGAGAGTTGATGATATGTCTTGTGTCATAACGGTGAGTGTTGTCATAGTGGACATTGATGTCACCTAGAATGATGATATTTCCAGGTAAGAGGCAGTAGTGGTCAAGCAATTGGTCAAAGTCAGACAGAAACGTGGATGTGGTGAGTTTGTTGGCAGAGCTAGGTGGGGGTCGATAGACACAGGAGAAGGTGATGGGGTGAGGGTTGGATTGGAAGGATTGGTTCGGATTTGGGTGGGGGGTTCACAATGGACTAGTTATGGCGTGAAATGCGGGTCATTGATTTTATAGATCTCATTTCCAGCTGATCTGAAGGATTAGCCCATTGTTTTGCATTTCGAGTTCCTATTGAAGGCTTACCTGTTCAGCCAGACCTTCCACTGTTGATATCAAAGTTGTTTATTGACCAGTATGTGCTTCCGTACCTGTAATTACTGATCGTATGGCATCGTGTAGTCACTCCTGGTGTGTGTGTGTGTGTGTGTGTGTGTGTGTGTGTGTGTGTGTGTGTGTGTGTGTGTGTGTGTGTGTGTGTGTGTGTGTGTGTGTGTGACCATAGATATATATGTATATATGGTTGGATATTGTAGGCATACATTAATAAATTATTTGTTTGTATACTTTTGTTGGTGTGTGTTCTGATGTGTGTATATGTGTGATATAACAATGCTTCATATATATATATTACGCTATGTGTCTTGTAAAATCTGTAATGCGTCCAGTGAAGTTTGGAAAATAGCGCTGTATACGAATAACTTCTCCTCCTCCTCTTCCTCCTCCTCCTCTTCTTCTTCTCCTCCTCCTCCTCCTCCTCCTCCTTCTCCTTCCCCTTCTTTTCCTTCTTCTTTTTCTTCTTCTTCATCTTCCTCTGAATTTTCTTCTTTTTTTCTTCTTCTTCTTCTTCTTCTTCTTCTTCTTCTTCTTCTTCTTCTTCTTCTTCTTCTTCTTCTTCTTCTTCTTCTTCTTCTTCTTCTTTCTTCTTCTTCTTTCTTCGTCCTCTCCTCCTCCTCCTTCTTCTTCTTCTTCTTCTTCATTATTACTATTATTTTTTATTTTCATTATTGTAATCGTATTTTTTAATTATCATTGTTGTTGTTGTTTTCATTATTATTGTTATCATCATCATCATCATCATCATCATCATCATTATTATTATTATCATTTTATACTCTGTCCCGCAGGTCCTAACGGGGAAGTTCGCTACAGTCTGGTGGGGGACTCAAGTCAGTTCTTCAGAGTGGATCCAGTGACTGGAACTGTTATGACCTCGGCTCCACTGGACCGTGAAGAACAGTCCCAGTACCAGCTGGTCGTCATGGCAACTGACCAGGCTCTGATCCTGGGAAACCGACAGTCATCCACTGCCCTGGTGAGTTTGGTTGTGTGTGTGTGTGTATGTGTGTGTGTGTGTATGTGTGTGTGTGTGGTGTGTATGTGTGTGTGTGTGTGTATGTGTGTTTGTGTGTTTGTGTGTGTGTGTGTATGTGTGTGTGTGTGTGTGTGTATGTGTGTGTGTTGTGTGTGTGTGTATGTGTTGTGTGTGTGTGTGTGTGTGTGTAGTGGGGGGGGGGTTGTAAGGAAGTCTGGGTGGTACGTTTGGACTTAGAAGAACGCAACAGAGACTCAGATGTTGCAGCGATGTTGTAACCAACTGAGATAATGAGCCTGGGGGGGGGGGGGGGGGTGGTAGTGGTGGTGGAGTAGCAGAATGGTTCAGACGTTCGCCTGCCAATAACTAAACTCGAGGTTCCAGGGTTCGCTCCCCGTAGAGACCTTGACTTTTCTCCTCAGTTTGACCGGAAAATCGAACTGAACCGTCTAGTCCTTCTAAAAGGGACGAAAAACGAGTCGGACCCATGTGCCTTATGGCTGCGCACGCTAAAGATCCCACGGCAATTGAACATCGTGAAGAGCAGGGCATTGCCCGGCTGCCTTGGTATTATACATCGGAGAGGTTGGTTGATTTCCCAGATCCCACCCTTCAAGACCAATTTGCCTTTCTGAAGTCTTGGTTTTAAAAAAGTGAATATGAATTTGAAGCGCAGGAGAGGGGATGGGCGCCGCCCTCGTGGTGCTGGCCCCGGGAAAAGTTGAGGTCTCTGCCACCTCACTCCCCTACGAGACACGTTTTGAGAAACTGGAACTGACCTGGGAAAAGGGGAAATTCTCCCCCCCCCCCCCCCCCGCCCCCGCCCCCCTATATCTGCCAGATCCTTCACAGGCAGGACCGAACCCTGGCTTTCAGTATGAAAATCTGACGTCCTAACCGTTTGGCCGTCACTCCAATCGTGTCTGCTTGGTTATAGAATTCAAGATTTCTGCAGTATGTGAGATTAAGTAGTGATAC
>CM060310.1:90336021-90366021 GCA_030674185.1 Monoplex corrugatus | reverse complement strand
CTCTCTCTCTCTTCTCTCTCTCTCTCCGCGCTCTCTGTGTGCATGTCTCACTGTTTCTCTGTGTGTATGTCTGTCTGTCTGTCTCTCTCTCTCTCTCTCTCTCTCTCTCTCTCTCTCTCTTCTTCTTTCTCTGCATGTGCGTGTTATGTCTGTGTGTGTGTGTTGTGCGTTTGTCTTTGTGTGTGTGTTTGTGTATGTGTGTATATATGTGTGTGTGCCTTTTGTACGATACTAACATACCATATATACTGTACATGTACTATACTATACTGTTCTATCTGTGCTATGCTATACTATACTGTATACTATACTATAACTATACTGTACACTAGCTACTAATACATACTACCTACGCTACGCTACACTACACTACACTATATTATTACTGCTAATAATAGTAATAATAATGACACTTATAAGGCGCCAATTCTTGATTCAAGAATCAAACCAAAGCGCACACTCTTATCATTCACCAAAGCAATCACCCAACAACGACCAAAACTCCAGGCACAAAGCACACGCAAACGGGGGGGGGGGGGGGGGGGGGGGCAGGAGGGGAGAGGGCCAAAAGAGTGAACATGTAGAGGGGGAAATCACTGCTGGACAAAAAGGTAAGTCTTCAATCAAGACTTGAAGGAAGGAAGACAGAGTTTGTGAATGTCGAATAGACGGGGGAAAGATCGTTCTAGTTTAATGGACCAGACTCACGCTATGCTATACAGTACAGTGCAATGCAGTACAGTGCAGTAAGTACAATGCCGTACAATGCAGTGCGATACAGTACAATACAATGCAATACAATACAGTACAATACAATACAGTACAATACCATACAGTGCAATGCAATACAACACAATGCAATACAACACAATAAAATATCTCCGAACATAATCGGTCTATCTGGGGTGTTTTGACTTTTTCTCAAAATTGATTTCTGTAGACTATAATCTATCCCCCACAGAAATTTTTTTTCTTGAAAAAATATTTTTAATCAATTTAAAATGGTATTTTAATGCACTGATCGCGGCAGAAAGAACGCAATTTCCTACCAAAAGTACCTATTTTTGTCTCATTATAAACTGTAACCCGTGCAGTACCCGCACATGTAATATACTGACGGAAAGCTCTTTGGTGCACCTTTCAGAATGACAGCGAAAATTAGAAACAAACTGGGTCAAAGCCACCAAATAAAGAAATTTAAGGAAAATGTGTAGGAGAGCACACAAAAACTTTAGAGACCGTTTTCTCAAAATAGCCATCATACAACTTAATGATTTTAAACATACATAACTTCTACATTTTTTTTGAGTACAAGCTTTATTCAAGTACCAAAATAATCAGCATAATGTACACTTTCCAGTGATATGTATATCTCAAAATGCCCAAAATGCTAGTTAAAACTGATTTCGTGGTGGGAGGTCACAAATAATCAAAGCACTGATTCAGAACACAACTAGCTACTCGGACAAACTTGTCTCACATCACAGAAAGCCCCCCTTCCAATCAATACATAAAGCCTCCGTTGTCTATCAACAAGATGAAAACAATATTTCCTTAATTTAATCATAACCCCGCCAGTCTGTCGTAAATGCCATGGCTTCTGTTTCTTCTCTGTGTATTCCGTCTCTCCACCCCCCACCCCCCACCCGAGCTCTGGAATTCCCTTCCAAGTATTATCAGACATTCTACTGCTGTTTCATTTTCCAAATCCCACATCAAAACTCACTTCTTCAGACAACAGTTGCATGGCCAGAACTTTTCTGATGCATTGGATCCTGTGTCTGTGTCCACTGTAGGATTGTGACCTGGTCTGTGACTGTGAGTGTGTGTGAGAGAATGTGTCTTTGTAAGCGTCTAGATTCACAGTTAAGACGCTATATGAATACAAGTCATCATTAGAAGTGGTATTGATACAGTACAACACAAAATACAATACAGTACAATACAAGAATGCAATACAGTGCAAGTTTACAACACAATACAATACAGTATGATACAACACAATACAGTACAGTATAACATGCCGTTCATCTTGTTTAACAAGGTAACTGTTGAGTGGGTCCAAATGGGTTCTCTCTCACTCTCTCACACACACTCTTTATCTATCTATCTATCTATCTATCTATCTATCTATCTATCTATCTATCTATCTATCTATCTATCTATCTATGTCTTTCTTTCTTTCTTTCTTTCTCTGTCTCTCTCTCTCTCTTTCTGTCTGCCTGTCTCTCTCTCTCTCTCTCTCTCTCCTCTCTCTCTCTCTCTCTCTCTCTGTCTGTCTGTCTGTCTGTCTGTGTGGATGTGCCAGGGAGTTGGTTATGACAAGGATTTATTTCAGAATTTAGGGATAGACTAGTTGATTCGTACAAACAAAACTGGCACGCTCAAATGGAAGAATCTGAGAAATATAATTGGTTCCTTTCCTTTAAAAGTATATTTCAAACCGAAAAATATATAAAGGCCGTAACAAATAAATGGCACAGAAGCAATCTTGCTCGTTTCAGACTAAGAGCCCTAGGACTTTTGTTCAACTTTTTAAATAAATGTAAGTTTATCTCCAGTGAAGATATCACTTAATACTGTTCTTATGTTTATTTGCCGGATTTGGGTCTTCCTCTTACTTATATGACTAATTACGTCGGGTGGTCAACTGTTTCTTCAACTTTTTGTTCAACTTTTTGTTCAACTTTTTTCCTTCAAGTTTTTCTTCATCATTAGAAAAAAAAATTCAAATGGATGTAATGTCAGCCATGACTATATTTATAAATCTTTATTTCGCGAAAACGTCGCCGTAAAATTTGATGACTTTGTTTTATGCTCCTTGCCACAAGGACAAAAATGTCAATGGCAATAAACCATTTTCAGTTTCAGTTTCAGTTTCTCTCTGTCTTTTTATCTATCTATCTGTCTGTCTGTCTGCCTGTCTCTCTCTCTCTCTCTCTCTCTCTCTCTCTCTCTCTCTCTCTCTCTCTCTCTCTCTCTTTCTGTCTGTCTGTCGCTTATATGTGTTCAGTCATGCTTTGGTCCTCTTTTCGTTTTCTGAAATAAATGGAAACGGTTGCTGATTAAGGTGAGGGTTGAGTGTGTTTTGTTTTTCTGTCTCTGTCTTTTACCTCTTTTTCTCTCTGTTCCTGCCTGTACCTCTCTGTCTGTCTGTCTCCCACCTAGTGGTGTTTTGTCTTTACCTCTTTTTCTCTCTGTTTCTGTCTGTACCTCTCTGTCTGTCTGTCTCCCTCCTAGTGGTGTTTTGTCTCTACCTCTTTTTCTCTCTGTTTCTGTCTGTACCTCTCTGTCTGTCTGTCTGTCTCCCTCCTAGTGGTGTTTTGTCTTTACCTCTTTTTCTCTCTGTTTCTGTCTGTACCTCTCTGTCTGTCTGTCTGTCTCCCTCCTAGTGGTGTTTTGTCTTTACCTCTTTTTCTCTCTGTTTCTGTCTGTACCTCTCTGTCTGTCTGTCTCCCTCCTAGTGGTGTTTTGTCTCTACCTCTTTTTCTCTCTGTTTCTGTCTGTACCTCTCTGTCTGTCTGTCTTCCCTCCTAGTGGTGTTTTGTCTTTACCTCTTTTTCTCTCTGTTTCTGTCTGTACCTCTCTGTCTGTCTGTCTCCCTCCTAGTGGTGTTTTGTCTCTACCTCTTTTTCTCTCTGTTTCTGTCTGTACCTCTCTGTCTTCTGTCTGTCTCCCTCCTAGTGGTGTTTTGTCTTTACCTCTTTTTCTCTCTGTTTCTGTCTGTACCGCTCTGTCTGTCTGTCTGTCTCCCTCCTAGTGGTGTTTTTGTCTCTACCTCTTTTTCTCTCTGTTTCTGCCTGTACCTCTCTGTCTGTCTGTCTGTCTGTCCTCCTAGTGGTGTTTTGTCTTTACCTCTGTTTCTCTCTGTTTCTGTCTGTACCTCTCTGTCTGTCTGTCTCCTAGTGGTGTTTTATCTTTACCTCTGTTTCTCTCTGTTTCTGTCTGTACCTCTCTGTCTGTCTGTCTGTCTCTGCTAGTGGTGTTTTTTCTTTACCTCTTTTTCTCTCTGTTTCTGTCTGTACCTCTCTGTCTGTCTGTCTGTCTCCTAGTGGTGTTTTGTCTTTTCCTCTTTTTCTCTCTGTTTCTGCCTGTACCTCTCTGTCTGTCTGTCTGTCTCCTAGTGGTGTTTTGTCTTTACCTCTTTTTCTCTCTGTTTCTGTCTGTACCTCTCTGTCTGTCTGTCTGTCTCCTAGTGGTGTTTTGTCTTTACCTCTTTTTCTCTCTGTTTCTGTCTGTACCTCTCTGTCTGTCTGTCTCCCTCCTAGTGGTGTTTTGTCTTTTCCTCTTTTTCTCTCTGTTTCTGCCTGTACCTCTCTGTCTGTCTGTCTGTCTCCTAGTGGTGTTTTGTCTTTACCCTCTTTTTCTCTCTGTTTCTGTCTGTACCTCTCTGTCTGTCTGTCTGTCTCCTAGTGGTGTTTTGTCTTTACCTCTTTTTCTCTCTGTTTCTGTCTGTACCTCTCTGTCTGTCTGTCTTTTAGTGGTGTTTTGTCTTTACCTCTTTTTCTCTCTGTTTCTGTCTGTACCTCTCTGTCTGTCTGTCTCCTTCCTTGTGGTGTTTTGTCTTTACCTCTGTTTCTCTCTGTTTCTGTCTGTACCTCTCTGTCTGTTTGTCTGTCTCCTAGTGGTGTTTTTGCACAGTACAGAAAGTTTAAACAGTCTCATGATGTTGACACATACTTCTAATTTGATTTTAACAGATTTATCATATATGGGTTCAGGAGATTTAGATTTGGTATGTCTGACTTCTGGGGGCAACGAGAGATAGAGATGGTTGGAAGTCCATGGTCGCCAACGCCATGAGGGAGGGCACCTGATGATGATGATGATGATGTCTGACTTATCAGTGCATAGATTAAGATATAAAAAGCATGATAAAGAGGCAGCGAAACGTCCATTAATTATATTAAAGCGTTATTGAAAATGAAAATCACTTTATTCTATGTTGTCCAGTCCTTGAAAATCTGAGACGGGCGTTGTGTGTGTGGGGGGGGGGGGGGGGGGATGGGGAGGGGGATCTGATTTCCAACGTTCAGATTTTCCTGTAAATTGGTGCGAGTAAACTCTCTCCTAACCAAAGATCTCTCTGCATTGTTTACAGGAGAAAATAATTCCGTGAACGCGTGTTCAGCAAACTGACTTTTTGTTTTTGCCATTGGAAAATAACATTTATTGATTCTTTTAAAAAAAACATATGTCTTTAACAAGTCTTCCTGTTTTGTATTGTGATGTATTTATTGTATCATGTTGTGCAGTATTGTGTGACATTACACAGGGGGGTGCAAAAGTAGGTATACAGTTATGAAAAAGGAAAACACGTACAATACTCTTGCATTTATTATACAAACAAATGAAATATTGCATATACATGTAATAACAAGCACAGCCTGAATCCCTCAGATACTCAAACTGCTTGCTGTCGGTATTCACACACTCCTCTAATCGAGAGCGGAATTAAGCATTATAGTAATGATGTGATACTTACTGTATACCTGCTTTTGCACCCCCCCCCCCCCTATATTTCAGGAAAGCTTCTTCACGAAAACCATGTCCAAGAATGACCTTACCACTAAAGGAAAGGAAAAAAAGAAGAAGTTCAGGATTAGGGGAGGGGCTGGAGTGTTCCCAAAAAAACAAGTGTCAATAAATGTCACTTGTTAAGAACAGAGTGGCCAAGTTATTTCCCTTCATTAACCCTTTGACTCCTGCACCCTGTCCACCAGCATCCTGCATTGTCAGCCATGCTAGCCTAGCAAGAACTTAACCCTTTGACTCCCTCACCTTTTCCACCAGCTACCTGCACTGTCAGCCATGCTAGCAAGGCAAAAAAATTAACCCTTTAACTCCGTCACCCTTTCCACCAGCTTCTTGTAGGAAGCTGGTAGAAAGGGTGATGGAGTCAAAGGGTTAAGTTCCTACAGTTGGTGGACAGGGTGCGGGAGTCAAAGAGTTAAAAAGCATCAAAAAGATCGACAATAAATCGGTGCCCAGGTCTCACTTTAAACTTGTGATCACCAAGCGATCAATCCATCAATGTTTCTTTTTTTCTCTTAAAGCAGGGAAGGTTTTAAATGTTAACCGCCCCTAACCATGGAATGATCGATACACCAATTTGTTGTTAAAGTCTGGAAGAGGGTTGAAAGTTAATCCACTCCCTCTCCAGAGCATTCATAGCTTTGAGAGAAGAGGTTCTCTATTTCTTGCCCTCCTCTTTCCGTCGCCTCTCCAAAAGCATCAAAAGACAGAAGAATTAATTGCTGCGTTTTTCTGTCCTAAAAGCGACTAAAAGTAAACTTTTAAGTTAATCTACCCTCACCCCAACCCTCCCTCCCTAGCGTGGATACCTTTCAGGGAGGACAATCGCCATTTCCCGCCTTTCCCTTCCTGTCAGTGGATATCGCCGGGCAAGCGCACTGCAGCAGTTCCTGTCACGTGTTGTGTCTGGCAAGGGAGAGAAAGCAGGCGAGTTGTGCCCCCTTTCCGGCCCTGCAGGGAAACAAGTCTTTTAGAGTGGCGCGCTGGCAGCCTCCATCCATTACAGTTGGAATGACCGCTCACATCGCCCCAACCCCCCTCCCCCTCCCCATCCCACTCTCCGTCCCTCTTACCCCGTCCCGTCCTCTGGCGACTATAGCTCATTTTGCTTCCCCGGCTTTTTCAGTCTGCGAGCTTTCTCTGTTGGAGTCATCCATTTTACTGTCAGCCAGCTCTTTTGTCCCTTTGTGTTGTTGAAGACATGGCGATTTCTGTGACGGCGTTTTTTCTTTTTTTCTTCTACTTCTTTCTAGTTCTGCTTTCTTCTTTCTTTCTTTCTTTCTTTCTTCTTTTTTTCTTCTTCTTTCTTCTTTCTTTCTTTTTTCTTTCTTCTTCTTCTTCATTCGTCGTCTTCTTTTTCTGCTTCTTTTCTTCTTCTTCTTTCTTCTTCTTCTTCTTCTTCTTCTTCTCCTCTCCTCCTCCTCCTCCTCCTCTTCTTCTTCTTCTTCTTCTTCTTCTTCTTCTTCTTCTTCTTCTTCTTCTTCTTCTTCTTCTTCTTTTTCTTCTTCTTCTTCTTCTGCTCTTCTGCTTCTCCCTTCTTCTTCTTCTTCTTCTTCTTCTTCTTCTTCTTCTTCTTCTTCTTCTTCTTCTTCTTCTTCTTCTTCTTCTTCTTCTTCTTCCTCCTCCTCTCCTCCTCCTCCTCCTCCTCCTCCTTCTTCTTCTTCTCTTCTTCTTCTTCTTCTTCTCTTCTTCTCTTCTTCTTCTTCTTCTTCTTCTTCTTCTTCTTCTTCTTCTTCTTCTTCTTCTTCTTCTTCTTCTTCTTCTTCTTCTTCTTCTTCTCTTCTTCTTCTTCTTCTTCTTCTTCTTCTTCTTCTTCTTCTTCGCATTCTTCGCATTCTTCGCATTCTTCGCATTCTTCTTCTTCGCATTCTTCTTCTTCTCTTCTTCATTCTTTCTCTTCTTTTGTATTCTTCTTTATTCTTCTTCTCCATTCGTCGTCTTCTTCTTCTGCTTCCTTCTTTTTCTTTTACTACTTCTACTTCCTACTTCTTGGTCATCGTCTGCTTCGTCTTCTTTCTTGCTTTCTTTCTTTCTTTTCACTTGTCTTCTTCTTCGTCTTCATTGCTTTCATTTTTCTTCTTCTTTCTTTTTGTTTGTTTTCTTCTTCTTTCTTCTCTTCTTCTTCATTCTTTCATCTCATCTTTTCTTCATTCGTCATCCTTCATCATCTTCTTCTTCATTCTTCATTCTCCATTCTTCTTCATTCTTCTTCCTCTTCATTGTGCATTCTTCCTCATTCTTCATCTTCGTTCTTCTGTGAAGCCATAGCTGTTTGGTTGTGTGTTGGGAGAGTGGGGGGGGGGGGGGTGAAGTAGAGAAGTGGAAAGGTGTTTTGATGGCTCTTTTCCATCCTAGGTGAAGAAGATTTAAAGGGGAAAGGTTGATGGAATCCTGTAATTCATCTTGTGTCTATGCTTTCACTTTCGTTTTCTTTTCCTTGGCTTTCACGTTCTGTCTTTGAGGGATGGGGATGGCGTAGATTGATTGGAGGTGAGATGGTGTGTATGTTGTTGTTATTGTTGGTGGTGGTGGTGGTGGTAGTGTGGTGGTAGTGAGGTGGTGGTGGTGGTGTGGTGGTGGTGGTGTGTTTGTTGTGGTGATGGTTGTGTGTCCGTCTCTGCTTCTGAGTGTGTGTGTACATGCATAGGTATGTCTTGTTCAGTGCGTCTGTCTGTCTGTCTGTCTGTCTGTCTGTCTGACTGACTGACTGTCTGTCTGACTGCTGTCTGTCTGCTTGCCTGTCTGTCTGTCTGACTGCCTGCATTTATGTCTGTCTGTATGCCTGACTGACTGCCTGTCTGTCTGATTGCCTGACTGCGTCTGTCTGTCTGTCTGTACATACGTTTGTGTGTCTGTCTGTGAGAGATTATGACTGCTTGCATTTGTCAGTGGTTCCATGGGTAAAAGTTAACCTATTTCTGGCTTTACATTTCTTCACATTCCCTGTGGGGTTGCCGGAGGCTCTTTCAGTATAAATAGTATCCCCACCTTCTGGAAATTCTGAGCTAGAATTTTCCTCTTTTCTGTCACTCTCTTTGTTTCTTTCTTGTTCCTTTGCTTTCTGTCATTTCTTTTTGTCATTTTCTGCCTTGCTGGTGCATTCACCTTATATGTTCGATAAAGTCTTACTTACTTTCTCTTAGGATTGATAATTGGATACATGTAGTAAGTGCATTTTTGGCTCTAGGGAAATGAGATATGCGGAAGCAATTTTAGGTAAATCAGGCCCGTTTTATATATGTTTCAGCGTCCTTAGTTATGTTTAAATGTGTATTCAGATATGTTTTTTAAACCCCCTGTGTGATAAGTTGGACGGAATGGTCAACGCCAGTGGCATCTTCTTAGATTATGTGCTAGAATGCATTGATATATGAACTTAATTTTCTTTTCCTCCCCCCCCCCCCTGTTGAAGTATTGACTAAGTTTTGAAACGGTTATAGCTCTGACATGGCTCTACGCAGTCGGCTGGGGCTTTAAACAGAAATAACAACAACAGTAACATTAACCTGAATCCTCAGCCTAGAGCATCCATAGTCTGACCAGACAAGACATAGCCACTATCATCATCAGTTTTAATAGTGACTTGAAATAGGAAACACAATGTGTCGTGACCATTAGAAAATCCTGTTACTTTTTGTGCGTACCTACCTGTGATAGCAGGGACAGGATGTCCAAGTGTCACAGGCTGTAGAGACAGTGG
Organism: Monoplex corrugatus; assembly: GCA_030674185.1. Classification (NCBI taxonomy): domain Eukaryota; kingdom Metazoa; phylum Mollusca; class Gastropoda; order Littorinimorpha; family Ranellidae; genus Monoplex; species Monoplex corrugatus. The sequence goes on along the minus strand of CM060310.1, from coordinate 90,356,786 downwards.
ACCAAGCCAAATGGGTCCCTGTTGGTCTTTCTCAAATGCCGTGTCGCTTTTTTACGAATGCCGTGACCCCAGCTATTGACATCTGTAGCAAATAAACATGCCCGCTGAAGAAGGAGCATCAGAGCTCCGAAAGCTACGAAAGCTAAAAAAAAATGGTGTTTTCGTGTTTTTATTCGATCATATTGAAATAGGAAACTGTGGGAAGAACTGTTGTTCTGTTTTCAGATTAAACATTGGTCACACTGGAGTCTTGACAACAATTTGTCAGAACACCAAAACAAGTGTGACTGCCCGCGTTCAAGTAAACGGGAACTAAAAAAACACGAAAATAGAATCAGAACGCGTATTTAATACAAGACAAACACAAATTTTCGGCCAACTGGCCTTTGTCAAGCGTGAATGTAATATCACAAATGAATAACCAGCAAATACAAAATTCGGGAGAAAAAAGACTAAAAACTTCTCTGCTTCTTCGTCCGGTGGGAAAAAAAGACTAAAAATGATTTACGCTTGACAAAAGGCCAGTTGGCCGAAAATTTGTGCCTGTCTTGTCTGGTTGTATTAAGCACGCGTTCTGATTCTGTTTTCGCGATTTTTTCTGGTTCCAATTTGTCGGAAGATTTGTTGCTAGTGATTATATGGTGTAACTAGACGATGGGTATCGGTTCTGAATTGATCGATTGTTTAGCACTTACTACTTGATGGTAATGGGTCACATATCAATGTGATGATGTATGTTGAGATACTTCTTGACGTTTGATAGGTCAGGTTCAGTTTGACAATGACTGGTAATGACGAGAGAATCGATGGCGATTGGTCAGTACTTAAGCTTGATTGCTTGGCCATATGAAGCTCACAAACACATTCTAGAAAGAAGAACGACGAAAGTTTGAGGGCTTGGTTGTCTGTATTCTTGTTGCTTGGAGAAACATGACAGAATTCTCCCCCCTCCCCCCCCCCCCTTATTTTTTTTTTTAGTATTCCTTTTATTCACGTCTTTGCTGTTGAGAGACTTCTTGTCCGCAGCGTGTTCAGAAATGTCATCTCTTTCCTTCTTTATTTTCTTTTTCCTTGGCGGATATCTTGATAAAAACTGTGAAGTAAACAGCCAGTGTGTGTATCTGTGCATTCCATGCATGTAAACGATCACCCCCGTGGCGTCCAACGAAATCAATCACTTGTAATCACTTGTACACACCCATAGTTTACGTTTCTCACGATGGGTGGAGGGAGAGGGTGTGAATGTTAGGGCTTCATGATGAGAGATGGAGATGTCATACATGGGGACGCAAGAGTTGGCTGCTATGTCGGTAACAGACTTGCCAGTATGTTGGTAATAGACTTTGCTGGCATGATTGTATGTGGGTTATAGACTTTGCTGGCTTGTGGATTATAGACTTTGCCAGCATGTTGTTGATAGACTCTTTTGACATGTTAATAGATTTTGCTGGCATGTGGGTAACAGACTTTGCTGGCATGTGGATGATAGACGTTGCCAGCATGTTGTTAATAGACTTTGCTGGTATGTGAGTAATAGATTTTGCTGGCATGTGGGTAATAGAGTGCTGGCTTGTGGATTATAGACTCTACTAACATGTTGTTAATAGACTCTGTTGGTATGTGGGTAATGTACTTTGCTGGTATGTGGATAATAGACTTTGTTGGTATGTGGGTAATGTACTTTGCTGGTATGTGGATAATAGACTTTGCTGGTATGTGGTTAATAGACTTTGCTGGTACATGGGTAATACACTTTGCTGGTATGTTGGTAATACACTTTGTTGGTATGTGAGTTATACACTTTGCTGGTATGTGGGTAATAGACTTTGCTGGTATGTGGGTAATAGACTTTGCTGGTATGTGGGTAATAGACTTTGCTGGTATGTGGGTAATAGACTTTGCTTGTATGTGGGTAATAGACTCTGTTGGTATGTGGGTAATAGACTTTGCTGGTATGTGGGTAATAATAGACTTTGCTGGTATGTGGGTAATAGACTTTGCTGGTATGTGGGTAATAGACTTTGCTGGTATGTGGATAATAGACTTTGCTGGTGTGTGGGTAATAGACTTTGCTGGTATGTGGGTAATAGACTTTGCTGGTATGTGGATAATAGACTTTGCTGGTATTTGGGTAATAGACTTTGCTGGTGTGTGGGTAATAGACTTTGCTGGTATGTGGGTAATAGGGTTTGCTAGTATGTGGGTAATAGACTTTGCTGGTATGTGGATTATAGACTTTGCTGGTATGTGGATAATAGACTTTGAATACGTGTGGGTAATAATCTTTGCAGGTATGTGAGTAATCGACTTTGTAGGTATGTGAGTAATCGACTTTGCAGGTATGTCAGTAATCGACTTTGCAGGCTTGTTGGTTAATGTGTAGACCTTGTTTCTAGCAAACTGATAGTTTGGAGTTAGGTTGGGAGTTTCCATGTTGTTTTTGGCGAGCTTCATATTGGGAGAAAATGCTGGACGGACGTTTGTAATGGATGAAGACAGAGAGGGTGGGAGATTTGCTTGCAGCGACAAAAGATAGATTCGTACGGAGGGCCATGATCGCCAACGCCATGCGGCAGGGCACATGATGATGATGATGATAATGATGATGGTGATGATGATGATGGTCGTGGTGGTGGTGGTTGATGATGATGATGATGATGATGATGATGATGATGATGATGATTCATAAGGCTTCACAAACAGTCTAAGCTTGTTTCAGTTACAAATTGGTACAAGTATGGACAACACTACATAGAACCTATGGGTTTGGTAAAACCTCACGTCCTTACCAGTGCTTTAGGTTTATGCGTAGGTTTACGGCTGATGCTATGATCATTTTAGATCTTTCTTCCAACACGTGGTATCTGCAGCGTTGGTATTTGTGTATGGACTTTATTCCGAGCCTGGAAACACTGCCAGGACAAAACTTAAACTAGACACGTAGATTGCCGTGTGTATGCTGGCACGCATTTTCATACTCACTCGCCAACACACACGCTATCTGCATATATATACGCTTGCTAACTAACACATCTCCTTCCGTTACTTATTCACCCACACATACATATGCATTGCTACACGTAGATTGCCATTCGCATACTGGCACGCATTTTCACACTCACTCACGAACACACACGCTATCTGCATATATATACGCTTGCTAACTAACACATCTCCTTCCGTTACTTATTCACCCACACATACATATGCATTGCTACACGTAGATTGCCATTCGCATACTGGCACGCATTTTCACACTCACTCACGAACACACACGCTATCTGCATATGCATACGCTTGCTAACTTACACATCTTCCTATCTTACTTATTCACCCACACATGTATATGCATATGCATTGCTACACGTAGATTGCCATGTGCATGCTGGCACGCATTTTCACACTCACTCACGAACACACACGCTATCTGCATATGCATACGCTTGCTAACTTACACATCTCCTTACCTTACTTATTCACCCACACATGTATATGCATATGCATTGCTACACGTAGATTGCCATGTGCATGCTGGCACGCATTTTCATACTCACTCACGAACACACACGCCATATTCATATGCATACGCTTGCTAACTAACACATCTCCTTACCTTATTTATTCACCCACACATACATATGCATTGCTACACGTAGATTGCCATGTGCATGCTGGCACGCATTTTCATACTCACTCACGAACACAGAGGCTATATGCATATGCATACACTTGCTAAGTTACACATCTTTCTACCTTACTTATTCACCCGTACATGCATTAACCCTTTGACTCCCGCCGCCTGTTCACCAGCATCCTGCATTGTCAACCATGCAAGCAAAGCAAAAACTTAACCCTTTGACTCCCGCACCCTATCCACCAGCTTCCTGCAGGAAGCTGGTGGATAGGGTGAGGGAGTCAAAGGGTTAAGTTTTGCAGTTGGTAGATAGGGTGCGGGAGTCAAAGTGTTAAGACACGTCGAACACACTGGCACCCATCACGTGCAGATGCCCATGTATACTCATACACACAAACAGACACTGTCTCAGACACTGATAGACAAGGAAAGGGAGAGAATAAAGGAGACCGAATGATCGTCTAACAGATGGGCAGAGATCTCATGAAGCCAACCTTCAAAGCGCCTGGAGTTTATAAACAGACCGTGTCTGCTAGTGTCGGTTTCAGATGCAAACCGTTTGGAACACGCTCTTAGCATCTTTATAATGTTCTTCTCCCGTAACTCGAAACAGAAGACATAACACGGCTTCAGAATGTTATATACAGTAGTTATCTTTACTTTCTAACCACTCTCTGACATAACACAGCTTCAGATTTTTTTAGGATCATTGCACTCAGGGAAGTTACTTTTGTGCTTACCTTCTTTTTTTCGTCCCATTTCCTACGCCACTTTAATGGCCACAGAAGCTGAACAGTTTGGTTTTTTTTTACAATGCGATGATGATGATGATGATGATGATGTCGATGAGGATGGTAATCATGATGCTATGGAGTTCCATCTAGGATTGAGACTGTGTGACAGGGCTGTACTCTAAGCCTACTATCATGATATATCCTGGCGTCAACCAGGCTCGAGAGATACAGACACCTGCGGTGCTGGTCAGAAGATTTGAGCAGCACCTTCAGTGACGCATCCGTAAAGTGGATGAGACTCGATTGTGTGGTCCTGGTCTTCCCAATGAGCCCATAGCACGCCCAACTCTGGGTAGGAGCCAGTTAGAGCCGAAAAACCCCACAGTGACTATAAAGGGACTGATAGGGATTCGAACCCACAATCGGTAGTCCGTTGCGTTAACCACTACACCACGGCGACCGGTATCGGCTTCACATTTTTATATATAATAGCTATCTTTACTTTCTAACGTCTCTCTGACATAACACGGCTTCAGATTTGGTAGACAGTAGTTATCTTTACTTTCTAAGCTGTCTCCAAAATTTGAACTTGCATCAATACAAAATGCGATGATTAAATTGAGAGCAACATTTTGAATCGAAGCAAGATTTGAATGATGATGGGTGGAGCTCAGCTGCAGACAGAGAGAAAGAGACAGAGAAACACACACTCTCACACACACACACACACTCTCTCTCTCTCTCTCTCTCTCTCTCTCTCTCTCTCTCACACACACACACACACACACACACACACACACACACACACACACACACACACCACACACACACACACACTCACACACACACAAACAAACACACACACACACAAACAGACACACACACAAACACACACACACAAACACACACACATACACACACACACACACACACACACACACACACACACACACACACACACACACACACACAGAGGTTTCCATAGATACAAATATGAAAGGAGAGATCCCAGCACAGACAGGGGGATGTGGGCCGACGCCATTTGTCATGTTGGATCTATGGACCTGGTGTGACCCTCACTTGTGATGCCCATAAAACATTGAGTCTGTGTGTGTGTGGGTGTGTGTGGGGGGGGGTGTCTGTGTGTGTGTCTGTGTTGTGTATGTATATATATATATATATGTGTGTGTATATATATGAATACATAATATACATGTACATATATTTATTTATATATATGTATGTATATATACATGTATATGTGTGTGTCTATGTGTGTGTCTATGTGTCCGTGTTTGTGTTGTGTATATATGTATATATATATATATATATATATATATATATATATATATATATATATATGTGTGTGTGTGTGTGTGTGTGTGTGTGTGTGTGTGTGTGTGTACATACATACATAAGTATATATATATGTATATGAAAATAATTTAGAGCCAAATTTGGAATTGATCCCTGGAGATACGGAACCTGAACCTCTGCTCAGCGAAGTTGAATCTGCCATTAAAGATCTAAAATGCAGAAAGTCTCCTGGTCTTGACAATATTCCTGGAGAGTTGTTGAAACACTCAGGTGATGGTGGACTCAAAGTAATGCATCACTTATGCTGCAAGATATGGAAGACTTGTCAGTGGCCTACAGACTGGAAGCTCCAGGAATTTGTCATGTTACATAAGAGTGGAAATGTCAAAGACTGCAACAATTATAGAACAATTGCACTGATCAGTCATGCCAGTAAAATACTGCTGATAATAATTTTAAACAGGTTAAAGCCAAAAGTAGAGGAAGAGCTATCCGACTGTCAGGCAGGCTATAGGAAAAACAGGGGAACAATAGATATGCTGTTTGTACTCCAGATATTGATAGAAAAGATTAGAAACACAGACCAAGAGATGTTCATCGTTTTCATTGACTACAGCAAAGCATTTGATAGCGTGATTCACCAAAGTCTTTTCCACTTCATGATCAAAATGGGTTTTCCAAGACATCTGGTTTCCCTCATAGCTTCATTATATAATGATCAAAAAGCAACAATCAGATGGAATAATCAAAACTGCAAATTTTTTAACATCACTAAAGGGGTAAGGCAAGGTTGCATCCTGTCTCCACATCTCTTCAGCATATACACTGAACATATCATGAGAGAAGCAGACATAGAAGACATGGGAGTAAATATTGGTGGTAGAAACCTGTCAAATTTACGCTACGCAGATGACACAGGATTACTGGCAGACAACATTACAGGCTCTAGGAGGATCCTGTACAGGGTAGACCGGGTTGGAAAGGCAGCTGGGCTGGACTTAAATTCAAAGAAGACAAAGGTTATGCATGTTGCAGGCAAATATAACACTAGACAGGACCAGATCATGCTAAACCAAGTCCCTCTAGAAAATGTCAAGGACTTTAGATATTTAGGTTCAGTCAAGACACACGATGGAACATGCTCAAAAGACATAAAGATGAGAATTGGAATGGCCAAGAACAGTATGGTTCAATTGAACAATATTTGGAAAGACCACAGCATAACAGCAGACCTTAAGATAAAACTCTTAAAATGTCTTGTCTGGCCAGTGATGTTATACGGCTGCGAGGCATGGACAATGAAGAAAGAGGATGAAAGACGAGTGGAAGCAGCAGAGCTGTGGTTTTACCGAAGACTGCTGAGGGTCAAATGGACAGATAGGCGCTCAAATGAAAGCATACTGAATGAGTTGGGTACTACACGCAAGCTTCTAGTACTCATACAACGGAGGAAACTGAAATATGTTGGACACGCAATCCGTAATGAGAGAACAGACTTGATGTCCACTGTCCTCCAAGGTAAAGTGGAAGGAAAGAGAAACAGAGGACGGCCACCTGCATCACTTGCTAGAAACATCACAAACATCAGTGGCAAGAAACTCCAGGAGGTGGTCAGACTTAGCCAAGATCGAGAGTGCTGGAGGCAACTTGTGAGGACATCATGTGCAGCGGCCAACACTGTTCCCGGTGACGCCGACAGGTGAGACAGGTGAGATATATATATATATATATATATATATATATATATATATATGTGTGTGTGTGTGTGTGTGTGTGTGTATGTATGTGTGTGTATCTATATGTATATATATATATACATATATGTATACACATATATATGTATGTATATATATGTATGTGTGTGTGTTTATGTGTCTATGTGTGTGTTGTATATATGTGTGTGTTTTATGTGTGCATCTGTGTGCGGGCACGTGTATTTGTGCGTGTGTGTATTTGTGCATGTGTGTGTAATTATGTGTGTGCGCGCTTGTGTGTGTGCATTTGTGTGTGCCTATTTGTTGTAAGTGCGCATACGCGTGTATGTGCGTGTCTGTTGTATGTGCGTGTTTGTGGTTGCGTATGTGTATGTGTGTGTGTTGGAGAGTGTGTGTCTATGTGTTGTGGTTGTGTATGTGTGTGTGTGTTGGAGAGTGTGTGTCTGTGTGGTTGTGGTTGTGTACATGTATGTGTGTGTGTTGGAGAGTGTGTGTCTGTGGGTGGCTGTGCTGGCGAGTACCACCCTCCTGTTCTTGCCGAGTCTTTGAGGCTTTCTGTCATGATGAATGGGAAAGTCTTGCTGCCATTAACCCTTTCACTTCTCTGCCCTGTCCACCAGCTTCCTGCATTATCAGGAATGATGACCAAGCAAAACCTCTACCTTTTCCCTTCCTCACCCTATACACCAGCTTTAAGAAGAGAAAGGGTGCAGGATTTGCAGTTGGTGGATAAGGTCAGGAAGTGATGGGTCAGGTTTTTGCAGTTGATGGATTGGGTCAGGAAGTGAATAGGTCGGTTTTTGCAGTTGATGGATAGGATCAGGAAGTGAATGGGTCAGATTTTTGCCATTGGTAGATAATGTCAAGATGGGAACGGGTCAGGTTTTTGCAGTTGGTGGATAGGGTCAGGAAGTGAATGGGTCAGGTTTTTGCGGTTGGTGGATAGGGTCAGGAAGTAAATGGGTCAGGTTTTTGCAGTTGGCGGAATGGGTCAGGAAGTGAATGGGTCAGGTTTTTGCAGTTGGTGGATTGGGTCAGGAAGTAAATGGGTCAGGTTTTGCAGTTGGTGGATAGAGTCAGGAAGTAAATGGGTCAGGTTTTTGCAGTTGGTAGATTTGGGTCAGGAAGTGAATGAGTCAGGTTTTTGCAGTTGGTGGATTTGGGTCAGGAAGTGAATGGGTCAGGTTTTTGCAGTTGATAGATAGGGTCAGGATGTGAATGGGTCAGGTTTTTGCAGTTGGTGGATAGGGCCAGGGAATGTGGGGATAAGGTTTTGTAGTGGTATATAGGGTCAGGAAGTGTATAGGTCAGGTTTTTACAGTTGGTAGATTGGGTCAGGAAGTGAATGGGTCAGGTTTTTGCAGTTGGTGGATAGAGTCAGGAAGTAAATGGGTCAGGTTTTGCAGTTGGTGGATTGGGTCATTAAATGAAAGGGTCATGTTTTTGCAGTTGGTGGATTGGGTCAGGAAGTAAATGGGTCAGGTTTTTGCAGTTGGTGGATTGGGTCAGGACATGAATGGGTCAGGGTTTTGCAGTTGGTGGATTGGGTCAGGACATGAATGGGTCAGGTTTTTGCAATTGATGGGTATGGTCAGGAAGTAAATGGGTCAGATTTTGTACTTGGTGGACTGGGTTAGGAAGTGAATTGGTCAGGTTTGCAGTTGGTGGATAGGGTCAGGAACTGAATGGGTCAGGTTTTTGCAGATAGGTTATGGGAGTGAAAGAGGCAACAATGGGTTGTCCTCACACCGATGATTGCAGATTTGCTGAGGTGTTTATAAGAGTGGGGTAGGGGCAGTGAAGAGCTGGAAGGGGATTGAAGTGTTTGTGTGTTGTGTGTGTGTGTGTGCGCGTGTGCTTGCGTGTGTGTGTGCATGAGTTTGTACTTGTTTGTCCATCTGTCTGTCTGTTTTTCTTTCTGTCTTAAATTCAATCCCGCAACATTAAAAAATATTACCTGTTTCCATCATTCTGGTGGTGTCAGCTTAGTGTTTCATAGGTCCCTCCCGTCTCCTTCCTCATTTCAATACCTTGCCAGCGCAGACCATTTTGCGCAGGATTTTGAAGTCTGCGAGAATAGGGCTGGCAGATTTGGGTGGAGCACGTGTGGATCTGTCTGAGTGTGATGAATCCCTCTTGAAAAAGGAAAGAAAAGGAAAAGAAAGAAAGACAGACAGACAGATAGAAAAAATACAGAAAGAAAGAGAGGAAGACAGACAGAAAGAAAGAAAGACAGTCAGAAAGAAAGAAGGAAGGAAGGAAATAAAGAAAAAAAGACAGTCAGAAAGAAAGAAAGAAATGCAAGAAAGAAAGAAAGAAAGACAGAAAGAAAGAAAGACAGACAGAAAGAAAGAAAGAAAAGAAAGACAGAAAGAAAGAAAGACAGTCAGAAAGACAGAAAGAAAGACAGTCAGAAAGACAGACAGACAGAAAGAAAGAAAGACAGACAGAAAGACAGTCAGAAAGAAAGACAGACAGTCAGAAAGAAAGAAAGACAGTCAGAAAGAAAGAAAGAAAGAAAAACAGAAAGAAAGAAAGACAGACAGATAGAAAGACAGTCAGAAAGAAAGACAGACAGAAAGACAGTCAGAAAGAAAGACAGACAGACCGAAAGACAGTCAGAAAGAAAGAAAGAAAGAAAGTCAGAAAGAAAGAAAGACAGACCGACAGTCAGAAAGAAAGAAAGAAAGATAGAACTCCAAGTTGGTAAACAACACAGGGTTTTACTTGGCCGTTTCATCCAACTAGCAAAACAGATGAAAAACAGATCAAATGTTCTGAACTGGGGTTCACGTTGCGGACAGGATATCCCTCAACAGCAAAGAAACTTTAAAAAAAAAGATTCTACCACGACTTGTACATCCCACAAAAATGTAACAGAAAACTCACATACAACCACATAAACACAGACTCTCCCTCTCTCACACACACACATCACACGTGCGCGCGCACGCAACACACACACACACACATATAATAATAATGATAATAATAATAATAATAATGTTTATTTGTATAGCGCATATTCCATATAAAAACATGCTCACCAGCGCTTTACATTTCGCAAGAAAGGCAAAAGGTGATAAAAAAAATGTTCACAATTACATACACAATAAGATAACAACAAACATTAAAGCTATACAAGTAAGAAGACACATAAGAAACCACAGAATATTAAAATTTAAACACTGACTTATGTAATGAAGAAAGATTAACAGATTTTTCATATGAATAAAGAGGCATACTGTGTTTATATATTGCTGCGTGTGTGTGCTTGCGTACGTGTGTGTGTACATGTGTGTGTGCGTGCGTGTGCGTTGCTGTGCGCGTGTGTTTGTAAGAATGTGTGTGTGTGTGTGTGTGTGTGTGTGTGTGTGTGTGTGTGTGTGTGTGTGAGAGAGAGAGTGTGTGTGTGTGTGTGCGTGTGCTATGTTTGCATGCGTGTGTGTGTGTTTATGCATGCAATAGTTGTACATAAAATTATAATCAATATTTTGAATGAAGATAAAAACAGAAAAATTCTAATCCATATACAGGAAAAACATTACAACTTCAGTATTACAGCATTAATACCTTGACAATCAAAATTCCTCACAAATTATGAACTATTCGCATATCATATATCACAATTTACATACAAACAAAGATTTGAAAAAGTTTCTTAAAGTATTTCAGTCTCTTTCCCACTCAATTTCTCCCCTATCCCTTCCTCAGCTGTACACATACAGTGATACACACACATGCTCACTCAAGCACACACACACACACACACACACACACACACACACACACATACACACATGCACGCACACACACACCTTGCTCTATAGGCCCTTATACAAAATACTGTTATACAGGCAGGAGAGATTAGTCTGATGACAGACTTGCAAACTAAGGCTCTTCAGGTTAGATGAGTTTGAAAGAGGTGGGTTTTCAGGTGCCGTTTGAAGGTTGAGAAACACTTAGTTTTTCTGAGAGACAGTGGTAGAGAGTTCCATACATTTGGGCCAAAGACAGAGAAAGATTTTTTACCAAAGGTGTCTAGAGAGAAGCGAGGAACAGTCAACAGTGAGGTGTCAGAAGAGCGGAGCGTTCGAGAAGGTTTGTAACCCTGCAGGAGGTTGGCAAGATAGGATGGCATGTTCTCGTGATAGATACACTGAAAGCAGAGACAGGCAACTTTATATTGAATCCTAGCCTTTACCGGGAGCCAATGAAGTGTTCTAAGCAGAGATTTTGCACTCTCACGCCTGGGCTTGCGGAGAACAAAGCGAGCCGCGTGGTTCTGTATGCGCTGAAGTTTAGATAGTTGATTGTCATGGAGACCTGCGAATAGAGAGTTACAATAGTCCAGTCTAGATAGTATGAAAGAGACAGCAAGCTTGTTGGTAGCATCAGTGGAAAGGAAGGAGCGAATCTTACCAATTCTGCGTAGCTGATAGTACAGAGTACGGCACAACTGTTTGACATGGGCTTCCATATACAAACATTCACACACGCACGCACGCTCGCCCGCACGTACGTACGCACGCACGCGCGTGCACAGACACACACATTCACACACGCACGCGCGCGCAAACATACACGCACACACACATACAAACGCGCGCGCGCACACACACCCTTTAAAGTACATACGTGAATAGACGTTAAGAGAAATAACGAACATACACACACACACACACACACACACACACACACACACACACACACACACACACACACACACACACACACACACACGCACGCACCACAAACACACACACACACTCATACACACACCACACACACATCATACACATTCACACACACACACACACACACACAACACATATATATATACAAAACACACACACACGTGCACGTGCACGCGCACACACACACACGTGCACGCACACACACACACACACACACACACATTCTCAAAATCTCACTCATTTCTCATACAAAAACTGTTACAGACAGCTCAGAATATGTACTTTTCCAGGTCAGCGTAACCTAGAAAAAAAAAGTTTCACATTTAATAGAAACCAACGTTAGTCAAAGACACTGGCAGACTGTAATGATAGAGCATCTGATGTAGGCTCAAAGGACTGACTGATCGATGGCATTCTGTCCAAACAATGATCACTTCGTTTATAATCGTCTATCTATTGATCTAGCATGTTGCTTGTCTGAGATGTCTCTCACCCTTCAGGTTGTGTGATCTTTCAGTTTCAGTTTCAGTTTCAGTTTCTCAAGATGACGTCTCCGTGCTCGGAATGAATTCCATATGTACTAACGTCACAGGTGCCATGTGATGGAGAAGATCCAGAGTGATCACGGCACAAGCCTTAAGCCCGCACATCAACCCACGAGCTGGCCAGGTCCTGAGGTCCTACCTAGATAGCTCTATACCCCTGGGGTCATAGGGGAGTGAGGTGACAGATACTTCGACTTTTCCCGGGCCAGCATTACGAGAGCGGCGCCTATCCCCTCTCCCTCGTTTCAAATTCATAATCATATCCACGGTTTTATTTACAAAGACTTCAGAAAGGCAAGAAGACTAACTGGTCTTCAAGAGTTGGGACCTGGGAAATCAACCTGTCTCTCTAATGTTTTATACCAAGGCAGCCTGGCAATGCCTTGCTCTTCACGATTTTCAACTGCCGTCAGGTGTTTTACGTTCGCAGCCAGAAGGCACACGGGTCCAACTCGTTTTTCGTCCCCTTTCGAAGGACTAGAGTTCAGTTCGATTTTCCGGGCAAACTGAGGGGAAAAGTCGAGGCCTCTATGGGGAGCGAACCCCGGAACCTTGAGTTTAGTTATTGGCAGGCGAACGTCTGAATCATTCTGCCACTCTTATCCTTTTCTCTCAAGGATACTGTTTAACCCTTTGACCCCTCACCCTGTCCATCAGCATCCTGCATTGCCAACCATGCTAGCAAAGAGAAAACTAACCCCTTTGATTCCCTCACCCTATCCACTAGCTTTCTGCGGTAAGCTGGTGGATATGTGAGAGAATCGAATGTTTAAGTTTTACAAGTTGGTGGATAGGGTGCGCATGCGGCAGTCAAAGTGTTAAAGTACACGTTTGACACTATGGGTACATGTATTGATTAGCCTGACTTTTGTTTCCAGAGAGATGATTGGGTATTGTAGAAGGGTTGAATGCTTAAAGGTCACAGGACTTGCCTTTCAGACTGGTCTTAAATTCTCTGTTCATGTTTCCATCTTAGTAGATAATCTTCCCAAGTACCTAAATTCCTGATCTTAATACGAAATCCATATCTTAATAAATAATCCACAAATGACCAAAACATTATAACCATCCATTGTCAACCAGAATTCAGTGTGAGTGTTTGGGTTTTTGGTTTTAAACAGCAGAGAAATCCTTGTTGACATATTTTCATATTTTGAATTATTATGAATAACATTGCACATGAAAACCCGACCACTTGCACAGTGTTCGGCCCACATATATCTTGTTCCATTATTGAAGTAAGTGTCCCCACGCTTTTTATGTGCTTCTTGTTCTGATCACAATTCCTTGAGATCTGTGTATGCACAGACCAGACATCCTGAATAAAAGTATCCACATGAAGGTCAGTGTGACCTTTCAGGCTTTCTATTCATCATGGCGGGAAGGTCTCAAAGACAGAGCAGCTGAATGTTTTATGGACGTCAGAATTGGGGATCACACCAGGTCAATGGAGGCAACATGAAATATGGCGACACCCCGACACTGCTGTCAGAATCATGATATTTCCCTTCATGTTTTTATCCACGGCAACGTCCCTCGTGCTCTCTCAAACACTGATATTTCTTCCCGGCCTCTTATTTCATGTGAGAATGATTTGATGAATTATGCAGCCTGAGTGGTTTCATTTAAAGATTTGGTTTCGTGTGAGCTCTGCCCATCTGTCACTTGTTTCGCGTCTTCTCCATGCAAAAATGCTGTTTTTATTTCACTGACTCATGCAAACATTCCACCAAACAGAAAAATAGGTGTATGTTTTGAGCAGGGGCAAACTGCGGACAAAAACTCGTCTCCACATCACAGAAATCAAGAATACCAAATGTGAATGTTATTTCTCCATGTAACAAGAAGATAAAACTCAGTGGATAACCAAGCCATCTCTTTTCCGTTCATTTTTTTCTTTCTGGTAGGTGTTTTGTGAATTTCATCAAATCAAGAATACCAAATGTGAATGTTATTTCTCCATGTAACAAGAAGATAAAACTCAGTGGATAAACCAAGCCATCTCTTTTCCGTTCATTTTTTTCTTTCTGGTAGGTGTTTTTGGTGGAATTTCAATCAAATCAAGAATACCAAATGTGAATGTTATTTCTCCATGTAACAAGAAGATAAAAAAAATGGATAACCAAGCCATCTCTTTTCCGTTCTTTTTTTTCTTTCTGGTAGGTGTTTTTGTAATTCATCTAGAGTATGCCAAGAACTGTTTGACTGGAAGTGAAGAAGTAATGAACCAATCGTTAAGGTGAATCTGACCAATCAACGTCATGTCGCCTTTAAATAGTACTTGACTAATTATTGACAAGAAGCTTTGCTAACTAAGACATTATTGGTCGTTAAATATCCAATCGTTGTAAAGGTGACTCTGACCAATCAACCTATGTCACCCTCAAAATTGCAATCATGTCAAGTAGCTTTGCTAACTAAGGCGTTATTGGTCAGTTAACAACCAATCTTTGAAAGGGGAATCTGACCAATCAACGCTATATCACCCTCAGATAGTACGTGACTAATAATTGTTAAGTAGCCTTGCTAACAAAATACAAGTTTGGTCAACTAACAACCAACCGCTAAAACAGTACTTGACCAATCATTTTAAATAGCTTTGCTAACTAATGCATCACTGGTCAGTTACAGCCAATGGCTGAAATCAGTGTTAAAATCACAACGATAAGAAACCAATTGTCATCAAGTACCTTTGCTACTGAACAGATCATTGGTCACTTAAGAACTGATCACCTATATCTAGTTATGCTGCATCAATCAAAAAGACTGCAGATGGTTTAACAACAAACAAATCTTTACAGAACTACTTTCATATTTTGAGTTATTGCAACGTTTACATAAAAAGATGAAATCATTGATCTTTTATGCAATGCTATTACTGTTTTCGAATTTCAAAATCTGTTACATTAATTCCAGATGTCCTCTTGGAAACAATTCAAATTAGTTTTTAGACCATTGTGGCCTTTAAAAGATGACAGTCTTGCCTAGCTTTACATTGTGATATTTTGGTGGGGGAAATGGAAACTTGTATCCAGAAGTTAGAAATCTGTGCATAAACTGCAGAAAAAATCTGACAAGTCACACAATCTGCTAGTTGCAGAACAACAACAACAACAATGACGATGACGACGACGACGTAGACAGTAGAAGACACACAACCTCATCTTATGTTGATCTAAATCACCTTCATCATTTTTGAGAGACAGATAAGTCAAAGCCATGGAAAAGGGGAAAAAGTTACCAGGAAGCAGAAGATTAATTACAGGATTCCATCAACCTTTGCCTTTAAATCTTTTTCACCTATGATGGAAAAGAGCCATCAAAACACCTTCTCACCTCTCTGTCTCACCCGCTGTCGCTCGCCCCGTGGGGATGCTGGGGGCTCTTTCAGTATAAACAGTATCCCCCACCTTCTGGAAATTCTGTGCTGGAAATTTCCTCTTTTCTGTCACTCTCTTTGTTTCTGCCTTGTTCGTTTCTTTCTGCATTTCTTCTGTCATTTCTTCCTGTCATTTTCTGCTTTGCTGGCCATTCACCTTTATATGTTCGATAAAGTCTTTTTTTTCTTAGGATTGATAATTGAGTACATGCAGTTGGTGCAATTTTGGCTCTAGGGAGATGAGATATACGGAAGCAATTTTAGGTCATTTCATGCCTGTTTTATATGTTTTGGTATCCCTAGGTATGCTTAATTTTGTATTCAGTGTGTTTTTAAATCCCCTGTGCGATTAATTGGACGGAGTGGTCAGCGCCAGGGGCATGTCCTTAGGTTATGTGCGCGAATGCATTGATATGTGTACATAATTTTCTTTTCTGTTTTTTTTTTTTTCCTGTTGAAGTTTTTGTATGTTTTGAAGCGGTTTTAGCCCTGATTTGGCTCTACGCGGTCGGCTGTGCTTTAAAAACAATAACAATAACAACATACATATGCGCTCCACCAAAATCTGCCAGCAATCATCTAGGAAACTCCCTGAGTCTGCGCAAAACCCTACGCACTGGCAAAACGAGAAGAAGAAAATGAAGCGATGAAAAGGAGAAGACAAATGAAGAGAGATGAATGAGAAGATGATGATGAGATGATGAAGAATGAATGATGAAAAAGAAGAAAGAAGAAGAAGAGAAAAATAAAGAAAAGGTTGGTTATTGTAAACAGATGATGATGTTATAACGAAAACCAAGAACAAGTTTAAGGAGAGGAAAAGGTAAGAAGAAACAAGAAAAATGGAGAGCAGAGAAAAAAGAAGAAATCTCAACTTTTATCTCCAACACAAATGGACAGAAGAGCTGGCTGACATGAAAATGGATGAGCCCTAAAGAGAAGAGCTCACAGACTGAAAAAGCCGAGAGAGCAAAATGAGCGATGGTAGAATGAGCGGAGGAAGGGAAAGATGTGAGCGGTCATTTCCAACTGAAATGAATTTGGGGGGGATGCCAGCGCCCCACTCCCAAACCCTTGTTTCCCTACGAGGTTGGAAAAGGGGGAAACAACTTGCCTGCCTTCTCTCCCCTTCCATGCACACGTGACAGGAAGTGCTTCAGTGCCCATGCCCGGAGATATCCGCTGGCAGGAAAGGTATCCGTGAAAGAGGACGATAGATTAACATTGAAATTGTTTCCCCTCACTTTAAAATCAGAACAGGGGAGGGTGGTCAGTTCTTCTTCGTCTCTTGATGCATTTAGTGAGCCAGGAGGAAGAAAAGGCAGGAAATGGCCATTCTGCTCTCTAAAAGGTATCGGTGCTAGGACTGGAATAGAATTAACTTTTAAACTTTTCCTGCCTTTTAAAACAAATTGATGGATCGATGCTCAGTAGTTAAAACAGGGGGGTGAGGATGTTAACTTTTTACAGTTTCCTGCACTTTGAAAAGAAATTGATACATTGATTGTTCCAGGATTAGGGGTAGATTAATTAATCTTTTAAGATTGGCTTCTACATGAATATAACTTGACGGATCGATCGCTGGTGGTTAAAAGCAATAATAGTGCCGCTGTTAACTCACAGAAAAGAACAGTAAAAAGGGCGAAAAAAAAGATGTGATTTCTCAGTCATGGTGGGGTGGGGGGGGGGGGGGAGAAGAAGACGTTGATTCTCAATAATGGCGGGAGGAAGAAGATGTATTTCTCAATAGTGGATGGATAGGGGGGGGGAAGAAGATTTGAATTCTCAATAGTGAGGAGGAGGGATGTGATTTCTCAATAATGGGGGGGGGGGGGGAAGAAGATGTGAATTCTCAATAGTGGGGGGGGGGGAGGAAGAAGTTGTGAATTCTGAATAGTGGGGGGGGGGGAGGAAGAAGATGTGAATTCTCAATAGTGGGGGGGGAGGAAGGAAGATGTGAATTCTCAATAGTGGGGGGGGGGGGGGGGGGAAGAAGATGTGAATTCTCAATATGGGGGGGGGGGGGAAGGAAGAAGTTGTGAATTCTGAATAGTGGGGGGGGGGGAGAAGAAGATGTGAATTCTCAATAGTGGGGGGGGGGGGAAGAAGAAGTTGTGAATTCTCAATAGTGGGGGGGGGGGAGGAAGAAGATGTGAATTCTCAATAGTGGGGGAGGAAGAAGATGTGAATTCTCAATTAGTGGGGGCAGGAGAGAGTGAATCTCTTGGGGGGAGGAAGAAGATGTGAATTCTCAATAATGGGGGGGGGGGGGAGAAGATGTGAATTCTCAATAATGGGGGGGGAGGAAGAAGATGTGAATTCTCAATAATGGGGGGGAAAGAAGATGTGAATTCTCAATAATGGGGGGGGGGAGGAAGAAGATGTTGAATTCTCAATAGTGGGGGGGGGGAAGAAGAAGATGTGAATTCTCATAATGGGGGGGGGGAGGAAGTAGATGTGAATTCTCAATAGTGGGGGGGGGGAGAAGATGTGAATTCTCAATAATGGGGGGGGAGGAAGAAGATGTGAATTCTCAATAATGGGGGGGGGGAGGAAGAAGATGTGAATTCTCAATAGTGGGGGGGGGGAAGAAGAAGATGTGAATTCTCAATAATGGGGGGGGGGAAGAAGAAGATGTGAATTCTCAATAGTGGGGGGGGGGAGAGATGGTAAGGGGGGGAGAAGATGTGAATTCTCAATAGTGGGGGGGGGGAAGAAGAAGATGTGAATTCTCAATAAGTGGGGGGGGGGAAGAAGATGTGAATTCTCAATAATGGGGGGGGGGAGAAGAAGATGTGAATTCTCAATAGTGGGGGGGGGGGGGGAAGAGAAGATGTGAATTCTCAATAGTGGAAGAAGAGATGTGAATTCTCAATATGGGGGGGGAGGAAGAAGATGTGAATTCTCAATAGTGGGGGGGGGGGGAAGAAGAAGATGTGAATTCTCAATAGTGGGGGGGAAGGAAGAAGATGTGATTCTCAATATGGGGGGGGAGGAAGAAGATGTGAATTCTCAATAGTGGGGGGAGGAGGAAGATGTGAATTTCATATGGGGGGAGGAGAAGATGTGAATTCTCAATAGTGGGGGGGGGGGAGGAAGAAGATGTGAATTCTCAATAGTGGGGGGAGGAGAAGATGTGAATTCTCAATAGTGGGGGGGGGGGGGGAGAGTGATTCTCAATAGTGGGGAGGGAAGATGTGAATTCTCAATAGTGGGGGGGGGGAGAAGATGTGATTCTCAATAGTGGGGAGGAAGAAGATGTGAATTCTCAATAGTGGGGGGAGGAAGAATGTGAATTCTCAATGTGGGGGGGGAGAAGATGTGAATTCTCAATAGTGGGGGGGGAAGAAGATGTGAATTCTCAATAATGGGAGGAAGGAAGATGTGAATTCTCAATGTGGGGGGGAGGAGATGTGAATTTCAATATGGCGGAAGAAGATGTGAATTCTCAATTGTGGGGGAGGAAGAAGATGTGAATTCTCATAGTGGTGTCCTTGGGGGGAGAAGAAGATGTGAATTCTCAATATGTGGGGGGGAGAAGAAGATTGAATTCTCAATAGTGGGGGGGGGAGGATGTGTTAGGGAAGATGTTATATTCTCAATATGGGGAAAAACGTGAAATCTCACTAGTGAAATGTAATTACTTCGGAGACGCTTTGAGCACAAATAAACTTGCCATGGAGTGACTTTTCTTGCTATCAACAGATCCATTTTGGGAACACACTAACCCATCCTGTGCTCCTTATTTGGATGGGATCATTGTGGCAGAGCAGCTTGGTTCACTGGAAGTTTATATTCTGAACTAATTTAATACACACATAATCATACTGATGGATGTGGTTATTACTTCAGGAAGAGTAGCCATACACAAAAGAGGGTACCCTCTACACACATACACACACACGCGCGCGCGCGCGCATTCCACACACACACACACACACACACACAACACACAACACATCAACATATTATATATATATATACACACCGCGCGCGCACACACGCACACACGACACACACACACACACAAACACACGACACAACACACACACACATACACACACACATATATATAAATTATATGTATGTATAATGTATATATGTCATATACACACACGTGCGTGCACAGACACGACACATACACACTACACACACACACACACACACACACACACACACACACAGGCACACACACACACCACACGCACATACACACACACCACCACACACACCACACAACAACACACCACACACAACACACACAGACTGGCTCAGTGCTTTATGGACATCAGAATTGGGGGTCCACATCAGGTCAATGGATCCAACATGAAAAATGGCGACAGCCTGGACCCCCGTCCGAACTCAGATTTCTCCTTTCATATTTTTTTTGTCTTTGGAACCCCTTTCACTCTCGCTGTCTTTTAACCGTTTTACACCTTATCCTATTCACCAGCCCCCTGAAGGAAATGGAGACATAGGGTGAGGGAGCGGAAGGGTTAAAGGTGCAGAGGTTTGGTTCCTTTGTCATATTTGATGTAACGATATGTTGGTATATCACGCAGTATGGGTGATTTTGGTTAGAGGTTTGCTTTGTGTGAACTCTGCACTTCTCTCTCTCTCTGTCTGTCTGTCTGTCTGACTCTGTCCTCTTCTCTCTCTTTCTCTTCTCTCTCTTTCTGTCTGTCTCTCTCTCTGTCTCTCTCTCTGCCTGTGTGTGTCTCTCTGTCTCCCTGTTTCTGCCTCT
>CM060310.1:90328521-90331021 GCA_030674185.1 Monoplex corrugatus | reverse complement strand
AACAAGGATGTCTCCTCAGTCCCTTACTATTTTCATTTTTTATTAATGAGTTAGCGTTAGAAATAGCCAAAAAAGGGAGACATGGTGTACAGCTATTGCCTGGTGCTGTTGAAGTTTTTTTTACTGCTATTTGCTGATGATGTGGTGCTTTTGTCAGACACTGTCATAGGGTTACAAAATCAACTAAATGCTTTAAAACATGAATCTGATAGGTTATTACTGTCTGTGAACCTAGAAAAGACGAATGTGATGATTTTCCGTAAGGGAGGACATCTTTCGGCTCGAGAAAAATGGGTTTATGGTGAGTCTGAAGTTAAAGTAACAAACTCATATAAATATCTAGGTATTATTTTTACAACAAAACTGAGTCTCCAAAGCGCATGGGTGGAAAGCAGCAAAAAAGGGAAAAGAGGAACGATGGAAATTTTAAGATCTTTAAGAAAATTGAACTGCACTGACTTCTCGATTTTTTGGAAACTTTTCGACTCACAAATTGAACCAATCTTAACGTATGGCTCAGAAATATGGGGGTTTTCGAGCAATCATAAAATGGAAAAGGTACATACATTTGCCATCAAACGCTTCCTTTCGGTACCATTGCATTCATCTAATAAAATGTTATATGGAGAAACTGGCCGTTATCCTTTGTTTTTGAAAACTCAAATGAAGTGTATTAAATACTGGTTGAAATTAACCCAGCTCCCAATGTCAAGATTGTGCAAGCAGGCATATGAGATGTTACTGAATCAATTAGACTCGGGTAAACAAAACTGGGCATATTTCGTTAAGAAAATGTTAACCACACATGGATTTGGTATTGTGTGGATGTGCCAGGGAGTTGGTTATGAACAAGGATTTATTTCAGAATTTAGGGATAGACAAGTTGATTCGTACAAACAAAACTGGCACGCTCAAATGGAAGAATCTGAGAAATATGATTGGTTCCTTTCCTTTAAAAGTATATTTCAAACCGAAAAATATATAAAGACCGTAACAAATAAATGGCACAGAAGCAATCTTGCTCGTTTTAGACTAAGAGCCCTAGGGCTAAATGCAACAACAAGATGGTTTTACTCAAATTCATCGGCACACTCTATTTGTCCCATGTGTAATGCAGAGACAGAAGATGAAATGCATTTTTTGTTTGTTTGCAAGTCGTATGAAAGTATACGACAAAAATGCATAATCTTTGATGAGGACATTTCGAGTCAAAGGGTCATTACCAGAATACTCATGACTGAAGATGAAAACTATCAAAAATCCCTCGCGAAATTTATCGCCCTTGCTTGGGAAAGTCGGAGAAAGAAAACAACACAGTAATAAATTAATGTAAGTTTATCTCCAGTGAAGATATCACTTTATACTGTTCTTATGTTTATTTGTCGGATTTAGGTCTTCCTTTTACTTATATGACTAATTACGTCGGGTGGTCAACTGTTTCTTCAACTTTTGGTTCAACTTTTTAAATTAATGTACGTTTATCTCCAGTGAAGATGTTACGTTATATTGTTTTTTTTGTTTGTTTTCTGGATTTGGGTCTTCCTCTTATATGACTAATTATGTCAGGTGGTTAACTATTTAACTTTTTGTTCAACTTTTTAAATTAATGTCAGTTTATATTCAGTGAAGATATTATTTTATACTGTTCTTATGTTTATTTGGCGGATTTGGGTCTTCCTCTTACCTATATGACTAATTACGTTGGGTGGTCAACTGTTTCTTCAACTTTTTGTTCAACATTTTGTTCAACTTTTTCCGTTCAATTTTTTCTTCATCTTTAGGGCAGCCATGACTATATTTATAAATCTTTGTTTCGAGAAAACGTCGCCGAAAAATTTAATGACTTTGTTTTATGCTCCTTGCCACAAGGACAAAAATGTCAATGGCAATAAACCATTTTTAGTTTCAGTTTCTCTCTCTCTCTCTCTCTGACTCTCTCTCTATATATATATATCTATCTGTCTCTCTGTTTCTCTCTCTCTCACTCTCTGTCTGTCTGTCTGTCTCTCTCGTTCTCTCTCTCTCTCTCTCTCTCTCTCTCTCTCTATGGCACTCTCTCTCTCTCTCTGAGTCTATCTCTCTCTCTGACTCTTTCTCTGACTCACTCACACACACACACACACACACACACACACACACACACACACACACACACACACACACACACACACACACAACACACACATACATACACACACACACATATGCACTCACAAACACACGCCTACATACAAACTCGTACACAGGCGGGCGTGCACATACGCGTACTGAGTAGATACGCTAAAGATAAGTCTCCTTTTACATTGCTGTGAAATTCTTCATGCGATCACAAACTGTCAAGAATGCCCACGTGGCAAATTCCAGCCTTGATTCGGAATTTTGTTCAAGAGAGAATCATTGCTGTCTGGCATTTCCACGAGAGTTCCAGGCATATCTACCAGTAATGATTTCAAAGTCTCCTTGAGCAGGCAAGAAAAGAATTGTGCTCGTAAAGGATGCC
>CM060310.1:90306021-90321021 GCA_030674185.1 Monoplex corrugatus | reverse complement strand
CTCATGCAGAAAGAGCCGAGAAAATCTTGCTAAAGCATTTTTGTCACAGATATACAGACACACAGACAAACAGATGAACATGCAGACACACATCTCTCTCCAGTCGATACGAAACAACGTCCCATTCCTATTTAAAGAAAAAAAATAGGAGACTGAAAAAAAGAACAAAAATTTGTGTTTATGCGTGCGTGCGTGCGTGCGTGTATTGTGTGCGTGAGAGAGAGAGAGAGACCTGAATTTTTATTTTGTTAGTGGTTTTGATATCGTTATGTGTTTTCGACACAAAGTCTTCCTCTTCTTTCTCTTCTTCTTTATTCTTTTCGTCTTCAGATTTTTTTCTCTTCGTCTTTATTATCTTCCTCTTTGGGTTTCATTTTCTCCGTTATTGTCTCCCTTTTCTTGTTCATCGTCTACATATTTCTCCTCTTATTGTTGTTGTTCGTTAATGAGATTGTCTGTTCGGCGTAGAGTACAAAAATCTGCTATTCGTACTAAATCCTGACGTGCACCAAGCAGCTGGACGTATAGTACTGTACCCTGTGGCCAGATGATCTTCCTGAGGATGTAGCTTAGATACATGTGGAGGGTGTTGGCACATAGTGCTGTACCCTGTGGCCAGCTGGTGCTCCTGAGGATGTAGCTTGGATACATGTGGAGGATGTTGACACATAGTGCTGTATCCTTTGGCCAGGTAGTTCCCCTGAAGATGTAGCTTGGAGATATCTGGGTGATGTTGACATAGTGCTGTATCTTGTGGCCGAATGGTGTTCCTGAAGATGATGTCGCTTGGATATATTTGGAGGATGTTGGATATATTTGGAGGATGTTGGATATATTTGGAGGATGTTGGATATATATTTGGAGGATGATGACACAGTGCTGTATCCTGTGACCAGATGGTTCCCCTGACGGCCTATGGTGTTGCAGCCTGCGCACATGTGGAGGATGTGGTCTGCTGTCTGATTCAAGGTGACTCTGGTGTCTAAGCTGAAAGGAACCAGAAACTTATGAAAATTGAATAAGAATGCGTATCTACACACACACACATACGCACACAATCACATACGCGCACACACACACATACACATACGCGCGCGCACGCATGCACACACACACACATGCACACTCACGCACACACATGCATACACACACACACACACACACATACATTCACACACACACACACACACACACACACACACACACACACACACACACACACACATACATTCACACACACACACATACATTCACACACACACACACACACACACACACACACACACACACACACACACACACACACACACACACACACACACACACGCCCCGAAGAAAAGACAAGCGTAAATTTTCTCCTGCGACAGAGCATCAGGAAAATCTGGCTGCTGTATTTTCCCCCAAATTGTGTACATTCTTTGTGCCTTTCATGTACGATTGACAAAGACCAATTGGCCTAAGATTTCTGCCTTTTTAAAAATTCTTTGTTTTGTTTGCTTGCTTGCTTGCTTGCTTGTACACGTGTTTTCATTCTATTGTCGTGTGTTTCTGGGTCACGGACACAGTGAGGGGGGTAGGGGGTACTACTTCAGTCTGGTAGCCATGTGGTTGTCTAGTTCAGTGCGGAGAATGACCTGTTCCTCTCTTGGTCTGGTGTGCACATGATAGTGATTGAAAACGGGATATTGCTGGTATGGCGTGATTTTTGTTTTTGTAAGTTTCATTTTTTTTACATGGAGATTGTTTCATATCGGCTAGAAAGATTCGTGTGTTTTTGTCTGTCTGTCTGACTGCCTGTCTGCCTGTCTGTCTGTCTGTCTGTCTATCTGCCTGTCTGTCTACCTGCCAGCCTGTCTCTCTGTATGTCCGTCTGCCTGTGTGTATAATATTTCACATTGACCAGAGAGAATGTGGTGTGTGTGTGTGTGTGTGTGTGTGTGTGTGTGTGTGTGTGTGTGTGTGTGTGTGTGTGTGTGTGGTGTGTGTGTGAATCTTTCTGTCTTTGACAAAAGTGTGTCGGCAATATTTCATCGGTGGATCTTTTTCAAACTTTAGTCTCAGATGTGGATTGTTGAGGTGTCACGAAAGCATACACAGTTGGAAGATAAACCTCCAAGCCAAAAATCACACAGATAGAAAAAAATGCCTGAAATCATCAAATTTTGAGGAATATATGTGAACAGTTTTTTCTGGTGTGAACTTCTCACAATATCTAAAAAAAATAATCTGTTTTCAGCATTGTGACAGTTTCCCATTGACCTCAGTATATACATCAATTTTCATACAAAATCTAGATTTTCTGTTATGACTTTTGCACGTAAAAAGGGCGATTTTTAAAATTGTTTGATAGTCCTGGTTTTTGACTTGTTTCTTTGGGGTTGATTTTCTTTTTTTTTTTATTTTAGGAGGAGGGAGGAGGGGGGCTTGCGTTTTTTCAATCGATTAGGAAGGCGAGACAGAGGCCTTGTTTAGAGGGAGTGCTGAGGACGAAACTATTCCAAGTTGAGTGAGAGTCATTTGGCAGAATGTGCCAGCAATGTAAACGAGAATTCCTGGCTACATTGGCGCTCTGTTCTTGTTCTTTTATCTCTCTCTGTTTATCTCTCTGTTTACTTCTCAGTCTCTGTTCCCTCTCTCTCTCTCTCTCTCTCTCTCTCTCTCTCTCTCTCTCTCTCCTCTCTCTCTCTCTCTCTCTCTCCCTCTCTCTCTCTCTCTCTCTGTCTGTCTCTCTGTTTTTCTGGCTGTCTGCGTCTTTCTGTCTCTCTGTCTCTGTGTGTCTGTCTGTCTTTGTCTGTCTGTCTCTCTCTCTCTGTCTCTCTCTCTTTCTCTCTATCTATATCTATATATGTATATATATATATATATAGATATATACAGATAGATAGATATAAATACATACATACATACATACATATACATATGTGTGTGTATGTGCGTGCGCGCGCGTGTGTGTACATATATATATATATATAATCAGCCGTCAATTCATCTAGAAGAAAAAAGTCGTATATGTTTCCAAATATCAATCCAACCCAAACCAATCCGGTCCATAGACTAGGTGCGGATGTACCTGTAAAAGATACAGGTAGGTGCACACGTACCTAGGCCCCCGCAGCTGCAAGTATTATGGCAGCAGCAACAGCAATGGGAAACGCGTCAAGTTTTTCACTTTGTCTTAAATCTCCCGTATCCTTGTTTTGCAACCCTTTCTTTCCGTTCTTCTCTGTCGTTTTCCTCTGTCTTTCTTTTCTTTTTCTTTTCTTTTTTTTCTGTCTTTTTTAAAGGTACTTTGTTGGTCTCACGCTGTCGACATTCTTCTTAACCCCTTATCTCTGGCTTGTCAGCTTGTCTCTCATCCATGGCCAAGACGAACAGAAGCCAGGAAAGAAAAAAAAAAGAAAGTTAAAACCAAAAGAAACATAAAAGATCAGAATCAAAATGGTCAAGCCATTCTAAAAATCTCCTTTCTATACAAAAAAAATTACAGATAATCCGGATTTTGTACTTCTCCAACCGCCTGAACTTGAAGAAGCATCAAATGAAGTAAAACTTGACGGGCATCGAGGACAATGGTTAGATTGTGTCACCACAGTGAAAACAAAATGCAGATATTCTCAAGGGTTTCCGAGAAAATGTTTTTCCCATACCATCTTCAAAAAGTGCTGATTTTGGAACTTTTTTGTACCTGTGACCTTGACCTTGACGCTTCGTCCTCCACACGTATACATTTGCGACTGCTCAGTGGTTCACATCTTTGACTCAAATTCGGTAATGATCTGTAAAGAGACAGTTTAGAGTTATGGGAATTATTTCAACAGAGATTCACCGTCCTTGGACAGCTCCATATGCGCTCCACCCCAATCCGCCAGCAGTTATTTGACAGATTTCCTGAGCCTGCACAAAACCCTTTATGGTGGCAAGGTCTTCAAACAGCTCAGAAACTCTTGCTAGCATATCTTTGTCACAGACACACAAGCAGACACACACACACACACACACACACACACACACACACACACACACACACACTTTCCTCGGGTCGAGTTGAAACAATTTCCCTCTTTTTTACACCAGGGAGGTTAAAATCGAGAGAAATGGTGTAGCCTTACAAACATTCCTTATTTAACGTTCAGTGCGGAGTTCTGAAGACACCGTCAAACTGTAAGAATAGTGGTTTCAAATAAAACCTAGTGTTCCACAGGTTCTGTAGTGATGTGGGTTAACGTCAAACCTCAGATCGGAAGTTCCTGGGTTCGATCCTTCTAGTTACCTTCTTCTGATGGATATCATCATCATGTGCCCTGCCAGCATGGTGTTGGCGATCATGGCCCTCCATACGAATCTATCCTTTGTCGCTGCAAGTACATCTCCCATCCTCTATGTCCTCATACACTCCTCAAGTCCATCTGTATCTAGATAGATCTGGTGGATAAAGGGTGGAGATTTTTCCGATGTGTTGGACGGGTGTGGTGGTCAAGTTGTAAACGTCGGACTTTCTGTCGAAAGGTCCTGGGTTCCAGAAGAACAAGAAAACCAATATAAGCGCGTATCCAACAAAACAAAACAAAACAAAACAAGCGCAAATTTTCGGCCAACTAGCCTTTGTCAAGCGCGAACGCACGGTCACAAACACCAAACAATGGATCATAAAAACGGGACTAAAAACTTCCCTGCCGCCTCGTCCAGTGGGTAAGAAGGGGACCAAATGGAATGCCCATGTCTTCATGAGTCCTGGGTTCGATTCGTTTAGACGCTGCTGCATTGTGGGTAAAAGGTGCAGTTTTCCTATCTCCCACGTCAACTTTTACGCAGGTCTCATCTTATCTTGTCTCATTTCATCACATCTCATCTCATCGCCGTGGACGACGGTGGGAGCTCCACTCTTTGTCATGAAGGATCGCCAGGCGACACGGTCTCTGTTTCTTTGTATGATGTCATGCAGACCTACAATGACTAAATCTGCTTGGTGTGTACAGGCATGCAGAATATCAATTATATCAGTTCTGCATGTGAAAGATCGTGATGGTGTCTGGTGGCTTATGGAAACATGAAAACATCCAGCACTCACACTGACGGAAAACGGAGTCTGCAGACTGAGCAGCAACATACCACCTGCATAGTGTGGGCGAAACAACATGCAAAGAAACATCCGAGAAAATTCACTTTCAGTTTCAGTTTCAGTTTCAGTTTCTCAAGATGACGTCTCCGCGCTCGAAATGAATTCCACGTACACTAACGTCATAACATGCCATGTGATGGAGAAGATACAGAATGATCACGGCACAAGCCTTAAGCCTGCACATAAACCCATGAACTGGCCGGGTCCTGAGGTTCTACCTAGATAGTTCCATAACTCTGAGGTCGTAGGGGAGTGAGGTGACAGAGACCTCAACTTTTCCCTGGACTAGCACCACGAGGGCGGCGCCCATTACCTCTCCCTGGCTTCAAATTCGTATTGGAAAAATCGAAACCCTTAAAAACTTACAATCTAAAAAAAAAAACTAGCATTCGTTGATTTCGAGTTTGATTTCATTTGGCTTCGAACATGGAACCATAAAAAGATGAATACAAACATTTCGACAGTAACAAAGTTATAGCAGGCGTACAGAGACAATAAGACATTTTTGATCATTTCTCCCCACCACTAGCTCTCTGTTTGAAATACTCACACAGCAGGGATACATACGCACGTCAAAGACAGGTCTGAAGCATTCTTCCTATCCCATGTTTATTTTGTGATACAGTATGAAGAGAAAAATGTCATGCCTGTGGGTGCTCTCGTTAAAGTCGTTGTGATGCACGATTAACGTTGTTTTACATGCTGAACATCTCTTTGAGGTGTCTCTTTCCATGGCTGGTCTGTGTGTGTGTGCGTGTGTGTGTGTGTGTGTGTGTCTGTGTGTGTGTTGTGTGTGTGTTGTGTGTGTGTGTCTGTGTGTGTGTGTGTGTGTGTGTGTGTGTGTGTGTGTGTGTGTGTGTGTGTGTGTGGAGAGAGAGAGAGAGAGAGTCCGTGTGTGTGTGTGAGATGTGTGTGAGTGTGTGTGTGCGTACGAGTATGTGTGTGTTAGAGAAATGTGTGTTTGATTGTGTCTGTGCTTGTGTGTGTGTGTGTCTGTCTGTCTGTCTGTCTGTCTGTCTGTCTGTCTGTCTGTGTCAGTGTGGTGTGTGTGTGTGTTTGTGTATCTGTGTGTGTTGTGTGTATATATGTGAGTGTGTGTGTGTTCTGCGTGAGTGTGTGTGTCTGCTGTGTGTATATGTGTTGTCTGTGTGTAAGTGTATCTGTGTAACGCATAATTAACGCTGTTTTACAAGTTGGAAATATGCCGTAGGTACTTGTTTGCCTGCAGGCTGTGTGTTATGTGTGTGTATTTGTGTGTGGTGTGTGTGTGTGTGTGTGTGTGTGTGTGTGTGCGTGCGCGCGCACGTGTGTGTTTGTATACTTATTTTTGTGTTTGTGTACTTGTGTGTGTGTACTTGTGTGTGTGTGTGTGTGTGTGTTTATGCGTGTACTTGTGTTTGTGTATGTGTTTGTGTGTACTTGTATGTGTGTATGTGTGTGCACTTGTGTATGTATGTATGTGTGTGTGTGCATATGTTTACATGTGTGTATGCGTATTAATGAGTGAATCTCACAGTACATTATTAATGTATGTGTGTGTGTGCATATGTTTACATGTGTGTATGTGTATTAATGAGTGAATCTCACAGTACATTATTAATGTATGTGTGTGTGCAATATGTTTTAACATGGTGTGTATGTGTATTAATGAGTGAATCTCACAGTACATTATTAATGTATCTATCTGACAGTATATATTTGCTTGTGTACATGATGGTGTACATACGTGTTCATATTCACACACCCCTCCCACTCTCCCGCATTTATTGTAACGTAAACTTAATATTTACTTGTGGTTGTGGTTTTTGTCGCTGTGAACGTTGTTTTTTTTGTTTGTTGTTGTTGTTGCTGTTGTTGTTCTTCTTCTTCTTCTTGTTTTTGTTCTTGTCTTATTTCTGTTCTTGTTGATTTATTATTCAACAAAGTTAGTTTGGTTTGATGTTTATTTTGCTTGTTTTTTGTGTTTGTTCGTTCGTTCGTTCGTTCGTTCACTTGCTCGTTCGTTCGTTCGTTTCTTTCTTTCTTTCTTTTTTTTTTTATCTTTCTTTCTTTCTTTCTTTCTTTCATTGTCTGTATGTCTGTTAATTGGTTGGTTGGTTGGTTATTTGTTATATTTGTTATTCTGTTTGTTTGTTTGTTTGTTTGTTTGTTTGTTTGTTGTTTGTTTTAGGTCGTTAGCATTTTTCTGTTTTGTTGAATTCACGTCTCAAATTACCTTCGTTATTTTCTTTGCAATGTTTGGTTCGGAACAGTGTCTTTTTCTGTCTGTGTGTTTGTTGTTTATTTCTTTGTTTGTTTGACTTGAGTCATCAAAGCCTTTTGCCGGGGGATAAGTCCGCTGATTAGAAAATCATTAAACAACGCGCAGCAGTGAAAAAAAAAACATGTGGGAGGGGAGGAGATAGAGAAGGAGAAAAGAGAGAGAGAGGAAGACGGAGAGAGAGGAAAAAGGAGAAAAAAATAAATTGACGTGAAATAAAACTCCCCCCACCCCCACCCCCCCAATGGTACAGATATTAGTACAAAGGTCAGCTTGTTTACCTACCGTTGCTAATCTACTTGTGTTGCAAATAAAACAAAAGGAATTAGGTTACTGAACACGTTAGTATTGCATAAACCAAAGAAAACAAAGCCTACACACATACGTGCGTACACACACGCACGCATGTACGCACGCACAAACACACACACGCGAGAGACAGAAACAGAGAGAGAGCGTAAAGTAAGACATTTCAGAAAGAGACAAAC
The DNA here is from genome assembly GCA_030674185.1 of Monoplex corrugatus. Taxonomy (NCBI): domain Eukaryota; kingdom Metazoa; phylum Mollusca; class Gastropoda; order Littorinimorpha; family Ranellidae; genus Monoplex; species Monoplex corrugatus. Next base: position 90,313,154 of record CM060310.1, on the reverse strand, counting down.
AAGGAGATGGAGACAGAGAAAAAGAGAGAGAAGGTAAAACATTTCAGAGAGAGAAAGAGGGACAGACACACAGAGAGAGAAAGAGAGACAGATAGATAAAGAAAGAGGGAGACAGACTCTTAAAGAGAGAGAAAGAAAGAGGGAGAGAGACAGAGAGAGAGAGAAAGAGAGACAGACAGATAAAGAAAGAGGGAGACAGACTCTTAAAGAGAGAGAAAGAAAGAGGGAGAGAGACAGAGAGAGAGAGAAAGAGAGACAGATGAGAGAAAGAAAGAGGGAGACAGACCCTAAAGAGAGAGAAAGAAAGAGGGAGAGAGACAGACAAGAGAGAGAAAGAGAGACAGATAGAAAAGAAAGAGGGAGACAGACTGTGAAAGAGAGAGAAAGGAAACCCGAAAGAGAGACGGACAGAGAGGCACTTAGCCGATCTTACACGTTTTAAATGAAGATTTAATTAGGGGGGGGGGGGGGGGGGAGAGAAAGAGAGAGACAGAGACAGAAAGGGACACACACAGAGAGAAAATTATTGTGTGTATGTGTATGTCAAAGAGAAAGAGAGGGAGAGACAGACAGACAGACGGAACTCGTCTGATTTTTCACGCAGATTGAAAAAAAATAATAAAACAACAGAAAGACAGAGGTCAAGGAAAACTCGTAACTTTTATAAAATCACAGTGCACTTTTAACATGTGTCTTCCTGACTTATAAGGCTAATTGTCAGGGACAGTGGGAGGAAGACAGACAGACAGACAGATAGACAACAACAAAAAACAGGAACGTTTTGTTTTATTTCTGATGGACCTGGAAGAAGCAAGCGAATGTTTTTTGTTGGAATATCAGAGATGGGAAAAGAGGAAGAGAGAGAGAGAGGGGGGGGGGGGGCAATAGAGAGAAAGAGAGGAGGAAATTGAGAGAGAGAGAGAGAGAGAGCACAAGAGAGATAAAGAGAGAGAGACAGAAGAGAGACAGAGACAGAGAGAGGTCATAAAGTGTGGGGATCAATCACCGCTACCATTCTTTACTGTTGATTTTTTTTTTGGGACCTATTAGTACAAAGATAAATTTTCCTAAAATACACAAAATTACTGGCAGCAAAGAATATAATTATTGTCCTACCAGTGACAGAGACAGACTGACAGTGAAAAACAAGAACATAAAGCTGTTCTTTTAGTCACGATAGTGAGGTCAAGAGGCACGTGAATCGTCAGAGCATGTCTGTAATAAAACAAAAAACACATTGCTGGTTTCGCTGGTAGTAAAATAAGCAATACAGTACATGTACTTTTTCTTTACTTCCAGATATGGGGCCTTATGAATGTCAACTAATACAAATGCGCTGTAACTATAATAAAACAAGGTCAGATGGTTACTTTCGAAGGTGGTGGCTTAAAGCAATACAGTATTTGGTTATTCATTTGTTTTTTGGTTGGTTGGTTGGTTGGTTGGTTGGTTGGTTGGATGGTTGGTTGGTTGGTCGATAGGTTGGTTGGTTGGTTGGTTGGTTGGTTGGTTGATTGGTAGGTTGGTTATTGTGTTTTGTTTGTTTCTTGTTTGTTTGCTTGTTTGTTTCTTGTTTGTTTATATGTTTTGTTTGGTTGGATTTTGTTTGTTTGTTTGCTTGCTTTTTTGTTTGTTTGTTTGTTTGTTTGTCGTAACATCCAGCCTTCGGGCCTAGAAGGCCTAAATTACACAAATATGTTATAACAATAATAAAACTAGAACAACAACACCATTATTTTTAAGGTATTGGCATAATCAGTACAGTGCTTTTTTATTCATCATTCAGCCTTCGCCAGTACAAAATCTGTACTAATAAAAATACACTATAACAGCCTCGCTCACTCATTCTACAGCATCACTCCTGGCAATGTTGGCTGCCCGCACTGCTCTCCAGGTCTCTGTCCTCCACCTCTGTCTTTCCTCAGCCAGGTTGAAAAATCTCTGGACTCTACGACCTGTCCAATCCTTGATGTTTCCTAGGTAGTTTGTTCGTGGTCTTACCCTTCTTCTTTTGCCCTCGACTTTTCCTTGAATAACGTCTTTCATGAGAGTGCAGTCTAGAAATATCTAAATGATGCAACAATAGAATGTCAAGACAGACTTAAGGCTTCGGATGATATATTCTTTTAGACAATAGCCTCTTATGAAAAGATGTGAACTACAAAATGAGTCAAGTTTTCAAAAACATGTTGTAGCACAGAAACATCATCTGTCAGTGTAAGTGGAAACAGACACATAATCAAGTAATAAACAAAAACTTAAAAAATACATATTTCAAGGCATATAACCTTGTGGAATATCAAGACAGAAAGAGACAGAAGGTTTAAAGTGAATGTGGATGTTAATAGCATAGTGCTACAGAGAAAGAGACAGAAGAATGAAAGGGAAGGTGGATGTTAATAGCATGATGGTACAGACAAAAAAGAATCTGAAAGGACGTACACAGAGGAAACGAAATCGTCTTCGTTTCATTTGTCCACTTTCCGTATTCTGGCCAGTAGTGTCTGATTACATACACGCACTCACATACGCGCGCACGCACGCACACGCACATGCGCACACACATGCACATGCACAGACAGACACATGGTGTATGCAAAGACACATATGTACACACACAAAAGCATGCGCAACACACACAATGCACACGCACGGACAGACACACACACATGCACATGCACGGACAGACACACATATATATATGCACGCATGCATGCTCGTGTGCACATAGCACCTCTTTTACTCAATGTTATCAGTATAATCTCCACACACAAAAAGATGGGGTGAGTGGGGAATTAACAGACGTACGCAAAGTATCTAAGAAAGAAAGACAACAGTTGTGGACAGTTTCAGCGTTTTGAATGGCCAGCGCATCACACAAACAGCGAAAGGAAATCGAAAATAATCAACATCATATTATGCTGTATAACACAAATATCACAAATATTCATGACAGGAGAATTCTTTCAAAGATGTAAGCAACGTTTCAAACCACAAGACACAGCAACAACTTGGTGGCGGATCCGCCGTTCTTCCTGTCAAATAGTTTGTATAAATTGCTTAAAAGAAGAAGAAGAAAGAAAGAAAGAAAAAAAGAGAAAAAAAAAACAGAAATTCCTTTCCTCATACCGTGTCACATAAATCAACACAATTACCCGCAGATAATGCTAAACTTTCAAATCAGGCAAGTAAGTGGACGGAATTCCAGCAGGCGGGACAATTTATTGGTGAAACGTGTTTAAGAAATATCAAACCCGATTACGGTTTCAATCCACCTTCCCTCAGCACGCCCCCTAGGGACGAGTTTATCTCCCTTTAATTTGCAGGCTCAGCGAGAAATATGCTGCTTTCGGGCCTGGGAAACGTAAATTGGTTTGCTTGTGCACTGCCGGCATCGTTCCCTTGACTCCCTGATTGCTGTGTTCATTTTTTTTTCTTTGTTGTATTAAGTCGTTTGTGATTGACCCTTCGGCCTGTGTGGGAGAGTTTTGTTCCTATCAAGAGCTTTATATTGTTTTCAATATGTGAGAGAGACATACGGACTGACAGACAGACAGAGAACAAGAGAAAGAGAGAGAGAAACTGTGTGTGAGTGTGTGTGTGTGTGTGTGTGTGTGTGTGTGTGTGTGTGTAAAGAGAGAGGGAGGGAGCGAGGAAGAAAGAAAGAGAGCACGTTTGTGTGTGTGTGTGTCTGTCTGTCTGTCTATGTGTGTATATGTGTGTGTCTGTGTGTGTGTTTGTGTCTGTGTGTGTTTCTGTGTGCGTTTGTGTCTGTGTGTGTGTGTGTCTATGTGTGTATACATTTATATATGTGTTGTGTGAATGTGTGTGTGTGTGTGTGTGTGTATGTGTGTGTGTGTGTGTGTGTGTGTGTGTGTGTGTGTGTGTGTGTGTGTGTGTGAAACGTAACAGCGTACCGCAGACTTTGAAATTACAGACCTCTTTTTCCTGATCCTCAGACCAAGAGAGGTTCTTGGTACATGTTTGAGAGTGAGAGAGACCTACATGCAAACAGACAGACAGACAGACAGACAAAGGGAGAGAAAGAGAGAGAGAATGTTCGCTTTCTGGAGCGTTTGTGTGTGTGTATATGTCTGTGTCTGTGTTCCTTTGCTATTCTCGTTTTTCCTTTTTCATTTTCTTCTTCCTGCCATTGAGGGGGGGGGGGGTTCTGTGGTCCTTGTTCTAATGCAGTATGTTAAAGACACGCTTGATATTTCCCCTAAAAAAAGACTGATCGTTGATGAGCGCGGACCTAGCGTTTCGAATGTAGTTTCCCTTGGTGAGCCAGACTTACTGAGTCCAAAATAGTCTCCCTAGGTGAGCCAGACATAGTGAGTCGATTAGAGTCTCACCTGGTGAGCCAGACATATAGTGAGTCAATTACAGTCTCCCCTGGTGAGCCAGACATAGTGAGTCGATTACAGTCTCACCTGGTGAGCCAGACATATAGTGAGTCAATTACAGTCTCACCTGGTGAGCCAGGACATAGTGAGTCATTACAGTCTCACCTGGTGAGCCAGACATATAGTGAGTCGATTACAGTCTCACCTGGTGAGCCAGACATATAGTGAGTCAATTACAGTCTCACCTGGTGAGCCAGACATAGTGAGTCCGAATTACAGTCTCACCTGGTGAGCCAGACATATAGTGAGTCGATTACAGTCTCACCTGGTGAGCCAGACATAGTGAGTCAATTACAGTCTCACCTGGTGAGCCAGACATATAGTGAGTCGATTACAGTCTCACCTGGTGAGCCAGACATAGTGAGTCAATTACAGTCTCACCTGGTGAGCCAGACATATAGTGAGTCGATTACAGTCTCACCTGGTGAGCCAGACATATAGTGAGTCGATTACAGTCTCCCCTGGTGAGCCAGACATATAGTGAGTCGATTACAGTCTCCCCTGGTGAGCCAGACATAGTGAGTCGATTACAGTCTCACCTGGTGAGCCAGACATATAGTGAGTCGATTACAGTCTCACCTGGTGAGCCAGACATATAGTGAGTCGATTACAGTCTCACCTGGTGAGCCAGACATATAGTGAGTCGATTACAGTCTCCCCTGGTGAGCCAGACATAGTGAGTCGATTACAGTCTCACCTGGTGAGCCAGACATATAGTGAGTCGATTACAGTCTCCCCTGGTGAGCCAGACATAGTGAGTCGATTACAGTCTCACCTGGTGAGCCAGACATATAGTGAGTCGATTACAGTCTCCCCTGGTGAGCCAGACATAGTGAGTCCAATGTAGTCTCACCTGGTGAGCCAGACATAGTGAGTCGATTACAGTCTCACCTGGTGAGCCAGACATATAGTGAGTCGATTACAGTCTCCCCTGGTGAGCCAGACATAGTGAGTCCAATGTAGTCTCCCCTGGTGAGCCAGACATAGTGAGTGAGTCCAATACAGTCTCCCTGGCCCCTGTTGAGCCAAACTTAGCAAGTCCAAAATAGTCTCCCCTGGTGAACCACACTTAGTGAGTCCAAAATAGTCTCCCCTGGCTAGCCAGGCATAGTGAGTCGAATATAGTCTCCCCTATTTGTCAGATTTCTGGGGTAATCAATGAAACAAAATGAATTTCTTTACACCATCCGATGCAACATAAATCAACACAAATACCCACAGATAACGCTAAACTTTCAAATCAGACAAGTAAGTCGACGGAATTCCAGCAGGCAGGACAACTTATTGGTGAAACGTGTTTAAAAATTATCAAACCTGGTTACCGTTTCAACCCAACTTCCCTCAGCACGCCCCCTAGGGACGAGTTTATCTCCCTTTAATTTGCAGGCTCAGCGAGAAATATGCTGCTTTCGGGCCTGGGAAACATAAATTGGTTTGTTTGTGCACTGCCGGCATCGTTCCCTTGACTCCCTGATTGCTGTGTTCATTTTTTCTCTTTGTGGTAAAAAATCGTTTGTGATTGACCCTTCGGCCTGTGTGGGAGTGTTTTGTTCGTATAAAGAGTTTTTGTAGGTCTGGCTGTGTGTGTGTATGTGTATGTGTACGCCTGTGTGTGTACGTGTGTGTATGTGTGTATATGAGTGTACATGTATGTGAAAGAGTGGGAAAGAGTGTGGAGGGGCACTTTTGCTGTGTGTGTGTGTCTGTGTGTGTGCGCGCGCGCTCACGCGCATGAGAGCGAGCAAGACAGAGAAAGAGAAAAAAGAGAGAGAGAAAGAGACAGAGAAAGAGACAGAGAGAAAGAGAGAGACGGAGAGAGCATGAAAGAGACAGAGAGAGCAGTTGAGAGAGAGAGCAGTTGAGAGAGAGAGCAGTTGAGAGAGAAAAAGATAGTGAGCAATTGAGAGAGAAGAAAGAGAGAGAGAGACAGAGAGAGAGAGACAGAGGGAGACACAGAAAGACAGAGGGAGACAGAGAGAGAGAGAGAAAACAACAACAGAACATGGAAGAGTCTGAAATCAAAGACCTCCCTTGTCTTACTTACCCAAGATGTTTTTGGTGTGTGTGTGTGTGTGTGCACGCTGGTGCGCGTGCGTGTGTGTGTGTGTGAGGGAGGGAGAAAGAGAGCGGGAGAGAGAGCGGAACAGACAGACAGAAACGCAGATAACGAGCACACAAGCAATATGTGGATGTATGTATGTGTAGACCTACATGTATTTGTGTGTTCCTTTTCTATACTCAGTTTTCCTTTTGTTTTGTAAAACCAGTCTAGTCCCATTTTGTAAACTGCTTTGGTGGCAGCAGCATTAACCCCTTGCCGCTCGTTACAGCTCTACAGCACAGAACCCAGCACAGGTCTGTTTAATGGCAGTACTGAGACCACAAAGTCTGCAGCAGCCGTCAGTGTCAAACTGCTGTGACAACAACCATCGGAAGACAGTGAACTTCAGGGGAATTCTGTCGTTCTTGTTCTACTAATCCAACATACTCAGGACATGCTTACTATCTTCCACCCCCCACCCCCAACAGAGGGCAGTGATCGCTGGTGGAGCGCAGACTTAGCGAATCAAATAGTCTATGGTCTCCCCTGGTGAGCATACCCCCCACTGCATTTTGGCGGTGTGTTGCAGAGCTTAAACGAGTGGCAGGGGGATAATGCTGGCAAGGCAGTTTAGAAAATGGGGCTGGAATGGTTGAAAACGAAACAACAAAACTAGAAAAGGAAAA
>CM060310.1:90298521-90303521 GCA_030674185.1 Monoplex corrugatus | reverse complement strand
ATTTGCTTTTGAGACCCATTTTCTAAACTGCTTTGCAACATTACCCCCAGGTTGCTCATTTTGGTTCCACAACACACTGCGAAACCGAGTTTTACGTAATGGCAGTATCAGTGGAAAATTCCAATAAAAATAACGACCTCATCTTCATTCATGTTCCGTTTGTGTTTGGTTCTTTCAAAACGGTCTCGTTTTTCATCGCTTTTCTTTTTATTTTTGTTTCTAATACACATGTTTCTATGGTTTCTAATGCTTGTTTGATAGCATGTTTTGTCAGTATCCATTTTTCTTGGATTGATAGTTTAATAACTTATTATTCCTGTGAAATGCAGTGAGTGTGCTTTTGGCATGGGCTGGTTGCTGTAGGTTAATGGAATTGTTGCTGATATTACATTCTGGCCCTGGTACTGTGATCACACAGATCTGAGATTGGGGTGTGTTTTGGAACCAAACAGAGTGGTGTGGGGATGATAATACTAAAAAGCAGCTTGGAAAAAAGGTAAAATATAGAAGAGGAACAGAAAAAAAGGAAAGAAAGAAAAGACGTTTCAGTTCCAAACATTAGGAGGAAATTTTCTCTCAGAATTTACACTACTGTTCTGTATTTTCTTCATGTGCGTACACACACTTTCACACACACATGCATACACACAAACACACACACACACACACACACGCACGCACCACACACACACACACACACACACACACACACACACACACTCTCTCTCTCTCTCTCTCTCTATCTATCTATCATCTCTATATATATGTATATATCTGTCTGCCTGTCTGTCTGTCTGTCTTACACTATCTATCTATATCAATCTATCTATCAATCTATCTATCCATCTGTCTATCTGTCTGTCTATCTGTCTGTATGTATGTATGTACGTATGTATGTATGTATGTATACATGTATGTATGTATAGTCTATCCACTTAGCTAGCTATTTCTTTCTCTATGTCTGTTAGTCTTCCACACACGCGCACGCATTTATGCACCTAACCACATTCACACACACACACTCACATACACGTATGCAAAATAGGCATCAGAGCAAACAAAACAGAACAATACAAAATACAACAAATAGAAAACCTTCCACACAACTTATGGGTCAATCACAAACGACTTTTTACCACAGAGACAAAAAAAATGAATATAGCAATCAGGAGTCAAGGGAACGATCCCGGCAGTGCACAAGCAAACCAATTTATGTTTCCCAGGCCCGAAAGCAGCATATTTCTCGCTGAGCCTGCAAATTAAAGGGAGATAAACTCGTCCCCAGGGGGCGTGCTGAGGGAAGGTGGATTGTAAACGTAATCAAGTTTGATATTTCTTAAACATGTTTCGCCGATAAATTGTCCCGTCGCTGTAATTCCGTCGACTTACTTCTTCCGATTTCAGCTTCGGGCATTATCTGTGGGTATTTGTGTTACTTTATGGGACATGGAATGGTGAAAGGAATTGTGAACATTATAAGGTTTGATATTTCTTAAATACGTTTTACCAATAAATTGTCTGGCCTGTAGAATTCCGTTTACATATTTGTCCAGTTTGAGCTCGAAGCATTGTATGTGAGTGTTTGTGTTGATTCATGCTTCACGATATAGTGTAAGAAATCATGAATGTAATAATGGTTGATATTTCTTCAACAAGATTCATGAATGAATTGTTCCATCCCTGGTATTCAGTCTGCGTGATTGTTCAATTTGAACTTTAAGCATTATCGAGGGCATTTGTGCTGAGTTATGTGGCACGAAATAATGATATAAGGAATTTCGAATTTTTTAACCGTTAACGTGAGCTATTAGACAGACTCAGTGTTGGAACTGTCGTGTTTTGTTGTCTGTGTCTTACTGTTTGAAAGTGCTTGTGGCTCTGTCTTTTTACTCGTACTTGGGGGGGGGGGGGGGAGGCAGTCTTGAAGGAGGCAGACACAAGAAAATCATTCATTAAGAGATTAGGAAAAGACATTTTAGGACAGTTTATGAGGAAAGAGCAATTAGAGCACCTGGTCACAACAGGAAAGCTGAAGGAAAGAGAACACCAGGTCGACCCAGGAGAGAAAATATTGGACAGGCTTGCAGGTGGCTGAGGACAGAGAGGGTGAGAGGTGTACTTGTAGCAACAAGGGATAGATTCGTGTGGAGGGCCATGATCGTCAACGCCATGCAGCAGGGCACATGATGATGATGATGATTTAGGGAAGATTGGTATTGATGAGAGGTTATGTTTCACATGTCTAGAGTTCAGTACCAACCTGCAGTATAAAGCTGGACCTGCTTGCTGCCCGTCTTCAGACTGCAGCCTTTCTTTGGGTGTCAGTGTCTTAACCCTTTGACTCCCTCAGCCTATCCATGAGCATCCTGCTGTTTCAACCATGACATCATCATCATCAAGTGCCCTGCCACATGTCGTCGGTGATCATGGCCCTCCATAATTATGTACATGTACCTATCCCTTATTGCTGCAAGCACATCTTCCACCCTCTCTGTCCTCAGCCACCCTGCAAGTCCGTCAGTATTTTCTCCTGGGTCTACCTGGTGCTCACTTTCCCTCCAGATTTCCTCAACCATGACAGCAAAGCAAAACTTTAACCCTTCGACTTCCTCACCTAACCACCAGCTTCCTACTGGAAGCTGGTGGTTAGGGTAGGGAGTCAAAGAATTAAATTTTTGCTGATGGTGGATAGGGTGCTGAGTGAAAGGGTTACACATCCTGTTGTCCTGCCCTTCCCCATCCAGTTTGTAGACATTGCCCATGAACAGTTTTGTGCAAACTGAGGATGTCTGCCGTATAATTGATGGCAGATCAAGATGGAGCAAATATGGAGCTTTCCAGGTACGCTGAATCCCTCTTGAACGAGTTCCAAATTTCAAACTAAGAACTCCCAAGCACTCATCCTACTCACTGGAAATGATCAGTCACTTACAAAAGCAGAACTTCCACTGCCCTCGTGGGTTACTTAACCAGTAAGCACTTTGAAGTTTGGGGTTTGTTCAAGAGAGACACATGACATTCGGACAATTCCATATGCGCTACACCTAAATCTGCCAGCAACTATTGGCAGACTCCGAAGGCCAACGCAAAACCCTAAGCGCTGGTGGTAAGGTCTTGAAATTGGGAATGGAGGGAAGAGGGAATGAACAGATGAAGCTCAGGAAACTCTAAGCTGGCACCATCAACCAGAATGATAAAAACATTCAAATGGGTAGCATACGAGCCAGTTTTTTAATGTTGGGGGCTGGGATTGAACTCGAGATACTAGATCTTGAGTCCACAGCTGTATAAGTGTTCACTTCTACATTACTATTTTTCCACAATTTTTCATAATGTTCGTGCTTCCAAAACATCTGTAGAACTACGAGCATGTGTCAAACCACGTGTGCCCCAATGAGGATTTCAGTTTGGTTGCAAGAGTGATAGCGGGAAAATGGCGCCTTTCTTCCCATAAAACACTTGAAAGTTGAAGGCAGTAGGCATGGGTTCTGGTTTAGGTTTTGAATCAGAAACAGATGTTGAGAAATATGAAAACATTTGTAGTACTTAAAGAGAGTAGCATTAGGCCCCAGTGGGTCTGTCTTACAGTTAGTGCTTCCTGTTCTACACATACAATATAAAAAATAAACATAGACAGAGAAATTAATTAATTAAAAGTAAAGAATTCAAAAATAAACGATAAAGCATTAAAAAACCCATACAGCATTTAAAAAATGCAAACAGGGAACAGAAGAAAGAACATCAAGCCTTAAAACAGGCAAACAAAAAAGGGGGAAGTGGTAAATATAAAAGAGAAATGTGATAATTATTTAAAAGTAAAGAATTTAGAAAATAAACGATGAGGGCATTTCAAAAATACAAAAAGAAAAACAAGGACAAGAAGAAAGGAAAGCATTAAAACGAAACGAAGTGAGAAGTGGAGATTGATAATGAAATGGCCGCCTGTGTCCATTTTTGACATAAATGTATGCATACAAACAGGCGTGTATACCGGGCTACAAATATACATGTGTGTTTTTGTACATATGGGGGCCAAGAAAACGGGATGACAGTGGACGTGGAGATGTTGAGATTTTGGAGTAGTCTTACGTACAGTGAGGGAAGGGGTAGTGTACAAAAAGATTTTAATTCAATTCAGTTCAGTTCAACAACTATTTATTGTCACAGTGAGAAGAGAGGGAGGGAGTTTTAGACAGAATGAGAGAGAGAGGTTTTTAGAGAGAGAGGATTAGACAGAGAGAAAAAGAAGTTTTAGAGAGGAATGAGGATTACACACACAGAGAGACGAGTACGGATTAGGCAAAGAGAGAGAGGTGTGAGGATTAGACAGAGAGAGAGAGAGAGAGGGCGGGTTAGACAGAGAGAGAGAGAGAGGAGGGCGGGTTAGACAGAGAGAGAGAGAGAGGAGGGCGGGTTAGACTGAGAGAGAGAGAGAGGAGGGCGGGTTAGACAGAGAGAGAGGAGGGCGGGTAGACAGAGAGAGAGAGAGGAGGGCGGGTTAGACAGAGAGAGAGAGAGAGGAGGGGATTAGACACGAGAGAGGATGGAGGGAAAGAGGTTTTAGAGAGAGAGGAGGCAGGATCAGCACAGAAAGAGAAGAGGGAGAATAAGAAGGAGGAAGAGAAGTTTTATTTCTTTGTGTTATAGACACGCAGAGTGCATGTCATTGTCATGGTAAATAATTATGATCCGTAAGGGTTTCTAATATTGCTGTTCAGCTGTTACACAGAATGATACACTACTTTTAATTCGCCACGATAAACCAAAGGACTTATTATTAGGCAAGACCAGATTCAAGAGAGAGAGACTGAAAGAGAGAGACAGAGAGAGGAGTAGGAAAGAAAGGGAAGGGGAGACAGACAGACAGAGACAGAGAGAACTGTGCATTGAGAGAGACAGAGAGAGGGGACAGAGAGAGAGAGAGAACTGTGCATTGATAGAGACAGAGAGAAGGGAGAGAGAGAGACAGAGAGAGAGAGAACTGTGCATTGATAGAAAGA
>CM060310.1:90288521-90293521 GCA_030674185.1 Monoplex corrugatus | reverse complement strand
GGTAAAATATCGGAATATTTTAATGGGAAAAGATTGCACGTTTAATGAATGCGTCAATATTAATGATATGTATTCCCATTTCACCGATGCGCTACATGAGGCAGCAAACAATTCCATTCCAAAAAGGAAAAATGTAAACAAAGGTACTCATGTTGGAAATAGTTGGTGGAATCAATTATGTGAAGAAGCAAAGAATGAAAAAAAGAAAATGTATAAACTCTATTTAAAAACTAAATCTCCAGAAGACCATTACAATATGAAAATGGCTAAGATTCACTCAAACAAAGTTATAGTCCAAGCCAAAAAGCGCTATTGGTCAGATTTTTGCTCTGAACAAATTTCCGGGCCTAAAGATCTTCCTAAAATTTGGAATAAGGTCAAAGAAATGAAAAATGGTTTTAATTTACCACAATTTCCTCTTAAGATTAAAGATAAAGACTTTCCTTCGTCATCTGAGAAAGCTGAAGAATTTGTACAGTTCTTTTCAAGAACAAGTAATTCCAGTAGCTTGTCTGCTCCATTAAGGGAGGAAAGACGGAAAATTGAAGAGTCCGTCGCATACTCAGATCCTGCCCCTGATAATCACATGTACATAAATTCAAAAATTACATTAAAAGAACTTAAAGATGCCCTTCTCTCGTTGAACAACAAAAAATCGGCTGTAGGACTGGATGGCGTTTCATATACCCTTTTAAATCATTTACCAGAGAAATGGATTGAATACTTACACAATATCATACTAAAATGCTGGGAAAGTGGTAGCTTACCTGACATTTGGAAGACTTCGATTGTGTTACCAATACCAAAACCTAATAAACCCCTTTCAGATCCAGGTAGTTACAGACCTATCTCGCTTACATCCCATGTTTCAAAACTAATGGAAAAAATTATAGTGAATAGACTGAGTTACTTTTGTGAGAAAAATAATATAATACCTATCAATCAATCTGGGTTTCGAAAAGGTAGATCAACATCAGACCATTTAGTTAAGTTAACAACTCAAATAAAAAATCAGTTTGCTAAAAGGAAAAATGTCTTAGCTACCTTCTTTGATCTTAAAAAAGCATACGATCAAGTCTGGCATGCGAAACTTTTGTTAAAATTTAAACATATTGGTCTCAATGGTAATCTTTATAATTTTATCAAAACATTTATAAATGACCGAAGTATAGTTGCTAAAATAGGTAATACATACTCTGAAAAACGATCTGTAAACATGGGAATTCCTCAGGGTTCCGTAATATCTCCTCTATTATTTAATATTTTGATCTATGACCTACCAACTCAAGTCTCAAACAATGTAAACGTTGCTCAGTACGCTGATGATATAGCGATCTGGATGAATGTTTCGTTAAAAAGGAAGACTTCCTTGAGAGAAATAAAATACATTAAAAAGCTCTATCAACATGAAATTAATAATATTTCCACTTACTTGACAGTTAACGGTCTGGAAATATCCAATGAAAAAACACACATGATGCTTTTTAATAATGGTCTCAGTCCGAAAGAAGTACCGTTGTTTAAAATTGGTGATGAGGAACTGAAATATACTACTCACGTGAAATTTCTGGGAGTACAATTGACTTCTAGTTTACAGTGGAAAGAACATATTGATGCCTTGTTATGTAAAGCTATGAAAAGCTATAATTTAATAAGAATTATTAGTAAACAGTCTTGGGGACAGGACACTAAAACGTTGTTACATCTTGTCACAGCTTTAGTCAGATCTAAGTTGGCTTATGGTCAAGAGGTCTATTTTTCAGCTCCAAACTGCTATTTGAAAAAACTTCAAAGCTTAGATAGTAAAGCTATTAAATGTGCTCTTGGGGTACCGGTGTATACAAAAACACAAGAAGTATATAAAACAGCTGGCATCCTTCCCTTGGAAGATTGGAGGAAGTTATCAACTGCTAAATATATAGTTAGAGCAAATGCAGTAGCTAATTATGCCAGTACGGAACTTAAAATTCGGTCTGACATCCATTTCCCCAAGAGAGCAAGAACAATAAAGTCACAAGAAACAATATCCACTTACACAAATGAGCTCTTCAAACTTTCTCACGTATTACCTAACAAAGTTTCACATAAAATGATATGTTGTCCTCTACCCCCCTGGGAACTGTCCAATGCTATTTTTGATATCAACTACACTGATACTGACCTGACAAAAGATATTAATCCACACTTGTTAGCAATTGATGTTCTGTCACATCTGCATAAAAAATATTCACATTACTTAAAAATCTTCACAGATGGCTCTGTTCTAGATGATGGTAAAGCAGGCGCTGGCTTTCTAATTCCTAACTTTAAAGTAGAAAAGGCTTACTCTTTAGGACAGGGACATTCAATCTTCACTTCTGAATTAGTTGCCATCCTAATGGCACTGAAATATATAGTAGATCTACCCATAACTTTGTTTAGTATCCTATTATGTGTAGATTCGAAATCTGCATTACAATCCTTAAAATGTTGCGAACATAAAGTAAATAGTTCGTTAATATTTGAGATAAAATTTCTAATTCATTGTTTAATAACAAATAATACACAGGTTACTTTTTGTTGGATCCCATCACACTGTGGTATCCTTTTTAACGACCGGGTCGACAGAATAGCAAAAAATGCAGCAATGAATAAGGCTGGCAGTACTAAACTTGATTTACCACTGTCTGAACATGAAATGAATGCTATATTAGAAAACAAAGTAAAAGCGCAATGTGACCTTCGCCCCTTCTCGGTAACTTACCAGGGTTTTACAAGACAAGAGATAACTTTAGCTTACAGATTAACTCTCAATTCACTTCGAACTAAATTTAGTAAAACCATCAAATGTATCTGTGGTGATTTTATAACAGTTGATCACCTTTTGTGTTGTCAGCGAATGCGACCTTATTTCCCTGCGTCATTTACAAACTTAAAACAGAAACATACTGATTTCACTCTGTATTTACACATTGCTAGACGTTTACTGCACAGTCCTGTAGGTCGTTTTCTTTGATTCAGCCCAACTGTTTTATACCTGTAACTCCCACATAGCCCCGAGAAATCCGATGAAGCCTGACTGATATAATGTTCTGATTGTTTTTCTTTTGTTCGTTAATTTGTTTGATGTTACATTAATTGTTACCTTAAATGATACAATGCCTTCATGATTACATAGATTCATTCATCCCTTACGCACCTTTTTTTTTTTTTTTTTTTTTTTTTTTTTTTTTCCCGTCTAAAAGCACATATGTGAATAGACGTTAAAAGAAATAACGAACGAACACACACACACACACACACACACACACACACACACACACACACACACACACACACACACACACACACACACACACATCTCCAGTCGATGTGAAACAGCCTTCCTTGAAAAATGATATAGGAGATTGAACAACTGCTAAACTGGAAGAAAAGGGCCGGGGCTGGGGTAGGGCTGATAGAACGAGTGAAGGTAGGAGGTTTTACAACGGTAATACCCGGAGGATCAGTTTTCAAGGGGTACGTTGTCTCTGTGTGTGCACGCACGCGCGCGCCCCTCCATGCGTATCCGTCTTCACCCATGGAAGTTTCAGTCAATCAATTTATCGTCGTCTTCGTCATCCTCCTCTTCTGCCTCTTCCCCCTCCTCTCTCCCTTCCTTTCTTTTTCTTCTCCTCCTCCTCCTCTCTCTTCTCCTTCTTTCCTTCTTTTGTCATCTGTTTCTGTCTTCTTCTTTTTTTCTCCTTCTGTCGTCCGTTTTTTTTTGTTTTGTTTTGTTTTTGATTTTTTTTGTTGTTCGTCTGTCATCCATTGCCTTCTTCTCCTTCTCCTTCTGTCGTTCATTTCCTTCTTCTCCTTCTTCTTCTCCTTCTGTCGCTCATTTCCTTCTACTCCTTCTTCTTCTCCTTCTGTCTCTCATTTCGTTCTACTCATTCTTCTTCTCCTTCTGTCTCTCATTTCGTTCTACTCATTCTTCTTCTCCTTCTGTCGTCCATTTCCTTCTTCTCCTTCTGTCGCACATCTCCTTCTTCTCCTTCTTCCTTCTGTAATACATTTCCTTCTTCTCCTTCTTCTCCTTCTGTCGCTCATTTCCTTCTACTCATTCTTCTTCTCCTTCTGTCGTCCATTTCCTTCTTCTCCTTCTGTCGCACATCTCCTTCTTCTCCTTCTTTTCCTTCTGTCATACATTTCCTTCTATTTCTTTTCCTTCTGTCGCACATTTCCTTTTTGTTCTTCTGTCATCAATTTTTTTCTCCTCCTTTTCTGTTTTCTTTCATCCATTTCCTTGTTCTCCTCTTTTTTTCCTTCTTCTGTTATCCATAAAAAGTTTCAATCAGTCAGTCGTCTTCTTTATCACCCACATTCTCCCCTCGTCTTTCTCATTCCTTTCCTTCTCCTTCTTCTCCTCTTTCTCCTCCTGCTGTCTTCCATTTTCTTCTTTTCCTCTTTCAGTCATCTATTTCCTTCTTGTTCCTTTTCTCATGCATGTGACCATACATTGTGAGGTACGAGAGTTAACATTCCTTTCCTTCTCTTTCTTCTCCTCCTTCTCCTCCTGTTTTCAATTTTCTTCTTCGTCTTCTTTTCCTCTTTTGGTCATCTGTTTCGTTCTTCTTCCTTTCTTCCTTCATGTTACCATATATTGTGATGTACGAGTGTTAAAGCTAAGAGTGTGTGTGAAGTTGAAGAAGCCAGAGAGAGAGAATGGGGGGGGCGGGGGGGCGAGATTGCACTATTTTGTTTATGAGGACACTGAAAACGGTGGCCAGTTCATAGTCTATTTGACAGAGAGAGGAGATTGGGATGGAGAGAGAGAGAGAGACTGGGGGGGGGGGGGGGTATTGCATTGACTATCTTATTTAGCGGGAATGGGGTTATTGTATTGACTATTTTATTTATGACAACACTGGTAGCCAGTTCATAGTCTAGCTGACACGGGGTGGGGGGGGGGGGGGTAAGCATGGAAAAAAGGATAGTGAGTGAGAGATAGACGGACAGCCAGACAGACAGACAGAGAGTGC
>CM060310.1:90271021-90281021 GCA_030674185.1 Monoplex corrugatus | reverse complement strand
AAGCAGGTGAGAGCGAGCGAGAGAGACAGATATATATAGAGAGAGACAGAGACAGAGACACAGAGAGCAAGATAGTTTGCAAGTTAATACAAGTTAAAAGCTTTTCATCTGTAATAACCGTACGATAAATTGAGAAGAGCTGGTTGTAAAATGAAATCGAGAAACTTTTCAAGTTCGTAAAGATGAGACTGACAACAAGCAAAGTATGACAGTAATCGTGGTGCAGTTACAAAAGCTTTGTTGTGTTTTGCAACAGACTGCATGATGAATAGTATTGTTCACTGGCAAAGGGGGAAAGAAGAGGACAAAGAGATGTTCAAGCCATTCTAACAATCTTCCTTTTATGTTCAAGCCATTTCAACAATCTCCATTTTTACACGACTTATTGCAGAAAAGTCAGATTGTGTACTTTTTAAGGTCACTGTTACCTTGATGAAGCATAAGATGAAATAAAACTTGACGTGCAATGAGGACAGTGGTAGACGATCACAGAACTGAAAACAGAATGTTAACCCTTTGACTCCCTCACCCGTATCCACTAACATCCTGCATTGCCATCCATGCCAGCACAGTAAAACCTTAACCTTTTGATTCCCTCACCCTATCCACCAGCTTCCTGCAGGATATGGTGAGGGAGTCAAAAGGTCAGGGTGAGGGAATCTAAAGGTTGAGTTTTTGCAGTTGGTGAATAGGGTGCAGGAGTCAAAGGGTTAATATTGTCAGAGGTTCCTGAGGTAATGCTGTTCACACACCGTCCTCAGAAAGTATTCACATTAAACATTTTTATGCCAGTCTGGCCTTCATATACATGCCACACATTCCACACTTAAGCTTCCCTGATCCCTCGGCCATCCACACCTTGGCAAAGATCTATTCACAAGCAGCGAAGAAAATCTTGCTAACACATTTCTGACAGAAACACACAGACACACACCTCTCTCCGGTAGTTATTAAACAATCTCCCAGTTATGTTTAGAGGAGTTTGAAAAGCAAGCTAAAGAGAGACACAGACAGAGAGAGAGAGACTTCAGACTTCAGAATTTTGTTCAAGAAAGGCCCTAACCCCCTACTGAAGGTGTGCTTATAAGTAGATTGATATAATCAGATAGCATATTGTGTAAGATTAACAATCAATGGCAAAACAAACTGTATATTACGATAAAGCCATTTCCTTGATTTTAGCTGCTTTAAGCAGAAGCAAATCAAAATGCATACAGAGAGAGGGTGGGGGAGAGACAGACAGAGACATACAGAGAAAGAGATACACCGAGAGACAGAGAGAGCAAGAGAGAGAAAAACGGAGAGAGACAGACAGAGAGAAACACAGAGAGACAGGGAGAGACAGACCGAGAGAGACAGTGTGTGTGTTTGTGTGTCTGTGTGTGTTCGTTCGTTCTTTGATTTAACGTCTTTTGGCTATGAGTGATATTAGACGATGTGAGTGTGTGTGTGCGTGCGTCTATGTGTGTGTGTATGTGTGTGTATGTCAGTGAGACCGAGAGAGAGAGAAAAAGAGAGAGACAGAGACAGACAGACGGAGAGCAGGCACGTTGATGTAAACTATCAATGATGAAGACGCAATGGAGAGATAGATGGCAGAGTAAAGAGCTGAACATTTTGCAACAAAGTGAATGATGAAAGAGAATTTTTATAGACAGGGAAAGAGGCAGAGAGAGGGGGGAAGAGGGGGAGACAGGAGGGGAGTCATCATGTTGATGTAGATAACAAAGGAGGGAGACAGCTTTGAGAGAGAAATGGCTGAAGCTGAGAGTCTGTGAAAGCACGTGATAAACAGAGATGTTCTTCGTGAAGACAGACAAATAGATGAGAGAATTGGCGAAGTGATGTAGAGCGTAAAAAGGAACCATAAATCACAGCAACAGTGCGGATTTCATTCACAGAAAAAAAATAATAATAATAAGACAGGGCAATTTTCTGCCAATTGACTTTTGTCCAGCGTGTTAGTAGACATCCTCTGTGATGGTACTAGAGGCTACAATCATCATTGTATTACAAGTAGAAATCTGACTTGAAAAAAAGATTAAGAAAAGTCAAGCAACATTTATAGGCCATTTTATGAGGAAAGGGGAATTAGAGCTCCTGGTCACAACAGGAAAGCTGGAGGGAAAGAGAACACCAGGTAGACCCAGGGAGAAAATATTGGGCGGACTTGCAGGCAGGCTGAGGACATAAAGGGTGGAAGATGTACTCGCAGCGACAAGGGATAGATGCATGTGGAGGGCCATGATGGCCAACGCCATGCGACAGGGCGCATGATGATGATGCTAATGAATCTGACTTGCTGGACCTTGACATAACAACGAATAATCATCAACATGTAGCAGTAGGAACCATCAGCAGGACCATCTGGTACAGGGGGAAGCTTGGGAACCGTTTAATCAGTGCTTCGGGTCCCCCAGGAGCCACACAAGACACGGTACATACTGAATGATTAAGGAGACTAGTGAATAAGGAAATACGCAATAAAAACAAAAGTGGCAGTGTTTCAAGGTCACCAGCACTCCCACCCACACTGCTGTTCCATGTCTCTGTACAGTGTATCAGGGAGCTAACAGACATAAAAGATGTATAAACATTTGCAGCTAAGTGCATGATAAATTGACTTCAAACCTCAAACGTCAGACTTCAAAATACATTATTACTCCCGGTTAATAGCATCATGTCCCACTGGACCTGTCTTACAGCTGGTCCTTGCTACTCTACACATACAAGTATATTAACCCTTTGACTCCCGCACCCCATTCACCAACTGCAAAAAATTAACTCTTTGACTTCCTCACCCTATCCACCAGCTTTCTGAAGGAAGTCAGAGGGTTAAGTTTTTGATTTTGCTTGCATGGTTGACAGTGCAGAATGCTGGTGGACAGTCTGCAGGAGTCAAAGGGTTAAAAAGGAATTGAATGATTAGAAGACAGACAGGCAAAGCAGGTGAGAGCGAGCGAGAGACAGACAGACAGACATACAGACAAAGCAGGTGAGAGCAAGTGAGCGATAGAGACAGACATATATATATATATATATATATATGTATATATATATAGAGAGAGAGAGAGAGAGAAAGAGAGAGAGAGAGAGTTTGCAAGGTAATACATGTTAAAAACTTTTCATCTGTAATAACGCGTACGATAAATTGAGAAGAGCTGGTTGTAAAATGAAATCGAGAAACTTTTCAAGTTCGTAAAGATGAGACTGACAACAAGCAAAGTATGACAGTAATCGTGGTGCAATTACAAAAGCTTTGTTGTGTTTTGCAACAGACTGCATGATGAATAGTATTGTTCACTGGCAAAGGGGGAAAGAAGAGGACAAAGAGATGTTCAAGCCATTCTAACAATCTTCCTTTTATGTTCAAGCCATTTCAACAATCTCCATTTTTACACGACTTATTGCAGAAAAGTCAGATTGTGTACTTTTTAAGGTCACTGTTACCTTGATGAAGCATAAGATGAAATAAAACTTGACGTGCAATGAGGACAGTGATAGACGATCACAGAAATGAAAACAGAATGTTAACCCTTTGACTCCCTCACCGTATCCACTAACATCCTGCATTGCCATCCATGCCAGCACAGTAAAACCTTAACCTTTTGATTCCCTCACCCTATCCACCAGCTTCCTGCAGGATATGGTGAGGGAGTCAAAAGGTCAGGGTGAGGGAATCTAAAGGTTGAGTTTTTGCAGTTGGTGAATAGGGTGCAGGAGTCAAAGGGTTAATATTGTCAGAGGTTCCTGAGGTAATGCTGTTCACACACCGTCCTCAGAAAGTATTCACATTAAACATTTTTATGCCAGTCTGGCCTTCATATACATGCCACACATTCCACACTTAAGCTTCCCTGATCCCTCGGCCATCCACACCTTGGCAAAGATCCATTCACAAGCAGCGAAGAAAATCTTGCTAACACATTTCTGACAGAAACACACAGACACACACCTCTCTCCGGTGGTTATTAAACAATCTCCCAGTTATGTTCAGAGGAGTTTGAAAAGCAAGCTAAAGAGAGACACAGACAGAGAGAGAGAGACTTCAGACTTCAGAATTTTGTTCAAGAAAGGCCCTAACCCCCTACTGAAGGTGTGCTTATAAGTAGATTGATATAATCAGATAGCATATTGTGTAAGATTAACAATCAATGGCAAAATAAACTGTATATTATGATAACGCAATTTCCCTGATTTTAGCTGCTTTAAGCAGAAGCAAATCAAAATTCAGACAGAGAGAGGTGGGGGAGAGACAGACAGAGGGAGAGATATACCGAGAGACAGAGAGAGCAAGAGAGAGAAAAACGGAGAGAGACAGACAGAGAGAAACACAGAGAGACAGAGACAGGGAGAGACAGACCGAGGGAGACAGAGTGTGAGTGTGTGTGTGTGTGTGTGTGTGTGTGTGTGTGTGTGTGTGTGTGTGTGTGTGTGTGTGTGAGTGTGAGTGTGTGTGTGTATGTCAGTGTCAGTGAGAGAGAGAGAAAGTGACAGACAGAGACAGACAGACAGAGAGCAGGCACGCTGATGTAAACTATGAATGACGAAGATGCAATGGAGAGATAGATGGCAGAGTAAAGAGCTGAACATTTTGCAACAAAGTGAATGATGAAAGAGAATTTTTATAGACAGGGAAAGAGGCAGAGAGAGTGGGATAGGGGGAGGGACGGGAGAAGAGTGACTATGTTGATGTAGATAACAAAGGACGGAGACAGCTCTGAGAGAGAAATGGCTGAAGCTGAGAGTCTGTGAAAGCACGTGATAAACAGACATGTTGTTCGTGATGACAGATAGATAGATGAGAGAATTGGCGAGGTGATGTAGAACGTAAAAAGGAACCATAAATCACAGTAACAGTGCGGATTTCATTCAAAAACAAAAATGATTTCAGACACGGGCAAAGTTTCTGCCAATTGACCTTTGTCCAACGTGCTAGTAGATGTGATGTTGCTAAAGGCGACAATCATCATTTTATTACCAGTAGCAATCTGACTTGAAAGAAGATTAGGAAAAGGCAAACAACACTAATAGGCCATTTTATGAGGAAGGGGAATTAGAGCACCTGGTCACAACAGGAAAGCTGAAGGGAAAGAGAACACCAGGTAGACCCAGGGAGAAAATATGGGGGGACTTGCAGGGTGGCTGTGGACATAAAGGGTGGAAGATGTACTTGCAGCGACAAGGGATAGATGCATATGGATGGCCATGATGGCCAACGCCATGCGATAGGGCACATGATGATGATGATAATGAATCTGACTTGCTGGACCTTGACATAACAACGAATAATCATCAACATGTAGCGGTAGGAACCATCAGCAGGACCATCTGGTACAGGGGGAAGCTTGTGAACCGTTTAATCAGTGCTTCGGGTCCCCAGGAGCCACACAAGACACGGTACATACTGAATGATTAAGGAGACTAGTGAATAAGGAAATACGCAATAAAAACAAAAGTCGCATTGTTTCAGGGTCACCAGCACTCCCACCCACACTGCTGTTCCATGTGTGTGTACAATGTATGAGGATGGTAACAGAGCTAAGAGCTGTATAAACATCTGTGCATGATAAATTGATTTGAAACTTTAAACGTCATACTTCAAAACTCAAGGTTAATAGTATCAAGTCCCACTGGACCTGTCTTACAGCTAGTCCTTGCTACTCTACACATACAAGTATATTAACCCTTTGACTCCCGCACCCCATTCACCAACTGCAAAAACAACTCTTTGGCTCCCTCACCCTATCCACCAGCTTTCTGCAAGAAGTCAGAAGTTAAGTTTTTGATTTTGCTTGCATTGTTGACAGTGCAGAATGCTGGTGGACAGTCTGCAGGAGCCAAAGGGTTAAAAAGCAATTGAAAGATTAAAAGACAGACGACAGGCAAAGCGGGTGAGAGCGAGAGCGAGCAAGAGAGAGAGAGAGAGAGAGAAACAGACAAAGCAGGTGAGAGCGAGCGAACGAGAGAGACAAATATATATATATATATAGAGAGAGAGAGAGAGAGAGAAAGAGAGAGAGATAGAGAGAGAGAGAGACAGAGAGAGAGAGAGGTTGCAAGTTAATACATGTTAAAAACTTTTCATCTGTAATAACGCGTATGATAAATTGAGAAGAGCTGGTTGTGAAGTGGAAGAGAGAGTTTTCAAGTTCATGAAGATGAACTGACAACAAGCAAAGTATGACAGTAATTGTGGTGCAATTACAAAAGCTTTGTGTTTTGCAACAGACTGCATGATGAATAGTATTGTTCACTGGCAAAGGGGGAAAGAGGAAGACAAAGAGATGTTCAAGCCATTCTAACAATCTTCCTTTTATGTTCAAGCCATTTCAACAATCTCCATTTTTATACGACTTATTGCAGAAAATTCAGATTGTGTACTTTTCAAGGTCACTATAACCTTGTAATCAGGGCGGAGGTGAAAAGTAATGTATGTGACTGGTGGACCAAAATCCATACGTACAAGAAAAAATGTTACTCTCGGCACCTGGAATGTGAGATCGCTGAGAGCAGCAGGAAAAGTTGCAGAACTAACACATGAAATGAAGAGATACAGATGGAACGTCCTTGGGCTCTGTGAGGTACGATGGAAAAACCTCGGAGAAACGTCTACCCCAGAAGGCCACAAACTCTACTTCAGTGGCAGTGAAGACAAACATGAACATGGAGTTGGATTCCTCATTCACAAAGACACTGTGAATGCCATCATGGGATGCCGACCAGTCTCTAGCAGACTCATTACTATTCGGCTTAAGGCTTCACCTTTTAATATCACCGTTATCCAAGCTTATGCCCCAACAACTGACTATGATGACGAGGCTGTCGAAGATTTCTATGATCAACTGCAGGAAATCGTAGATCAGACGCCAAAGAAAGACATCATTATAGTGCAGGCGACTGATGCGAATGGAGAGGATGAACACAATAACTGGAAAGGGATATGTGGCCAATACTGCAACCCTGAGACCAACGAAAGAGGTTTGAGGCTCCTAGAATTCGCCAGTTACAACGACCTAAAGGGTGGTGAACACGTTCGGTCCACACAAACCATCTAGACGCTGGACATGGCACAGCCCAGGAGAAAAATACCAGTCAGATCGACTACATCATGGTTAAAAGACGCTTCCAGTCAAGTGTTAACATCGCAAAGACCAGGAGCTTTCCAGGAGCCGACATTGGAAGCGATCATGAGCTTGTAATGATGACCTTCAAACTCCGCCTCCAGAGAATGAAGAAACAGGGCAACATAAGAATTAAGTTCAATCTTGAGAAGCTCAAAGACCCCAACATAGTTGAAAACTTCCAAGCAACGATAGGAGGGAAGTTTGCTCCTCTCCTCGTCCTTGACAATGGGGACACCGAAGTAGACACTCTGATCAACAACTTCAACACTGCCGTGACCGATGCAGCCAATGACATCCTTGGAAAACACCGACCAACAAAGATGCCCTGGGTCACGGAAGAAGTACTAAAGCTGAGCGACAAACGCAGAGAACTAAAGCAAAAGAAGAGTACGGATGAAGGAGCTAAAGTATACAGAAAAGCCAACCAACAAGTTAAAGAAGGCATGAGGAAACAAAGGAAACATGGATTGAAGAACAATGCCAAGATATCGAAGCAAACCTGCAGAAAAATAACAGCAAGAAAGCCTACCAGCTTGTGAAAGGACTAACAAGCTCAAAACAAGGCAGAACCACTACCATACAGAACAAAGCAGGGAAATGTCTCACAGAAGATCAAGAGATTCTGCAGAGGTGGACAGAGTACTGCTCCGAATTATACACACACACCACAACAGGAGATCCCAAGGTGCTAGACGTTCCTCCACCAACCAACAACGACAGCTACCCCATCGTGCGAGAAGAAGTTGAAGCTGCAGTAAAATCATTGAAGAAAGGCAAGTCGGCAGGAGTGGACAACATTCCCTCAGAACTGGTCCAGGCAGGAGGAGAGGCCATGATAGATATGTTACTCATCATCTGCAATAAGATCTGGCGGACAGGTGAGTGGCCAACACCTTGGACCCAGTCCCTGATCATCACTCTCCCGAAGAAAGCAACCTACAACTGTGCCAAAACTACCGTACCATCAGCTTGATCAGCCATCCAAGTACGGTCATGCTAAAAATCCTTCTTAGTAGACTGAAGCCACAAGCTGAGGAGATAATAAAAGAAGAGCAGGCAGGTTTCAGACCAGGAAGAAGTACCACAGAGCAAATTTTCAACCTCAGATTGCTCTGTGAGAAATACCTGCAACACCAGCAAGGCCTTTACCACGTCTTCGTGGACTTCAAGAAGGCATTCGACAGAGTTTGAGTGGGGGAACCATGAGGCTGTACAACATCAATGCCAACCTGATCAGAACCATAGAATGCCTCTACGAAAAGGCGACCAGTGCAGTCTACCATGACAACAACATAGGAGAATGGTTCCGAACCACAGTTGGAGTACGCCAAGGATGCCTGCTCTCCCCCACTCTCTTTAACACTCTTCTTAGAGAGAATAATGGCTGACGCACTTGAAGACCACGAGGGAACAGTCAGCATCGGAGGTAGAACAATCACAAACTTGCGTTTTGCCGACGACATTGATGGACTAGCTGGGCAAGAGCAAGAGCTAGTCAGCTTGATAAAACATCTTGATGAGGCCTCCACAGCATATGGCATGCAGATCAGTGCAGAGAAAACCCAGTTGATGACAAATAATACCAATGGCATCAGCACTGACATTACCATAGACAACAAGAAACTTGAGACCGTCCATAGATTTAAATATCTGGGAGCTATAGTATCAGATGAAGGATCAAAGCCCGAAGTACTTTCCAGGATTGCCCAGACCACAGCTGCAATGACCAAGCTAAAAGTCATCTCGAACGACAAGAATATCGCAATCGGCTCCAAGATCAGACTGATGCGTTCCCTGGTCATGTCAATATTTTTGTATGCATGCGAAACATGGACCATAACAGCAGACATTGAAAGAAGGATACAGGCAATGGAGATGAGATGCTTCCGCAAACTCTTTGGTATCTCGTACAAAGATCATATAACCAATAAGGAAGTGAAAACCCGAATCGAAAACGCCATCGGGCCGTATGAAGACCTCCTGACCTCAGTGAAAAGACGCAAACTGAGGTGGTACGGGCACGTCACACGATCATCTGGACTGGCCAAGACCGTCTTGCAGGGAACAGTTCAGGGAGGGAGACGAAGAGGCAGACAGAGAAAAAGATGGGAAGACAATATCAGAGAGTGGACTGGCCTTGAATGGAATATCATTCTGCGGAAAGCTGAGGACCGTGAGGAGTGGAGGAAGTTGGTTGCAAAATCTTCAGTGGTGCCCCAACGGTCAACCAGACTACGGGACTGATGATGATGATGATAACCTTGATGAAGCATCAGATGAAATAAAACTTGACGTGCAATGCGGACAATGGCAGACGGTCACAGAAATGAAAACAGAATGTTAACCCTTGACTCCCTCACCCTATCCACTAACATCCTGCATTGTCAACCGTGCTAAGCACAGAAAAAAAACAATCTTTTGATTCCCTTCCTGCAGGAAGCTGGTGGATAGGGTGAAGGAGTCAAAAGTTTAGATTTTTTGCACCTGATGAATAGGGTGCGGGAGTCAAAGGGTTAATATTGTCAGAAGTTGCTGAGGTAATGCTGTTCACACACCGTCATCAGAAAGTATTCACTTTAAAACATTTTTATGCCAGTGTGACCTTCATATACATGCCACGCATTCCACACTTAAGCTTCCCTGATCCCTCGGCCATCCACACCTTGGCAAAGATCCATTCACAAGCAGCAAAGAAAATCTTGCTTACACATTTCTGACAGAAACACACAACGCACACCTCTCTCCGTGGTTATTAAACAATCTCCCAGTTATTTTCAGGGGAGTTTGAAATGCAAGCTAACGAGAAAGAGAGAGAGGAGAGAATAAAATGAGACAAAGAGAGAGAGAAAAACCAGAGAACGAGAGAGAGAGAG
>CM060310.1:90256021-90263521 GCA_030674185.1 Monoplex corrugatus | reverse complement strand
AGCTCACTCCTCTCATCCTCTCAGTATTCTCTCTCTCCTGCGTCTACTCTCTGTCTCTCTCTCTTCCTCCAGCTCTGTCTTGTTTGACCAGTCTCTAATCCCTTCCTCATAATGGCCTCTACTGTTGTCTCGTCTTCTCTAATACCTGTCCTTTCTCACTTCTCTGTTCTGCCTCCATCAATGACTTCTCTTCTGTTTTCTTTCTTCCATGCTGTCTTCCTTTTCTCTCTCTCTCTGTCTGTCTCTCTCTCTCTCTCTCTCTCTCTCTCTCTCTCCTCTCTCTCTCTCTCTCTCGCTGTCTTTCGTGTTGTTATTGTTGGTCCCATTTTTCACGCCACTTTAATGGCCACACAAGCTGATACAGTTTTTACAATGCGATGATGATAATGACTGTGAGGATGATATTCATAATGCTATGAAATGTCTTCTAGGATTGAGACTGCGAGACAGAGCTGTACTCTACGTTTACTATCATGATGCATCCTGGCGTCAGTCAGGTCCGAGAGCTACAGACACCTGTTGTGCTGGTAAAAAAAAATTGAGCAACAGTATCAGTGACGCAGCATCCGTGAAGTGGACGAGACTCGACTGTGTTGTCCCAGTCTTCTCAATAAGCCAATAGCATGCTCAACACTTGGTACGAGCCGGTTGGAGCTGAAAACTCCCACAATGATTTTTGAAGGGACTGATGGGAGATTCGAACGCACAACCTTCCAGTCGGTAGTCTGTTGCGCTAACCACTTCACCACGGAGAGTGGTCAGAATGATGGAAATCTTAAGATGGGCAACGATCAGGTTCGGGTTTTTGGTTGGTTGGTTGGTTGGTTGGTTGGTTTGGTTTGGTTTGGTTTATTTGGGGGGGGGGGTGTTTCTGTTTTGTTTTGTTTTGTTTTTGTTTTTACCAATTCTGCGCGCTGAGATTGATCTCGAGATGTTCAGATCCTGAGTTCACGGCTCTATCAGAGCAGCCAGCCAGCCCGCGTGACCTCGCTGAATTACCCAGACATTTGCCACAAGAGTAAGCAACTTTAGTACCCCTCTGAATTATGCAACATTCAATTCGTAGCGGAGACCATGGAACTGACCGTGCAACCCTCGTTAGGTGTTGGCCAGATTTGCCTCGACGTTGTCCGACTTCCATAAAACAAGCTGAGACTGTAGTCAAACAATGGTAGATAATCCATTTTGGATGACTAGTCAGACGATGGTAGATAATCCATTTTGGATGACTAGTCAAACGATGGTAGATAATCCATTTTGGATGACTAATCAAACGATGGTCATCATCATCATCATCAGGTGCCCTGCCGCATGGCGTTGGCGACCATGGACTTCCAACCATCTCTATCTCTCGTTGCCCCCTAGCATCTCCCCCACCCTCCTCATCCCCAGCCACTCTGCAAGTCCGTCCAGCATTCTCTCCCTGGGTCTACCTGGTGCTCTCTTTCCCTCCAGCTTTCCCAAACGATGGTAGATAATCATTTTGGATGAATAGTCAAACGATGGTAGGTATCCAATTAGGACGACTAATCAAGCGATGGTGGATAATCCATTTTGGATGACTAGTACCTACGTCTTGAAATAGACAGACAAGAAGATCATTAATAAAGAAGATTAGGAAAAGACAAGCAACATTTATAGGACATTTTATGAGGAAAGGGAATTAGAGCATCTGGTCACAGCAGGAAAATTTGGAGGGAAAGAGAACACCACGTAGATCTAGACCCAGGGAGAAAATATTGGGCGGACTTGCAGGGTGGGTGAAGACAGAGAGGGTGGGATATGTACTTGCAGCGACAGGGGATAGATTCGTGTGGAGGGCCATGATGGCCAACGCCATGCGGCAGGGCACATGATGGTGATGATGAGTATCTACGGCCGGTCATCGGTGTACCTTGTACTAGTCATCCAAAATGGATTATCTCCCATCGTTTGATTACACTCCTCACTTGCTCAGTGTGGTAACCAGGTGGCTTGCTCGGTTGACAGGTAGAGTCACCGTATTTTAAGTATGATTACACAGGTTTCCGCGGTGCTAACGTCGCTCTAGAAACACAAACTGTGGGTGCGGCTTTCAGTAGTTCAACCCGTTGTGAATGGATACATGCCCCTTTTTAGAATTAAGGAAGATAAAGCAGCCCCCTCTCCCCCCCCCCGCCCCCCGTGGGGATGCCGGGGTATCTTTCAGTATAAATACTATCCCCACCTTCTGGAAATTCTGTGCTAGAAATTTCATCTTTTCTGTCACTCTCTTTGTTTCTGCCTTGTTCCTTTGCTTTCTGTCATTTCTACCTATCGTTTTCTGCCTTGCTGGTCCATTCACCTGTTTGTTTCGATAAAGTCTTAACTACTTTTTCTTAGGAATTATAATTGGTAATGTTTTAAGTGCATTTTTGGCTCTAGGGAGGTGAGATATGCGGAAGCAATTTTAGATAATTTATGCCGTTTTTATATGTTTTAGCGTCCTTAGATATGCTTATATTTGTATTCAGGTGTGTTTTTTGTAAATCCCCTGTGCGATAAATTGGACGGAGTAGTCAACGCCAGGGGCATGTCTTTAGATTATGTGCGGGAATGCATTGATTTGTTCTTAATTTGTTGTTGTTGTGTTGTTGTTGAAATTCTGTATGTTTTGAAGCGGTTATAGCCTGATATGGCTCTACCGCGTGGGCTTTAAACAACAATAACAATAACAGATAAAGCAACGAAGGAGAGGAGATGGGTGTCGTCCTCACAGTGCTAAAAACGGAAAATAATTGAGGTCCCTACCACCTCACTCCTCTCTTCAAGAATATCACAGATGGGACAAGGACTACATTGTTTGTCTTTGAGGCGTTTAACCATTCCACCACCGACATTAGGCTTCTGGCACACGACAGAGGAAAGAAAAGATGTATCGGAACGGGTGTCTATTGGCTGAATTTGGAATGGACTGGGGGGTGGAGGGGAGGGAGGCAGAGAGGATGAGAAGGAGTGAGAGGAGAGCATGCATGGCTAGTGCCAGGTGTTGGAAAGTGATGACAGCCGGAGATAAGGCATTGCGAGGTATTCGCTTTTTGTTGCCCTGCCTGAACGTTTTGGTGATTGGTTAGATTTTTCTGTGTTAACCCTTGGATTCCACACCCATCACATCACCAACGCAAAAAAATTAACTTTGATTCAAGCTATCACCAGCTTGCTGCGGGAAGTGGTGGATAGGTTGAGGGAATAAAAGGGTTACGTTTTGCTTTGCTTTATGTTCACAGAGCGGGTTGGTGGACGGGTTGGAATCAGGGTTAACTTTGGTGTTTGGTGGAAGTTTTTGTTGGGGTTTGGTTGGAATACCCAGGATGTTTGGGGGTTTTTCGTTTTTGTTTTTTTGTTGTTTTTTTCTCGTCCCCCCACACCCCTATACTGTGTCAGTGACCGCGTGGCTCAGAGGGTGAAAGTAGTGTATATTGGATTGTGAAACTGGTGGAGAATAGGTTCGAATCCCCTTGAATGTCTCAGTTCGCTTGTTAACTGATCAGAATGACATTGAAAAGGCCAGCTTGGACTCTTGCGTTCTTATAACTCGTCAACGTTTTCTTTTTCATTCTTTGATTTAACGTCTTTTCACTGTGGGTAATATTAGACGATATAGAGAGATTGTGTGTGTGTGTGTGTGTGTGTGTGTGTGTGTGTGTGTGTGTGTGTGTGTGTGTGTGTGTGTGTTTGCATGCGTTGTGTGTGTGTGTGTGTTTGCATGCGTGTGTGTGTGTGATATGTCTGTTTATGTGTGTCTGTGTGAGTGCGCGCGCGCGCGCGTGCGTTCTTTTATTCAGGTTAGAATAGCGTGGAATTCAGCAGATTCAGCATTTGAAAATCAAGCACTCTAAGCTCTGGCATTGAGAAATGTGCAGACACACAAAAATGATATACTGTAGAATTTGTATTTAATAATCTCCTACAGAGAGAACGTTTCATTTTCCCACGGGGCAGAGATAAACGGGTATCCAGATATCATTGTGCGATGATTCTTTCCCACTGACGATAGCTGATTAAATAAGACGTATGTTTTCCTATAATCACAGCTGGCTGTATCAGTGTTGGGCTGGGTTCTGTTTTCTGGTCCTTCGCTCGCTTTTGCAAGGTTAAGTCTGTAAACCGAGAAGGGCGCTGTTGCTTTGATCATGTAAAAATTCCGAGTTTGAAGGTATTCAGCTGTGTTTGTTTTATTCTTTCTGTATCTCTCTGCCTGTGTCTCTGTCGCTGTCTGTGTCTCTGTCTGTGTCTCTCTCTCTCTCTCTCTCCTCCCTTTCTGTCTGTCTCTCTTTCTTTCCATCTCTCTCTCTTCTTCTCTTTCTCTCCCTCTCTCTCTCTATCTTTCTATCTATCTCTTCTTCTTCTCCTTCTTCTCTCTCTCTCTCTCTTTCTCTGTTGTTCTCTCTCTCTCTCTTTCTTTCTCTCTCTCTTTCTGTCTGTCTCTCTCTCTCTATTTCTCTGTTGTTCTCTCTGTTGTTTTCTCTCCCTCTCTCTCTCTCTCTCTCTCTCTCTCTCTCTCTCTCTCTCCTCTCTCTCTCTCTCTCTCTATCATCTATCTATCTATCGATCTATCTATCTTTCTCTGTAGTTCTCTCTGTCTCTCTCTCTCTCTCTCTCTCTCTCTCTCTTCTCCCCCCCCCTTCTATCTCTCAAACACGCATACACAAACAAACATACATACACGCTCGCACAAACACACACACACACACACACACACCACACACCACAACACACACACAACACACACACACAAACACACACACACACACACACACACACACACAACACACAAGACAAGGATAACAGGTATGGCAATATTAACGTGCCATGAATCATGAATCATTCCTGGTGACGACAGCTGATAAAACAAGCCATATGTTTTCCATAATCACAGCCGTGTCAGTGGTCCTGTGTTTTTCCAGGTTGTGATTTAAGGTCAACTGGATGATCGTATTTGTATAGAAAAACAAGCAGATATGTATTTGATAATGTATAAGCCTGCATTCCGTGTCTTCTCTTGTTGTCATGTCTCTCTCTCTCCTCTCTCTTCTCTGTCTGCTCTCTTCTCTCTCTTCCGTCTTCTCTGCCTGTCTCTCTTTCTCTGTCTCTCTCTCTCTCATCTCTCTCTCTCTCTTCTCTTCTCTCTCGCTCTCTCTTTCCCTCTATCTGTGTCTTCTCTCTTCTGTCTCTTTCTCTGTCTCTCTCTCTCTCTTTCTGTCTCTCTTCCTCTCTCTCTCTCTCTCTCTCTCTATCTATCTATCTATCTCCTCTCTCTGCCTCTCTCTCTTTCTATCTCTCTTACTTTCTATCTCTCTTACCCCGCCCTCTCTCTCTCTCTCTCTCTTCCTCCCTCTCTCTCTCTCCCTCCTATATATCTCTTTCTATCTCTCTCTATCTCTCTTGCCTCTCTCTCTCTCTCTCTCTCCCTCCCTATCTATCTCTTTCTATCTCTCTCTATCTCTCTGCCTCTCTCCTCTCTCTCTCTCTCTCCCTCCCTATCTATCTCTTTCTATCTCTCTCTCTATCTCTCTCTACCTCTCTCTCTTTCGATCTCTCTTACTTTCTATCTCTCTTCCCCTCTCTCTCTCTCTCTCTCTCTCTCCCTCTCTGTCTCTTTCTCCCTCCCTCCCTCACTGTCTCTCTCTATCTGTGTCTCTCTTTTATTTTAAGAATGCATTTTTTTCCTGTCATTTCTTTACGTGTAGTCAAGTTAACAAATTGGAGACTCTGTATTGAACTTTGTGTCCGTTGTGTGTGTATGTGTATGCTGTTTTTCTGTCACACACACACCACACAACACACACCACACCACACACCCACATAACATACACATCACACACATACACAATACATCCCATACACCACTCCCCACTACACAACACACTCTCTCGCATGCACACTACACCACACACCAAGCACGCACACACACACACCACACACAACAAAAAAAACACACCACACCACTCGCATGCACACACAAGGGGAGATAAACAGGATAGCCAGCGTGTTATACATATGCGATGAATCACTCATATTGTCAGGAACAGATTATAAAAAGAAAACCAGCCATACGTTTTCCCTAATCACAGCGGTATCAGTGTTCTGTGGTGTCATGCTATTCTACTGTCTGTTCATCGGCTTGCCACCGTTAAGTTTGAAAAGACGAGAAAGATACTGTGTTTTATTAACAATTGGTAGAGAAAAGCTTCAAGAGCTGACACACGAGCCCTTTGGCCCATACGGTTGAGGAGAACGGTTTGAACCTGTGCGGTCAGACCTGTCAGTGTGGAACGGACAGAGTGCTACACCATCCTTTTGAAACACTGCCAGTTTTGTTGTTCTGCTTATCAGGTGTCGGAAGCAAAGAAGAAGAAAGACATAATTACCTTCTCCGTAATGTTTGTTTTTGTAATTTCTGTTTTGGCTAATCCAAAGAATATCATGAACTTTTGATACAGCTCTATCAAATCCTTCGTCTTCGAATCAGCGAGTTTCGCGACTCTACTAGATGACCACGAGGAAAGGGAAATTAGAGCACCTGGTCACAACAAGAAAGCTGGAGGGAAAGAGAACAGCAGGTAGACCCAGGGAGAAAACTAGTGGACAGGCTTACAAGGTGGCTGAAGACACAGAGGGTGGGAGATGTACTTGCAGCGACAGGGGATAGATTCGCGTGGGAAAGGGCCATGATCGCCAACGCCATGCGGCAGGGCACATGATGATGACAATAACAATAACAAAAAAAAACCAATGTAGTCAGAGATGTGGTTTCTCAGAAGAATGTTGAGAGTTCCATGGACATCAAAGAAAACAAACGAGACAGTCTTGATGGAGGCAGACACAAGTAGATCATTCATAAGGAAGATTAGGGAAAAGACAAGCAACATTTATAGGCCATTTTATGAGGAAGGGGGATTTGGAGCACCTGGTCACAACGAGAAAGCTGGAGGGACAGAGAGCACCAGGTAGACCCAGGGAGAGAATGCTGGACGGACTTGCAAAGTGGTTGGGAATGAGAAGGGTGGGGGAGATGCTATGGGCAACGAGAGATAGAGATAGTTGGAAGTCCATGATCGCCAACGCCATGCGGCAGGGCACCTGATGATGATGAGTCAGATGACCATCCCCACCCCAACGGGTTGCACATGCAGGGTGACAGATGGCCATCCTGTACAAACATAATCCACCCAAATCTCACCCCCCCACCCCCACCACCCCCCTCTTCCAGCCAGGATGGACAGAAAAAGGACAAGTTTAAGAATACGTGTAACGGAACTTGCGCACGAGCATCAATGACAAGTTTCATTATCATTGTTATCTCTCTGTCTCGACATTAACCTTGATTCCGCCATGTTACAGAATCCTGCGTTGTCGCATTAACAAGCAAAAATAACCCTTGACTCCGCACCATCCACCATCATGCAGGAGCTGTGGATAGGTGGACAAAGGGTATTTTTGCAGTTTGTGGATAGGGTGCGGGGGTCAAAGGGTTAAGTT
>CM060310.1:90248521-90251021 GCA_030674185.1 Monoplex corrugatus | reverse complement strand
TGTCAGCGTTGTATTTCGTAAGTCCATCTCTTCCAGATTGAGGCAACCGAGATGCGGTTTCTAAGAAGAATGTTGAGAGTTCCATGGACAGCCAAGAAAACAAACGAGACAGTCTTGATGGAGGCAGACACAAGTAGATCACTCATAAGGAAGATTAGGAAAAGACAGGCAACATTTATAGGCCATTTTATGAGGAAGGGGGATTTGGAGCACCTGGTCACAACGGGAAAGCTGGAGGGAAAGAGAGCACCGGGTAGCCCAGGGAGAAAATGCTGGACGGACTTGCAGATTGGCTGGGGACGAGGAGGGTGGGGAGATGCTTGGGGCAACGAGAGATTAGGCAGATGGAAGTCCATGATCGCCAACGCCATGCGGCAGGGCACCTGAATGATGATGATGATGATCTCTTCCTCTCCCCGTTTAAAGACCTTCTTAACACAGGGTTTTTTCGCAGTCTCAGTGCGTCTACAAGATCATTCCTGGCAGATTTGGATGGAGCGCATATGGAAATCTCCGACGAATCCTACATGAACAAAGTCTAACCTCCGAATTTCCAGTACCGTATTGGATAGTGGTCATAGCTGCAGGGTTTGGTTTGTTCAAGGGAATTCACTGCACTCGGGCAATGCCATTTGCACTGTAGCCAAATCTGACAGGAATTGTCTCACAGCTGCAATAAGTGCATTTGAGATGGGCTCCTCTATGGAGTGGATGTTTATCTGTATGAGACAGCCCCATATTGACTCGTTATGTTGGAGCAGATGGCAACTTCAGGTCTGCAGATGGTGTTTGTGCCGAGTTATTTCAGTGTCAAGTTGCCCTTACACCCCACGTCAATGGAGACCCCGCTTTGCTGCGAGGTCATTTCCGTAGAATGTAACAATATCTAACTTTGGTTGCTTGTTGGTTGCTTGGTTGCTTGGTTGCTTGGCGTTGTTGGTGGTTGGTTGGTTGGTTGGTTGGTTGGTTGGTTGGTTTTGGTTGGTTGTTGGTTGGTTGGCTTGGTTGGCTGGTTGGTTGGTTGTTGTTGGTTGGTTGTTGGTTGGTTGATTGGTTGGCTGGTTGGTTGTTGGTTGGTTGGTTGGGTTGGTTGTGTTGTGTTGTGTTTTCTTAAGCAAACATGAGTCCACCCATCAAGTAGACTTCTGTGTTGCGGTCGTGTTATTTCGATGAGTGTCTGGTTTTTGTTTTCAGTTTCAACATTTGCAGGACATCATTGGTTCTCTCTCTCTCTCTCTCTCTTCTCTCTCTCTCTCCTTCTCCTCTCTCTTCCTCTCTCTCTCTTTCTCTCTCTCTCTCTCTCTCTCTCTCTCTCTCTCTCTCTCTCTCTCTCTCTCCTTCGATCTTTCTCTTTCTCTCGTTCGCTTGCTCTCTCTCTCTCTCTCTCTCTCTCTCTCTCTCTCTCTCTCTCTCTCTCTCTCTCTCGCTTGCTCGATCTCTCTCTCTCGCTTGCTTATCTCTCTCTCTCGCTTGCTTGATCTCTCTCTCCTCCTCATTGCTGATCTCTCTCTCTTCTCTCGCGTTGCTTGATCTCTCTCTCTCTCGCTTGCTTGATCTCTCCTCTCTCTCTCTCTTGCTTGATCTCTCTCTCTCTCTCTCGCTTGCTTGACCCTCTCTCTCTCTCGCTTGCTTGATCTCTCTCTCTCTCTCACTTGCTTGATCTCTCTCTCTCTCTCTCTTGCACTTGCTGTCTCTCTCCGCTTGCTTGATCTCTCTCTCTCTCTCGCTTGCTTGATCTCTCTCTCTCTCACTTGCTTGATCTCTCTCTCCTCCCCTCGCTTGCTTGATCTCTCTCTCTCTCGCTTGCTTGATCTCTCTCTCGTCTCTGCTTGATCTCTCTCTCTCTCTCGCATTGCTTGATCTCTCTCTCTCTCACTTACTTGATCTCTCTCTCTCTCGCTTGCTTGATCTCTCTCTCTCTCTCACTGCTTGATCTCTCTCTCCTCTCGCTTGCTTGATCTCTCTCTCTCTCTCTCGCACTTGCTTGATCTCTCTCTCTCTTCTCTCCTTCCAGCTTGATCTCTCTCTCTCTCTCTTGCTTATCTCTCTCTCTCTCTCTCTTTGCTATCTCACTCTTCTCCTGACTTGCTTGATCTCCTCTCTCCTCTCTTGCTTGATCTCTCTCCTCTCTCTCTGCTGGCTTGATCTCTCTCTCTCTCTCTCTCTCCTTGCTTGATCTCGATCTCTCTTCGTTGGGGTTGATCTCCTCATCTCCACTCGCTTGCTGATCTCCTCCTCTCTCTTCGCTTGCTTGATCTCTCTCTCTCCTCTCGCTGCTATCTCCTCTCTCTCCTCACCTTGCTTGATCTCTCTCTCTCTCTCCTTGCTTGATCTCTCTCTCTCTCTCACTTGCTTGATCTCTCTCTCTCTCGCTTGCTTGATCTCTCTCTCTCCTTCTCTCACTTGCTTATCTCTCCTTCTCTCGTCTTGCTTGATCTCTCTCTCTCTGCTCGCTTCTTGATCTCACTCTCTCTCTCCTTGCATGATTCTCTCTACTCTC
>CM060310.1:90226021-90233521 GCA_030674185.1 Monoplex corrugatus | reverse complement strand
GTTTTATCTTAGATGAACCCAAAGAGCTTGACAAAAGCATGAATGACAAAGGCAGACACAAGAAAAGCAAGTACCTGTCAACCCTTACCACTGTGATCGAAGCAGACGAACTATAATTTGTACAATATTTAACCCTTTGACTCCTACACCCTATCCCCCCCAACCTACAAAACTTAATTCTTTGACTCCCTCACCCTGTCCATCAGCTTCTTGCAGGAAACTAATGGACAGGGTGAGGGAGCTGGTGGATAGGGTCAGGGAGTCAAAGGGTACAGGAAGCTGGTGGATAGGGTCAGGGAGTCAGAGGATTAAGGTTTTACCGAAGGAAATAAGAGGGAAGCAGGGAGAATTTTAAATATCAACTAAGTAACATAACTCTTGAGAGTCACGGAGTTATCTCCCATGTAGAATTTCTCAAACCTACATGGGAGATAACTCCGTGACGCTCAAGAGTTATGTTACTTAGTTGATATTTAAAATTCTCCCTGCTTCCTTCTTATTTCCTTTGGTATTACATATATGCCTTGGAAGCAACCCTCTATATGTTCTGTCTTGTCTATGTGTGTGTGTTTGGTCAGTTCAAGAATAAAAGACTGTGTCAGTCTTGAACATAAGACCAATACATTGTATGAATTTCTGCTCCACCATCGTGGTTGTGTGTAGCGTAGTTACAGGGTATATGGGTAACTTGGGCTTTTTTTTTTTAAGGAATGTTCTGAGCTTACCACTTTTCTTTGTGGCTGCGTATCTATGCTAGGTGAATGGGTAGCGCAAACTGTGTTGGGTTTGAAAAATCTACATGGGAGATAAACTCCGTGACTCTCAAGAGTTATGTTACTTAGTTGATTAAGGTTTGGTTTTGCTGGCATGGTTGACGATGCAGGATGGGGGATGGAGAGGGTGTGAGAGTCATAAGGTTAAAGAACAGTAATCAAATTCAGTTATATTTACTTCCACATGTCAATCAGTCATGCACTGACATGGAGAGAAAAGGAAAAAAAAATGGAGTTCGGTCAGGAAGGATTCATCGCACATGGACAATCCCATATATGCTCCGCCCAAATCTGCCTGCAGTTATCCGCAGACTCCTTTAGTCTGATTGGGTTTTGAAATAAACGATAAGATGGCGTTACCTCACCCAAATCCTAACCCTTTGAAACTTATCAATAATCTTTAAAATGAAGATTATATCATCATCATCATCATCATGCATCATGGTGCTTGCGCAGGCGTTGGATATGGACTTCCATCTGTCTCTATCACTTGTTGCCTCAAGCATCTCTTCCATCTCCTTGTCCCCAGCCACTCTGCTAGTCCGTCTAGTATCTTCTCCCTGGGTCTACCCGGTGCTCTCTTTCCCTCCAGCTTTCCCGTTGTGACCAGGCGTTCCAATTCCCTTTTCCATAAAATGGCCTATAAATGTTGCCTGCCTTTTTTAATCTTCCTTATGAATGATAGGCTACTTGTGTCTGCCTTCATCAAGACTGTCTCGTTTGTTTTCTTTGCTGTTTCTTTTCTTTGATTATATCGCTCGACTTAGTCCTAACCCTAACTGTATGAAACTTGTTACTTGGGTTTTTAGATGAAGGTTATATGGCTCGAACCGACCCTAACTCTAACCGTAACCCTGTGAAATTCGTTAATTGGGTTTTGAAAAGAAGGTAAATATGGCTCTATGTCACCCTAACCGTAACCCTGTGAAATTCGTTAATTGGGTTTTGAAAGAAGGTAAATATGGCTCTATCTCACCCTAACCCTAACCCTGTGAAATTCGTTAATTGGGTTTTGAAAAGAAGGTAAATATGGCTCTATGTCACCCTAACCGTAACCCTGTGAAATTCGTTAATTGGGTTTTGAAAAGAAGGTAAATATGGCTCTATCTCACCCTAACCCTAACCCTGTGAAATTCGTTAATTGGGTTTTGAAAAGAAGGTAAATATGGCTCTATGTCACCCTAACCGTAACCCTGTGAAATTTGTTAATTGGTTGTTGAAAAAGGTATTTGGCTCTATCTCACCCTAACCCTAACCTTGTGAAATTCGTTAATTAGGTTTTGAAAAGAAGGTAATATGGCTCTACCTCACCCTAACCTAACCCTGTGAAATTCGTTAATTGGGTTTTGAAAAGAAAGGTAATATGGCTCTATCTCACCCTAACCCTAACCTTATGAAATTCGTTAACTGGGTTTTGAAAAGAAGGTAAATATGGTTTTATCTCACCCTAACCCTAACCCTGTGAAATTCGTTAATTGGGTTTTGAAAAGAAGGTAAATATGGCTCTATCTCACCCTAACCCTAACTGTGAAATTCGTTAACTGGGTTTTGAAAAGAAGGTAATATGGTTTTATCTCACCTAACCTGACCCTGTGAAATTCGTTAATGGGTTTTGAAAAGAAGTAAATGGCTCTATCTCACCCTAACCCTAACCTGTGAAATTCGTTAATTGGGTTTTGAAACGAAGGTAATATGGCTCTATCTCACCCTACCGTAACCTGTGAATTCGTTAACTGGGTTTGAAAGATGTAAAATGGCTTAATTCACCACCCTGACCTGTGAAATTCGTTAATTGGGTTTTGAAAAGAAGGTGATATGGCTTACCTACCTAACCCGACCTTGAAATTCGTTAAATGGGTTTTGAAAGAAGGTGATGCTAGACCATTTATTTTTCATCTCTCACTCTTCTTTCTTCGGTGTTGTTTTCCTCTCTATCACTCCTTTGTCATTTATCACCCTTCTTTGTTTCTTTCTTTCTTCTTGCCGTCTTGTTTTTAGGTCATTTGTTTTTCCTCCGTCTTCTTTTTCTTCTCTAAAGTTAGAACTTGAGACGGAGAGAAAAGACGGCGGTAGGTAAAGAGTAATGGAGAAAGTGTGTGTGTTAGAGAGATAGATAGAAAGAGAGCTCATGCATACGTGTGTGCTGTGTGTGTGTTTGTGTGGGGGGGGGGGAGAGAGAAAGAGAGAGAGTGTGTGTGTGTTTGTGCATGCGTATGTGTGTGTGTCTGTGTGTGTGTTGTGTGTGTTCGGGAAAGAGAGAGAGCGCGCGCTTTCGATCGTGCGTGTGGTGAGTGTGTGCGTTTTGTTTTGTTTTGTTTTGTTTTGTGTGTGTGAGCGTATGTGAAATGTAAGAATACGCGTGTGTGACGTGTGGTTTGTGGTTTCCTCTGTGTGTGTTTGTGTGTTTGTCTGTCTGTGTTTATGTGTCTGTGTGTGTGCATGTGTGCGAGAGAGAGGGGGGGGAGAGAGACCTTCTAAGCATGTGTGTGTGTGTGTGTGTCTGTGTTTACGTTTGTGAATTTGTATGTATATACGTGAGAGAGAGCGAGTTTCCAAGCATGTGTGGTTTGTTTGTGTGTGTGTGTGGTGCGTGCGTGCGTGTGTGTGTGTGTGTCGTGCGTGCGTGCGTGGGTGTGTGTGTGTGTGTACCTATGTGTGTGTACTATTGTGTGTGTGTACGTCTGTGTATGTGTGTGTGTACGTCTGTGTATGTGGTGTGTGTACGTCTGTGTATGTGTGTGTGTACGTCTGTGTATGTGTGTGTGTACGTCTGTGTATGTGTGTAAGTCTGGTGTGTGTGTCTGTCTGTCTGTCTGTGTTTGTGTGTACGTCTGTGTGTGTGTACGTCGTGTATTTATATGTGTATGTCTGCGTGTATGTATGTGTGTGTGTTTTATGTGTATCTGTCTGTCTATCTGTGTATGTGTTTGTGTGTACGTCTGTGCATGTGGATATGTGGGTGTGTGTAAAGGGAAGAGGGGGAGGGAGGGAGGGTGTAGGTTATCCAATTGGCATGGAGTGTGTAGGCACCCACCCACCCACCCACCCCCCACCCTGTATTGTTCTTTCCTGTTTTTCTTGCTCAGCGTGTCTGTTTGCTTTCTATTTCTTTAGCGAAACGCAGCACTGCTTCGTTTGTCAGACAGCATTTGTGCTTCTTTTTCCTTTGCAGGGGTCATCGATCCTTGAGGAGAAAAAAAAGAAAACGCCAGCTCGCTTGCTCATTTACACACATTCGCGCGCGCGCGTGCACACAACACACACACCACACCGCACGCACTCACCACACACACACGCACGCACGCACGCACACACACTCACGCACGCACGCGCGCACACACACATACATACACACTCTCACTAACTTTCTCTCTCTCTCTCTCTCTCTCTCTCTCTCTCTCCCTCTCTTTCTCCTTCTCTCCCTCTCTCTTCTCTCTCTTTCCTTCTGTCCTTCTCTCTTCTCTGTCTCTCTCTTCTTTTTATCTCCCCTCTCTCTCTACAATGCACGCACGCGTCTACACACAATCTCACGCACGACGTACCATAACGCAGATATTTTAATTAATTGATCATAAAACCCACAACACACTCATACATACACATACCCACACCACACACACACACACACACCACCATACAACCCATAACCACACAAACAAATCACACATACATAACACAACCCACACACACATACACACAACATACACACACACACCTCTCTCTCTCCTGTTCTCTCTCTCTCTCTATCCTCTCCTCTCTACTCTCTACCATCCTCTCTCTCTCTCTCCTGTTGTTTTTTCTTTAGGGGCGGGGTGGGGGAGAAGTGAAGGATTAAAAAAAAATCGGGAGGATCAGCAGAGAGTTTCTTTCTGTAATTTAAGGAAGAGGCAAAGAGCTCAGAGAAAAATGCATTTCTTAGGAAAATAAAACACTGCGAACCTTCTCCAATACTTTTTTGTCCCCTTTGGGTTTAGTGTGGATTTTGGCGTGACTTTTTGTGTTCTGTGTGTGTGTGTGTGTGTGTGTGTGTTGTGTGTGTTTGTGTGTGTGTGTGTGTGTGTGTGTGTGTGTTTCTCTTTCTCTCTCCTCTCTCTCTCACTCTCTCTCTCTCTCTCTCTCTCCTCTCTTCTGTCTGTCTGTCTATATGTGTGTGAATGTGTCAGTGTGTGTGTGTTTGTGTCTGTGTGTGTGTCTGTGTGTGTGCTTGTGTGTGAGTGAATTAGTTGTGTTTGTGGTGTGTGTGTATATGTGATTCAGTTAGTGTATGTGCTTGTATGAGTGTTTGTGTGTGTGGTGGTAGTGGGTATTAAATCGCTGTGTGTATGCGTGGGTGGTTTGCATATGTGTGTGAGTGAGCGAGTTAGTGTGTGAGTAAATGAGTGAGCTAGATTGTGTATATGAGTCTGAGCAAAGACATTAGTGCCTGGATAACATAGATAGATACATAGATAGATACATAGATAGATACATAGACGCACAGACAGGTAAATACATAGTAGAATAATGGTTGAATGGATGGATAGACAGACAGATACAAGATAGGTAAATACTTACATATACTATGGATGGATGGATGAGATAGACAGATTAGACAGATATAGTTATATTATTTGTTTGGGCTCCATCGTTATTGATTATTTATTTCATTTATTTACTATTATTCATTTGTTATTTATCTGCCTATTTTTCTCGCGCGGGGATGCTAGGGGCTCTTTCAGTATAAATAGTATCCCCTCTTTCTGGAAATTCTGTACTAAAAATTCCTCTTTTCTGTCACTCTCTTTGTTCTGCCTTGTTCCTTTGATTTCTGAATTTCTTCCTAGCATTTTCTGCCTTGTTGGTCCATTCATCTGTATGTGTTCGATAAATCTTACGTACTTTTTCTTAGGATTGACAATTGGGTTCATGTATTAAGTGCATTTTCGGCTCTAGGGAGGTGGATAAGCGGAAGCAATTTTAGTAATTAAAGCCCGCTTTTATATAAGTTTTAGTGTCCTTAGGTATGCTTAAAATTTGTATTCAGGTATGTTTTTTTTTAAATCTCCTGTGCATTAAATTGGACACAGTGATCAACGCCAGAGGCATATCCTTAGATTATGTGCGCGAATGCATTGATGTGTGTACTTAATTTTCTTTTATTTTCTTTTTTCCTGTTGGAGTTTTGTATGGTTTGAAACGGGTATAGCCCTGATATGGCTCTAAGCAGTCGGCTGGGCTTTGAACAACAATAACAACAACAATAACAATAACAATCTACATATTTATTTGACGCAGGTATTCCCCGGCTGACAGGAACGGGCACTCTGACGGTGTTTGTGAAAGACGTCAATGACCACGCCCCTCAGTTCAGTAGCTCCGCCCCCTATGTGGGTCACGTGACAGAGAACGGCGACAACAGCCAATCGGTGATCACCGTCACCGCCACGGACATGGACGAAGGTGTCAACGCTCAAATTATGTAAGTGGAGGCTTCGGATGAGTGTCTTGCCTTCTTGTCGTTTTTGTTTGTTTGTTTTGTTTGTTTGTTATCAGTTGGAATACACTTTTGATGGGTTGGAATGTATTTGCGTGCGTATGTGCGTGTGAGCGGGCGCGTTCGTGTGTGTGTGTGTGGTGTGTGTGTGTGGTGTGTGTGTGTGTGTGAGCAGGCGCGTTCATGTGTCTGTGTGTGTGTTGTGTGTGTGTGAGCGAGCGCATTGTGTCTGTGTGTGAGTGGGCGCTTTCATGTGCGTG
This sequence comes from Monoplex corrugatus, assembly GCA_030674185.1. Taxonomy (NCBI): domain Eukaryota; kingdom Metazoa; phylum Mollusca; class Gastropoda; order Littorinimorpha; family Ranellidae; genus Monoplex; species Monoplex corrugatus. The sequence continues at coordinate 90,227,015 of CM060310.1, read as the reverse complement.
TGTGTGTGTGTATGAGTGGGCGCGTTCATATGGGGTGTGTGTGCTTGTGTGAGGGGCGTGTTCATATGTGTGTGTGTGTGTGTGTGTGTGTGTGTGTGTGTGTGTGTGTGTGTGTGTGTGTGTTTTCATCTCAAATACGTTTTCCCTACACTGGCACACAAACAGGGCAGAAAGAATCAAAGTTTGGTAACAAAAAAGAACGAAGAGACATGGGTTGTTGACAAAAGAATAACAAAGAGAGGGTAGCTGACGAAGAAGAACATAAAGTCAAAGGTTGCTGACAAAGAAGAACGAAGAGTCAAGGGCAGCTAACAAAGAAGAACAAAGAGTCAAGTATTGTTGACAAAGAGGAACAAACAATCATGGAAGAAACAAAAAGGAAAAAAAACAGTCAAAGGTAGCTGACAAGAAAGAACAAAGAATCAAGGGTTGCTGACAAGAAAGAACAAAGAATCAAGGGTTGCTGACAAGAAAGAACAAAGAATCAAAGGTAGCTGACAAGAAAGAACAAAGAATCAAGGGTTGCTGACAAGAAAGAACAAAGAATCAAGGGTTGCTGACAAGAAAGAACAAAGAATCAAGGGTTGCTGACAAGAAAGAACAAAGAATCAAAGGTAGCTGACAAGAAAAACAAAGAATCAAGGGTTGCTGACAAGAAAGAACAAAGAATCAAGGGTTGCTGACAAGAAAGAACAAAGAATCAAAGGTAGCTGACAAGAAAGAACAAAGAATCAAGGTTGCTGACAAGAAAGAACAAAGAATCAAGGGTTGCTGACAAGAAAGAACAAAGAATCAAAGGTAGCTGACAAGAAAGAACAAAGAATCAAGGGTTGCTGACAAGAAAGAACAAAGAATCAAAGGTAGCTGACAAGAAAGAACAAAGAATCAAGGGTTGCTGACAAGAAAGAACAAAGAATCAAGGGTTGCTGACAAGAAAGAACAAGAATCAAGGGTTGCTGACAAGAAAGAACAAAGAATCAAGGGTTGCTGACAA
>CM060310.1:90213521-90221021 GCA_030674185.1 Monoplex corrugatus | reverse complement strand
CAGATCTCACTTCTGTTGTGATGTATATTCTGTAGCAATAGCTGATCTCACTTCTGTTGTGATGTATATTCTGTAGCAATAGCAGATCTCACTTCTGTTGTGAGTCTATTCTGTAGCAATAGCTGATCTCACTTCTGTTGTGATGTATATTCTGTAGCAATAGCAGATCTCACTTCTGTTGTGAGTCTATTCTGTAGCAATAGCTGATCTCACTTCTGTTGTGATGTATATTCTGTAGCAATAGCAGATCTCACTTCTGTTGTGATGTCTATTCTGTAGCAATAGCTGATCTCACTTCTGTTGTGATGTATATTCTGTAGCAATAGCTGATCTCACTTCTGTTGTGATGTATATTCTGTAGCAATAGCAGATCTCACTTCTGTTGTGATGTATATTCTGTAGCAATAGCTGATCTTGCTTCTTTCTTTATCAGAAACATATGTTTTCTTCTTTCTCGTTTTTTCCTTTTGTTGAAGATTTGAAGACTGGGACATTTGTTATAATCTGTTAAATGATACCGTCAACAGCATACAATCATCCCAAAATATCAACATAATAGGACGTCTGTTACAGTCTGTTGAATGATACTGTCAACAGCATACAATCAGCCCAAATTATCAACATAATAAGACATTTGTTATAATCTGTTGAATGATACTGTCAACAGCATACAATCATCCCAAAATATCAACATAATAGGACATCTGTTACAGTCTGTTGGATGATACTTTCAACAGCATACAATCAGCCCAAATTATCAACATAATAAGACATTTGTTATAATCTGTTAAATGATATTGTCAACAGCATACAATCGCCCAACATATCAACATAATGGGACTTTGATTAAAGTCTGTTGAATGATACTGCCAACAGTATACAATCAGCACAAAGTATCAGCTTAATAGGACATCTGTTGTAGTCTGTTAAATAATACTTTCAACAGTATACAATCAGCACAAAGTATCAGCTTAATAGGACATCTGTTGTAGTCTGTTAAATAATACTTTCAACAGTATACAATCAGCACAAAGTATCAGCTTAATAGGACATCTGTTGTAGTCTGTTAAATAATACTTTCAACAGTATACAATCAGCACAAAGTATCAGCTTAATAGGACATCTGTTGTAGTCTGTTAAATATTACTTTCAACAGTATACAATCAGCACAAAGTATCAGCTTAATAGGACATCTGTTGTAGTCTGTTAAATATTACTTTCAACAGTATACAATCAGCACAAATATCAACATCTCTTTTGTCAGCATTACACATCTTTTCTTTCCCATTATCATCAACAGCTTGGGAAATTTCTTTCCTCTTTTTTCCCTCCCGGTTTGAGTGGGAGAGACGGGAGTGGGTCCAGTGGGGTTGATATGTATGTAGACATCAGATTATGCAACAGACAAAATCCGATCCTGGGAGGGTTTGGCGTGTCAGTATTTGGATGATAGTTTTCTCTGACTTTAGGATTAAGCACATGAGTGATTCCTTCCTACTGCTCTGTACCCCCCCCCCTCCCTCTCACTCCCAGACGTGGATTGGCTGGATGTTTCGATGGAGTGATAGATTCAAAATCGCATGTCCTGAGTTCAAACCCCTCCTTAAACATAGAAGTTGGCTTGTTCGCTGTCCATCTTAACTTCCTGTCATTCTGTTGGTGTCTGTGTTTGGTACGTCCTGTTGCCTTTACCGGTTCAAGATATTATTGTGTTATTATTATTATCATCATCATAATTATCATTACTATTGTTATTATCATCATCATCTACTTCATTTTCATTATCGTCATTATTGTTGTGGTTGTTGTTATCATCATTTATTATTATTATTTTGTTGTTGTTGTCGTCATCGTCATCATCATCATTATTGTTGTTGTTATCATCATTTATTATTATTATTGTTGTTGTTGTTGTCGTCATCATCATCATTATATTATTGTTGTTGTTATCATATTTTATTATTATTGTTGTTGTTGTCTCGTCATCATCATCATTATTGTTGTTGTTGTTGTTATCATCATTTATTATTATTATTATTGTGTTGTTGTCGTCATCGTCATCATCATCATTATTGTTGTTGTTGTTATCACCATTTATTATTATTATTATTATTATTGTTGTTGTCGTCTCATCATTATTGTTGTTGTTGTTGTTATCATCATTTATTATTATTATTGTTGTTGTCGTCATCATCATCATTATCATCATCATCTCATCATCACCATTGTTGTTGTTGTTATCATTATTATAATTATCATTATTGTTGTTGTTGTTGTCGTCGTCATCGTCATCATCATATCATCTTTTTTTTTTCAATTTTTTCATTTATTTATTTTTTGTTGTTGTTAAGGGAAATCTGAAGAATGGGTTATATCTTAGCGCTTATTAAATAATGCTGTTACAATACACAAATGTTATTATCATTACTGTTTTTGTCGTTATTGTTCTTTTTTTATTATTACATTACTAGTGGTAGTCGTTGTAGTAATAGAGCAACAGCAGAAGTAGTAGTAATGTTGTTTTTGTTGTGTTGTCGTCGTTGTTGTTGTTGTTGTGTGTTGTTGTTGTTGTTTACGTTCATTCTTTTCTCTACAGTACAAGATATCTTGCATCTTTTTCTTTTTTATGTGAACAATTGTTATGAATTGAAATTATCATTATTTGTTTTTGTTTTGTTTTGTTAGTACATTGTCTGTTGATGTCTATTCCTGTTAAAACATGAATAAAAAAAAATATAAAAAAAGGGTGAAAAAAAAAATATCTTGCATCTGCCCTTGTCATGAATAGCTTTGGAACTTTTATTTGGGGGGTGGGGGGGAGGAGGGGGAAGACGGAAGAGTGGGGAAGAGAATTGAGGATGGTGGGCGCGCACTATGATGTATTCGATCTTGCAGACGACAACACGAAATCAGCGCAACGTATCTTCTGTTCTCTGTCAGCGCTTGACATCTTTTCATCGCCTTTGCGATCAATAACACAGGGCATTTCCTCCTCTTTGTGAATTTGTGGACTAGGAGGGGGGGGGGGTGGAGAAGAGAGAGCCGTGTAGGGGGGATATGTATATGGCTATCAAATTGTGTAACGGAGAAGATTCGATTTTTGCGGTACATCCCTTTATCGTTCTTTGTCATCTTTTCTGTGTCTGTGTGATTTTTCACGTGCATGATATATGGGTCGGTTTTTGTTTGTTTGTTTGTTTGTTTTATTATGTTCACGTGTCATGTGAGTCTGGTAAAGGATTGAAAATTTATTGAAATCAGAATGTGTTCTTTGTGCAAATCTCAGATTAACCAGAAAGATGATATACTGTTTGGCGTCGATGAAAACATGCAAACAGATTCCATATTTGATTTTTTTTTTTTTTCCTGTGAAGATTACATCTATAAACGCGAGTTTGACAAGACTTTTTCAAACACAATCCCTTTAAAAAAAACTTTCTGGCTTCCAAATATATATGATATAGAAGAATACAGCGCAAAAAATTGCTGAAATTTATAGATTTTTAACAGGAAATGGCTGCCATACGTATCATTGATTACAGACGTAACGTGGCAGTTTCCTCTTTAGTTGTGGTACGCTTACATCAAAATTAAATAGTTTTTAAAAAATCACTTTGTCTTATCTCTAGCTGGCCTACCCATTATGCTTTTCTTTATCTTTTCATGTTGTGTGGCTGTTAATTATGCTTTCCTCAGATGTGTATTCCCGTATAAATTTTTGTTTTTTTTTTGAGGTATGTGAAATTATTTCAGACGCTGTGTCGTAACGGTAGCCAGTCTTTGATGTCTTTGTCATGTATTTGTCAATGCAATTCTAGTTTTCACTTTGTCATTAATGCATTGAATTGAAGCCTAAAGAAAAAAAAGTCAGTGACAGGTTGATTCCGCTTCCCCGTACACCCCCCCCCTTTTTTTTTTTTTTGCCCTCCCCCCTCCCTCCAACGTAGAGCGAAGGGGGTCGGGGGATATAGGTTAAGATAGGGAAGGAGAGACGTTTCAAGGGAGATAAATCATGTGGACGGATGTCATCTTGTCAGTGTTTGTTTTGCTTGTTGTTTTTTGTTGTTTTTGCTTTGTTTTTGATAAGGGAGAAATGAAAAATGGGACATCTGTGGGAGCATATTAAATCGTGTTGCCGATAACACACGATCAGCGCACCGTTATCGTCTGTCTTCTGTCAACACTTGAACATCTTTTCTTTGTCATTTCTGCTTTTTGGGGGTTTTCTTTCCTCCGGAGTGGAACAGGGAGGAAAGGGAGGTGACTCGAGTCAGGTTGACGTGTTTATGGATATCAGATGCTACAAGTGACAAAATTCAATCTTTGCAGTGTGCATGTTTTGTTAGCATAAGACATCTTTTCTTTTCTTTTCTTTTTTCTTTTCTTTTCTTTTTCTTTTCTTCTCCTTTTTTTTTTCTTTTCTTCTCTTCTTCTTTTCTTTCTTTTCATTTTCTTTTATTTCTTTTCTCTTTTTTTGTTTTTTCTTTTTATTCTTTTCTTTTTCTTTTTTTTCTCATTTCTTTTTTCTTTTTTTTTTTATCTTGTTTTCTTTTTTCTTTTCTATTCTTTTCTGTTCTTTTCTTTTTTTTATTTTTGTTTCCCGTATAACGCATTTCTTCTAGTATGTGTCTGATGTATGAAATTGGGATCGTTTTACGCCAGGGGAGAAGTGAGAAATGGGACGTATGACAGAGCATATTTTAACCCTTCGACTACCGCACCCTGTCCCACCGACTGCAAAAACTTAACCCTTTGACTCCCTCATCCTATCCACCAGCTTCCTGCAGGAAGCTGGTGGATAGGATGAGGGAGTCAAAGGGTTAAGTTTTTGCTTTGCTGTCATGGCTGACAATGCAGGATGCTGATGGAAAGGGTGCGGGAGTCAAAGGGTGAAATCGTGCTGCCGACAATACGTGACCACAACAGATTGTCTTCTGTCTTCCGTCTACACAACATCTACTCTTCGGCGTTTGAGTTTAGGGTTTGTTCAAAAGAATTCGCCGCACTCGGACAATTCCATATGCGCTCCACCCAAATCTGCCAGCAGGTATCTGGCAGATCCTCTGAATCTACGCAAAAACCATATGCGCTGGTAAGGTCTTGAAATGGGGAGGAGGGGGGGGGAGGTGAGATGGCTGTATGAAACAGTAAGCGACACCACCAGAATGACGGAAGCAATAAGATGGGCAGCGAACAGGTCAGTTTTTAATTAATGTTGGGGGCTGGGATTGAACTCGAGATATCAATTCTTGAGTCCACGGCTCTGTCAATAGAGCCATCCAGTCCGCATCGTCGCTGTTGTAATCAGCAGTCTGGCAGACTTCTTTGTTTTGGGATTAGGGTTTTGTGTTGTATTGTTGTTGTATCGTCGTGCTGTTTTTGTTTGTTTTTTTTTTAGTTTAGTTTGTTTTGTTTTGTTTTATCTTCTTTTATTTTGTTTTGTCTTGTTTATTCTTGTTTTGTCTTATTTTGTTTTGTCTTGTTTGTTTTGTCTTGTTTCTCTTGTTTTGTCTTGTTTTCTTGTTTTGTCTTTGTTTTGTCTTTTTGTTTTGTTTTGTCTATTTTGTTTTGTCTTTTGTTTTGTCTTATTTTGTTTTTGTTTTGTCTTTTGTTTGTTTCTTGTTTTGTCTATTTTGTTTTGTCTTGTTTGTCCTTGTTTTGTCTTTTGTTTTGTCTATTTTGTTTTTGTCTTGTTTGTTCTTGTTTTGTCTTTTGTTTTGTCTATTTTGTTTTGTCTTGTTTGTCCTTGTTTTGTCTTTTGTTTTGTCTATTTTGTTTTGTCTTGTTTGTCCTTGTTTTGTCTTTTGTTTTGTCTATTTTGTTTTTGTCTTGTTTGTTCTTGTTTTGTCTTTTGTTTTGTCTTATTTTGTTTTGTTTTGTTTCATTTGAATCAAAATAGAGGAGAAGGAGGTGCGTAGAATCCAGCTGACATGTGTATGGATATGAAATAATACAAGTGTCCAAATTCCATTTTGGCAGCATTCTTCTGACGTCACTTCAGTTCAATTCAGTTCATATTGCTTATAGCCCAGCCGACTACTAGGGCCATATCAGGGCTAACACCACGTCAAAAACGACAACTCGTTTCTGTCGTCACTTGACGTCTTTTCTGTGGCCTTAAAATTAATAAGCGTAACGGGTGCGATAGACAGGTGGGTAAGACATAGGACTTCCAATCGGAAGCTCGGGGTTCAGTCCTGTCTGGGTACCTACCCCCTGGTGGGTAGAAGGAGGAAACATTTTCCCCAATCTTCCAAGTCAGTTTGTGTGTAGGCCTGTGTGTGCCTTCGTGTGTATACGCGCGTAGAATACCAAATATGCACGCCCTGTCAGTGTGTCCGGTGGCTTATGGATCATTTTAATCTACGAAATTATTGTCTTCACCTAGTTGATAGACATCTGGGCATTTGTGCATTGGCCGGGTTGGGGGGGGGGGGGGCTGTTGTGTGAGACGAGTTTATACAGAGTAGCTAGTTGTATTGGGATCCAGACCTTTAATTATTTACTTATTTACGTCACATAGATACGCTCCTTTTTTGAAGGTAAGATATACAAAATTCAGACCTTTAATTATTTACTTAATTACGTCATATACATATGTTCCTTTTTTTGAAGGTAAGATACACTAATACACATGTCATGTACATGTAACCAAGATTATTCCAGTGATAGGCTGATAAAATACCAGTATAAAATTTAGACTGGGTAAAATATAGTCTAGATAGGGCCTCAGGACCTGGCCAGCTCAGGCTTGTGCCATGATCACCATACGCATGGCACCTGTGACGTTAGTACATATGGGATTCGTTCCGAGCGCGGAGACGTCATCTTGAGAAACTGAAACTGAAACATTATCATCATATGCCCTGCCGCATTGTGTTGGCGATCATGACCCTCCATACGAATCTTACCTTTTGTCGCTGCAAGTACATCTCCTGCCCTTTCTGTCCTCATCCACTCCGCAAAATCGTCCAATATTTTCTCCCTGGGTCTACCTGATGTTCTTATTCCCTCCAGCTTTCCCGTTGTGACTGGATTCTCAAATTTCTCTCGCCTCATAAAATGTCCTATAAATGTTGCTTGTCTTTTCCTAATCTTCTTCATTGGTTTTTGTGTCTGCCTCTTTCAAGGCTGTCTCGTTTGTTTTCTTCGCTGTCCACGAAACTCTTCTTGGTAACCACATTTCAGCTGCCTCAATCTTGTTCTAGACTTTGTGTGTTGACCGTCCACGCTTCTTATCCGTTTATGGATACATGGAGAAAAAAACCCAGCATGCATGACTATAGAAGACTGAGTATGCACACTGTGCAGCAATATAACGCCTGCACAGTTTTCGCGAAAGAATATACAGTTAGGTGCACGCTCTCTGCATGCATGCATGCATTCGAGAAAAATCAGAACAGTAGAAAATGTCTTATGAGTAATTTCTCTTCTCTATCACCCTCCCCCTTTTTCCCCCGGTATATATCTTTATTTTCTTTCTTTTTGTTTTTCCTTCCA
>CM060310.1:90158521-90203521 GCA_030674185.1 Monoplex corrugatus | reverse complement strand
TGTGTGTTTGTGTGTGTGTGTGTGTGTGTGTGTGTGTGTGTGTGTGTGTGTGTGTGTGTGGTTTAGTCGCATACGGCCTGACAATCAACAGGTAGTTATTAGATTACTGATGGCACACTACTGACCTGAGCTGACCTGTTTGTTTATTGTACCTGCTGTTTTTAACCCTTTAAATCCCCAAGCCTTCTTACCATCTTCTACCAGTTTAAGCTTTTAATTCTCTCTTCAGGAAGAGAATTCTTGAATGTTAGATAGAACCGATAATGTTAGACGGTTGTGAGGCGTGGACAGTCAACACGCGAAGCCAGAACAAGACAGGCAGCCGAGATGTGGTTTCTAAGAAAAATGTTGAGAATTCTATGGACAGCAAAGAAAACAAACGAGACAGTCTTGATGGAGGCAGACACAGGAAGACCATTGATCAGGAAGATTAGGAAAAGACAGGCAACATTTACAGGCCATTTTATGAGGAAAGGGGAATAGAGCACTTGGTCACAACAGGAATGCTGGAGGGAAAAAGAACACTAGGTATACCCAGGGAGAAAACATTGGACGACTTGCAGAGTGGCTGAGGACAGAGAGGGTGGAATGTGTGCTTGCGGCAACAAGGGATAGATGAATTTGGAGGGCCATGATCGCCAACGCCATGCGACAGGGCAAATGATGATGATGATGATTCTCTCAACCTTCCCACCTTCTGCCAATTTAACCTTTCCAATTTCTGTCTTCCCACTATCTTCTACCAATTTAACCCTTTAACTTCAGCAGCGTTCCTTCCCACCACCATTCCCCAATTTAGCCTTTTTAATTTTCACGGTCCAGCCATCATTTTCCATTAATGTAATCCTTTCTTTCTCTCGCCTTTTGACCATTTTCCACTAATTTAACCCTTTCATTCTCTCAGCCATAGTTTCATCTTCCACGACTTTAGCCCTTTCACACTACCGACCTGCCCACCAACTCCTTAACCCTTTGACTCCCGCACCCTGTCCACCAACTTCATGCAGGAAGCTGGTGGATAGGGTGAGGGAATCAAAGGGTTACGTTTTTGCATTGCTGGCATATTGACAGTGCAGGATGCTGGTGGTCAGGGTGCGGGAGTCAAAAAGGTTAACTTGGGGTAGTAGCCGATTGGAGCCAGAAACACCCACAGTGACTTTTGAAGGGGCTGATGGAGATTCGAACTTAAACTGCCCAGTTGGTAAATCCGTTGAGCTAACCAGTACGCCACGGCGACTGGGGGCGTTAGACTTTTTTTTTGTCGTCCATGCAGTAACCATTCTGTCTGTGTTCTGGGCACTCAGGACAACGGCACCATCACCGTGGTGGGACTGATAGACTACGAAGTGGTGACCTCTATGACCCTGTGGCTGCAGGCCACCGACACCGCCCCCTCCCCTCTGTCGGCGTACCAGAAACTGAAAGTGACGGTGGAGGACAGGAACGACAACTTGCCGCGCTTCAACGTCACTTTCTATGAGACCACGCTTATGGAGAACCTGCCGCTCGGAACCAGTGTGCTGCAGGTGGGTGGTTTAGTGGTAATAGACGTTGTAAAAAAATCCTGCCCTCCGCCACTGCCCTTGTTCATTGCTATAGTTTTAGACGTGATGGGTTAGCGAGTGTGGTGATTTGTAGGGGTGGTTAAGTAGGGGCAGGGTAAGCTTGCTTGGTTATTTGTATCTGGTGTTTGTTTGTTTGTTTGTTTGTGATCATACGCTTGACGGAGGCTAATTGGCCAAAATTTTGCGCCTGTCTTCTCTGGTTGTATGAAATATGTGTTCTGATTCGTTTTTTTCGAGTTTTTCTGGTACGTGTTTGCTTGAACGCAAGGAGTCACACTTGTTTCCGATTTGATTATTTGTTAGTTGGAGTCGATAAATGAAGCTTGTGAAGAAATCCTTAGAGTTGAAAGAAAAGCAAAAAACAACAGAAAAGCTGGAGGGAAAGAGAGCACCAGGTAGACCCAGGAATAAAATATTGGACGGACTTGCAGAGTGGCTGAGAACAGAGAGGGTGGGAGATGTACTTGCAGCGACAAGGGATAGATTCGTATGTACTTAATTTTCCTTTTTTTTTTCCTGTTGAAGTTTTGTATGTTTTGAAGCAGTTATAGCCCTGATAGGCTCTACGCAGTCGGCTGGACTTTAAACAACAATAACAATGGTTTTCTTGACAATTCTTTTCAAACCGTGCATTTCACAGGTGGTGATTTTATGCTTTGTACCACCCCCACAAAACACCAGAAAAGTACATGTGATTTTTTTCCCCTTTTTTCTATTTAAATTTTTTTATTTAGTTAGTTTTTCCCAAACCTGCAATTGACAGTAGACAACGCCAGGTTTTTAACCCACAGGTACAGGCCACGGACGCAGACGATGGCGCCAACCGACAGCTGCAATTTCACCTGGTGTCTGGCAACGACAACAACACCTTTGGCATCCACCCCTCCTCTGGGCTCATCACCACCCACAACCCTGTGGTTGACCGTGAGGGTATCCCCCTGTACACCTGGTGGTGGAGGCTGTAGATCAGGTGAGAGGGTTTTGTGTGTGTGTGTGTGTGTCTTTTCGGTGTGTGTGTATGTTTGTGTGTGGTGTGTTTTCTCTCTCTCTCGTGTGTGTGTGTGTGTGTGTGTTTTCGTGTGTGTGTGTATGTTTCTCTCTCTCTCTCATGTGTGTTTTCGTGTGTGTGTGTATGTGTGTGTTTTCTCTCTCTCTCTCTCTCTCTCTCTCTCTCTCTCTCTCTCTCTCTCTCTCTCTCTCTCTCTCTCTCTCTCTCTCTCATGCGTGTGTGTGTGTGTGTGTGTCTTTTCATGTGTGTGTATGTGTTTGTGTGTGTGTGTTTTCTCTCTCTCTCGTGTGTGTGTGTGTGTTTTCGTGTGTGTGTGGTGTGTGTGTTTTCTCTCTCTCTCATGTGTGTTTTCGTGTGTGTGTGTGTGTGTGTGTTTTCTCTCTCTCTCTCTCTCCTCTCTCTCTCTCTCTCTCTCTCTCTCTCTCTCTCTCATGCGTGTGTGTGTGTGTGTGTGTGTTTTCTCTCTCTCTCTCTCTCTCTCTCTCTCTCTCCTCTCTCCTCTCTCTCTCTCTCTCTGTGTGTGTGTGTGTGTGTGTGTCAAAAGAGAAGAAGACTCAGAACACATTGTGACGAAAGGTAGAAATTTAGTAGTTAAAAAAGTTCCTTCGAGAGGGATTCATTGCACTTGGGCAGCTCCATGTGCGCTCTACCCAGTCTGTCATCAGAGCTGTCTGGGCAGATTCCAGCATAAAACCCTATGCGGTGACAAGATTTTGAAATAGGAATGGGAGGACAGGGTTTATAAAACATTAAGCTGACGCCACGAGCATGATTAGAACATTAAGATGGGCATCAAACTGGCCATTTTTGTATGTTGCGGGCTGGGACTTAACTCTAGGTAGCAAATCTTCAGTCCATGGCTCTATTATTTACAAGAGCTTGGAGAACTCGAAGCCCTCAGACTGCTTGGGTACCACACAGGTTGAACCAGAACAGGCGAGAGTGGAGGCGCTACGTTGCTGCCCTACAAGCCAGTGGCATAATTGGTTGCAAGTAAAGCGTCAACAGTACGAAATCTACAGATGAAGAAGCACACACAAGAAAATATAAGACGTACAATTAGAATCAAAATTCAATACCGACTGAAATCAACTGCACTTACAGCATGTACGTACACGCAGACTGTTCAAACTTTCTATTCTGATTAATGTTAAGTGTGTAGTTAGAAACTTCATAAATATGCATTCAACATAATGTTGTATGTGTATTGGTCATGTGTGTGTTTCGTTTTTCTGCGCGTTTTGTGTGTCTGTGTGTTTGTGTGTGTGTGTGTGTGTGTGTCTGTGTTTGTGTGTATATTTGTGCGTGCATGTGTGTTTGTGTGTGTGTGTGTGTGAGTATGGTTTTATTATATATTTTCTTTGTTGTTCATTGATCTTGTGTGTTGCAGGGGTCCCCCAAACTGACGTCCACGTGCACAGTGAAGATCGTGATCCTGGATCGCAACGACAATCCCCCAGTGTTCTCCGGCCTGTTCAGCGTGGCTGTGCCCGAGGACCTTCCTCTCCACTCCCTGATCCTGACCTTGACCTCCACTGACCGTGACACGCCCCTCAATGCCGTTGCCACCTACGCGCTCATCACGGGTCCCGACTCCTCCCCCTTCGCTGTAGACTCCGTGACTGGCAACCTCACCAACATCGGCATGCTGGACGCTGAGGCCAAGGAGAGGTACCGCCCGGAAGTCAGTGTGTCTGATTCGTCTTACGCCACGAAGACTCAGGTCACCATCAGGCTTCTGGACGTGAACGACAACGCTCCACGTTTTGTCAGCTCCTCGTACAAGTTTGACGTTCAGGAAGGGAAAGAAGCAGGCACGTTGGTGGGACGATTGGAAGCCAGTGACCGCGACATCAGCTCTCCCAATAACGAGTTCTACTTCTCCCTCAAACGTCCCTCCACGCTGTTCGAGCTTCACGCAGAGTCCGGTGAGATCCGCACGCTGAAGAGCCTGGAGTACCAGCGGACGGTGGGAGGACCGTCTGTCATGAACGTCCACATGCTGGAGGTCCTGGTGACTGACCTGGGAATGCCTTCCCTCTCCTCACAGGCCACTGTTTCCATCTCCGTCACCGATGCCAACAACCACGCCCCAGTCTTTGAACACAGCCAGTACGCGTCGGCGGTGCCTGAAAACGCTGGCAGGGACACGTCCATACTGCGAGTGGAGGCCAACGATTATTTAGACTTTGGGTTAAATGCTGATGTGACGTACAAGGTGACAGGGGGGAATGGAACGTATTACTTTGAAGTGGATTCCAGCAACGGAGTGGTGTCCGTGCGCCGCGCCTTGACCGGTCAGCGAGGTCGTGACTTTGTTGTCGTTGTAACGGCCACGGACAGAGGGGATCCCCCACAGTCCAACAACGCTACGGTCATACTGACCATCACCGACATCAACCGTTACACGCCCCAATTTCGGAACGCCATCTTCAGCAAGAGCCTCCCTGAAGATGTGGCAGTGGGCTACACCATCGCCACGCTCAGCGCCAACGACCGCGACACTGGTCTCAACGGACAAATCCGCTTCTCCATCACCCGGGGAAACGACGAAGGTCTGTTTGCCATCAAGCCCACCACCGGAAGTCTGACAGTGGCCAAAGCTTTGGATTACGAATCGGAGAGGAGTCCATTACTTGAACATCACAGCTCGGGACATGGGCTTGCTGCATCGTGAGAGCAGTCAGATCTTCACCATCACCTTAATAGACGTCAACGACAACAGTCCCCAGTTCAATCAAAGCGTCTACAGCACCTTCGTGCCGGAGAACTCCCCACGGGGCACCACCGTCCTCAACATCCGTGCTGACGATGCCGACACGGCAACAACGCCATCGTGCGCTACGCCTTCACGGGGAACTCTGCACACTGGAACTTGTTTTCTATCGACAGCGTGTCGGGGAGTGTGAAGGTGGAGGGAGACCTGGACTACGAGACCCAGGACATGTACACGCTCACAGTCATGGCCTACAACCCCAGCAGTTCCGGTGGCCAGCCGCTTAAGAAGAACGTGGCGGAGGTTCGAGTCTACGTGACGGGCGTCAACGAGTTCTTCCCCAAGTTCCAGCAGAAGGAGTACTGGAGAACTATCAGTGAGTCGGCCCTGATGAACAGCACCATCGTCACCTTGAAGGCCACGGACAGAGACAGAGGGGTGGACGGGGTTGTCTACTACTACCTGGTAGGGGCCAGTAACCTGAAGGGCTTCGTCCTCCACCCGCTGACCGGAGAGCTGATCGTGGTGCAGAGACCAGACTACGAATCCTCCCCGAACATCGTGTTAACGGCCATGGCCAAGAACTGGGGCAGCCTTCAGGGCAACGACACCGACACCTGCTACATCAACATCACCGTGGAAGACGCCAACGACCCGCCCGTCTTCTCCCAGCACGACTACGTAGCCAGTGTGGAGGAGGAGTCACGGAGAGGCACCCCCGTCACCACCGTCACCGCCACCGACAACGACCTTCTGCCCGAGAACCGGCAGTTCCTCTACAAGATCCAGGCGGGCAATGACGGCTCCTGGTTCAGCGTGGACGGAAGGTCTGGCAGGATCGTTACCACGGGCAACGGGGTGCTGGACAGAGAGACCGTACCTCAGTATCGCTTGACTGTGGTGGCTGTGGATTCGGGTATCCCACCTCAAACTGGTGAGTGATTGTTTTGTTTTTCCTTCTTCTTCTTCATTCTGGCGTTTTTCTTTCTTTATCCAGATACAGATTTCAAACCTTTCATCATTTTTGGCGGACTTACATTTACCATAGAGGTTCACATCTGTAGCGACTCCAGTCTACAGGCTGTCAGATAATAATGATGATGATGATGATGATGATGATAGTAATAATAATAATGTTTTATCATTATTATTATTGTTATTATAATGCGTGCGCGCATAAACGGTGGCTGTTTTAACCCTTTGACTCCTGCACCCTATCCACCAACAGCAAAAAGAATTTACCCTTAACTCCTTCATCCTATTCACCAGCTTCCTGCAGGATTCTGGTGGATAGGGTGAGGGAATCAAACCGTCAAGTTTTTGCTTTGCTAGCATCGTTGACAATGCAGGATCTGGTGGACAGGGTGCGGGAGTCAAAGGGTTAAGTCCTGAACTGTCCTCCCTAGGTATCCACTGCCTGGTGGATAAAGATTGGAGATTTTCCCATCTTTTAGGTCAGTATGTGTTCAGACCTGCCAGTGGCTTAACCCCTGTAGTTTTATGTGCATGCAGACGATCAAAAATGCACTTTTTATAAGATCTCAAGCCATGTCAGTGTCCGGTGGCTTTGAGAAACATGAAAACACCCAGCCATGCACACCCACCAAAGGAGGAGTATGCAGACTGTGCAGCAACATGCCGCCTGCACAGTGTGGGCAAAACAATGTGTACAACATGTGTCCGACAGAATCTGAACGCTTTAAGAAATGAATTGACTGATGTGTGCGTACATTTTCTTATTTTCTGTGCGGCTTGTCCGTCTGTCTGTCTGTATATCTATATATCTGTCTGTCAGTCTATCTATATGTCTGTCTGTCTATCTATATGTCTGTCTGTCTATCTATATGTCCGTCTGTCTGTCTATATGTCCTTCTGTCTCTCTCTATACATATGTCCATCTCTCTCTCTCTATCTATATGTCCGTCTGTCTGTCTATCTATATGTCTGTCTGTCTCTCTCTCTTTCTATACGTCTGTCTGTCTGTCTCTCTATCTATATGTCTGTCTGTCTCTCTCTATATATGTCTGTCTGTCCGTCTTTCTCTTTCTCTTATCTGTCGCTCTTTCTCTCTCTCAATCTCTCTCTCTCTCTCACACACACACACACACACACACACACACACACACACACACACACACACACACACACACACTCTTTGCCTGCCTGTCTGTCTGTCTGTCGCTCTCTATCTCTCTCTTTCTGTCTCTCTGTCTCTGTCTCTCTCTCTATATATATATATCTCTGCTTGTCTGTCTGTGTGTCGCTCTCTCTCTCTCTATCTCTCTCTCTCTTCTCTCTCTTCCAATGCAAAGCACACAGACACACTCTCTCTCTCTCTCTCTTCTCTCTCTTTCAATGCAAAGCACACACACATACACCACACACACACACTCTCTCTCTCTGCCTCTCTCTATCTCTGTCTCTCTCTCTCTCTCCCTCTCTCTCTCTCTCTCTCTCTCTTTCTCTCCGTCTCTCTCTCGTTTCCCATTTCTTCAGCGGTAATGCTTACATTACCATTATTAAAGGCATGCTTTTAGTGTTACGTATATGTTATTTTCCAAAAATGCAGATTCAAACCATGTGCTGACAATATGTAAACCTGTTATTATCTTTTTTGACGTTTTCTTGGGTGGAGCATTCTGGGATTATGTTATGGTGGGTATTGTTGTAACTGTTTTTAACGTTTGTGTCTGTCTGTGTTTGTGCTTGTTTATTTTTCACGAAAATACTGACGTGTACACAAAACAGATGGTGGTGTTGTGCTTTGTGGCGACGCCCTGTTTTGAGAGAAAATCTTGTGATGCAAACATGATACTGTATAACACTGGTCAACGCAATACTACACAGTGTAGTGCAACCCTATACAATATGATACAATATTAAATATATTGAATGAAGTCAGCCTTGACGAAGGATTATTACTGATGTTATTTTCTTTCTTCTTCTTCTTTTTCGTGTTCGTCTTCTTCTTCTTTTTCGTGTTCGTCTTCTTCTTCTTCTTCGCATTCTTCGCATTCTTCGCATTCTTCTTCGCATTCTTCGCATTCTTCTTCGCATTCTTCTTCTTCGCATTCTTCTTCTGCGCATTCTTCTTCGTAGTCTTCTTCTTCGTATTCTTCTTCTTCGTATTCTTCTTCGTATTCTTCGTATTCTTCTTCGTATTCTTCTTCTTCGTATTCTTCGTATTCTTCTTCGTATTCTTCGTATTCTTCTCCTCCTCCTTCTTCTTCTTCTTCTTCTTCCTCTTCTTCTTCTTCTTCTTCTTCTTCTTCTTCTTCTTCTTCTTCTTCTTCTTCTTCTTCTTCTTCTTCTTCTTCTTCTTCTTCTTCTTCTTCTCTTCTTCTTCTTCGGAATTCTTCTTCTTCGGAATTCTTTCTTCTTCGGAATTCTTCTTCTTCTTCTTTTCTTCTTCTTCTTCTTCTTCTTCTTCTTTCTTCTTCTTCTTCTTCTTCTTCTTCTTCTTCTTCTTCTTCTTCTTCTTCTTCTTTTCATTTTCGTTTGTTTGTTTTTTTGTTTTGATGTAGACTTTGGCTGACAACTATTGACTTTTGTTTTTTATGATAAGGACATAATACGAGGCATCGACACACAAAACACAACAAAGTGATGCACGGATACACTCATGCACATGTGTGTGTATGCGTACGTGTGTGTGTATGCGTGCGTGTGTATGTATGTGTGTGTTTGTGTGCGCGCGCGTGTGTGTGTGTGTATGTGTGTGTGTGTGTGTGTGTAACAGAAACACTTTATAATACTCAAAGTGACGCATGTGCATAATGTACCTTTCAGATTTCGATCATAGAAATCGAGAAAAAGAAACGTAAACACAGAAATGGTTTGATATTTCCTGTTGTTATAGGGTATAGACGACAATATAACAAATAATATATTTTACTGAGTGCCGCTCGTCATAAATAAATATCTATTGTAGTTTGTGACATTTCACATGCACGGTACCTGTAGCCATTCTCCCATGTGGATGTCGGGGGCTCTTTCAGTATAAATAGTATCCCCGTATCCCCGTCTTCTGTGTTGTAATCATCATACAGAGAACCTCACAAAAGCATCGGTATCTCACAATGCAACTGAAAATGTTTAAGGCTTCTTTAAGTAACATTCTTATAGCTAGAACTCGTATACTCTGAGAGTGGTAGGACTTATAAACGCTACCAAACAGGAAACTGTTGTAACACGGGCCCCAGCAGCTCAGTGGGTTGAGCGTCGGAATCACATGCTAATGGTTGTGGGTTCGAATCCCGGGGGGCGCTACATTAAAACTGGACTTCTCGCTGTCCCATCTTAACAGCATTGTTGTTCTGGTGGTGTCAACATAGAATTAGATAAGTCCCCCCTTCCCCCACTTCGCTGAGATGGTTATCCCCGTCGGCCGCATCACCTGAGGTGGGTGTCGACGTAAAACTTAACCAAATCAATCCAAAAAATGTGTTGGAAATGTTCTCTTTTCTGTCTCTCTTTGTCTCTACTATGCTCCTTTGTCGGCTGTCCATCTTAATGTTTCCATCATTCTGGTGGTGTTAGCTTAGTGTTTCATAGAGCCGTCTATTTTCCTCCTTCCCCATTTCAAGACCTTGCCAGCGCATAGGATTTTGCGCAGGCTCAGGGAGTTTGCCAGATAGCTTCTGGCTGGTTTGGGTGGAGCGTGTATGGAGTTGTCGAATCGTCCGAGTGTGATGAATCCATCGTAACTTTTAGTTTCGATCTCTCAAGACGACGTCTCCGTGCTGGGAATGGAGAAGAGTGGCAGAATGATCCAGACGCCCGCCTGCCAGTAAGAAGAAGAAAACGAAGAAGAAGAAGAAGGGTTCGTTCTTCGTTGAGGCCTTGACTTTTCTTCTCAGTTTGACCCAAAAATCGAAATTAAGTCTAGTCCTTCGAAGGGGACGAAAAAACGAGTCGGACCCGTGTGCCTTTTGACATGCGCATGCTAAATATCCCATGACAGTTTAAAATCGTGAAGAAGAGGGCATTCGCCGGCTGTCCTGGTATATAACGTTAGACAGATTGGTTGGTTTCCCAGGTCCCTCCCCTTGAAAGCAGTTAGCCTTCTTGCGTTTCTGAAGTCTTGGTAAAAAAAAACTGGGTGGCGCTGCACTGCGGCGACGTGGTCTCAAAGGGGAGAGCAGCCTTAGTTTCACACGTGGTTAATCCACTGCGACAAAAGAAATGAATATAAACATGAATATGAATTCCATATGCACTGACGCCACTGGTGCCGTGTGATGGAGAAGATCCAAAATGATCATGGCCCAAGCCTGAATCCTGCAGATAAACCAAGATGGCCAGATCTTCAGGTTCTACCCTGCCTATTGGTTTGGTATCTTATACTCATCATCATCATCAGGTGCCCTGCCGCATGCGTTGGCGATCATGGACTTCCATCTGTCTCTGTCTCTCGTTGCCCCTAGCATCTCCCACACCCTCCTCGTCCCCAGCCACTCTGCAAGTCCGTCCAGTATTTTCTCCCTGGGTCTACCTGGTGCTCTCTTTCCCTCCAGCTTTCCCGTTGTGACCAGGTGCTCCAAATCCCCCTTCCTCATAAAATGGCCTATAAATGTTGCCTGTCTTTTCCTAATCTTCCTTATGAGTGATCTATTTGTGTCTGCCTCCATCAAGACTGTCTCGTTTGTTTTCTTTGCTGTCCATGGAACTCTCAACATTCTTCTTAGAAACCACATCTCGGCTGCCTCAATCTTGCTCTGGCTTTGTTTGTTGACTGTCCACGCCTCACATTCGTATAACAGCATTGGTTCTATATAACATTCAAGGACTCTCTTCCTGATGTTAATTGACAGGCATTTGTTGGTAAAATTGCTTATCTTATACTACATGTAGTATTTGTGTCAGTATATCATTGGAACAGTCTTGGCTACATTGTCATGAGACCTGGTAAACAGACTGCTAACTGTGGTAGAGGGAGTAGTCATCAGCGTCCATAGGACGTGGCAACAGGACCAACATTGTTGCACTCAACCAAAGTGACCCAGTGGCTGTTTCATAGAAGACAACCGAGTGACGAATGCTTATCTTAAAAAATGATAGGGAAAAAAAGGCAAACGGTAAAGCCTATTTCATAGCCGTGAAACCTTAGGTGAACTGGGAGAGACCTTAACTTTTCACGAGCTATTATTATGAGGACGATGCCTGTCTCCCTCTCTCTCTCTTATTATGAGAACGATGCTTCTGTCTCCCTCTCTCTCTCTCTCTCCTCCTCCCTCTCTCTCCCCTCCCCCTCTCGTCTCTTTCTCTCTGTCTGTCTTCTCTCTCTCCTCTCCCTCTCTCTTTTCTCCTTCTCTCTCTCTGTCTTTCTGTCTCTGTCTGTCTGTCTCTCTCTCTCTCTCTCTCTCCTGTCTGTCTTTCTCTGTCTTGTTTGTCTGTGTGTGTGTCTGTCTCTTTCTCCCTCTCTCCCTCTCTTGCTTTTGTCTCTATTTCTTTCTCTCTCTCTCTCTTTTATCTCTGTCTCCCTCTCTCTCTCTCTCTCTCTCTCTCTCTTTCCTCTCGCTCTTTCTCTCTCTCTCTCTCTCTCTCTCTCTCTCTCTCTCTCTCTCTCTCTCTCTCTCTCTCTCTCTCTCTCTCTCTCTCCCTCCCTCCTTCAATCGAGATTAGCTTGATAAACTGAAGGACACATGCACAGGTTTTCTCGTGCCTCTCACCTCGGTTCTTGCTGTCCACTTGCGGAGTAGAAGCTGTAAATAAAGCAACATGCACGCACGCGCACGCACACACACGTACGTACACACATACATATACATAAGAAATACATACATACACACATACACACATACATACTTACATACATACATAATACATACATACATACATACATACATACATACATACATACATACATACATACGCACATACAAATACACACGCCCCAAAATAACAAACAGCATCTTCAGCCTAACCCTTTGACTCCCGCACCCTGTCCACCAGCATCCTGCATTGTCAACCATGCTAGCAAAGCAAAAACTAAATCCTTTAGACTGTCTCACCCTATCCACCAGCATCCTGCATTGTCAACCATGCTAGTAAAGCAAAAACTTAACCCTTTGACTGATCCCGCACCCTGTCCATCAGCATCCTGCATTGTCAACCACGCTAGTAAAGCAAAAACTTAACCCTTTGACTCCCGCACCTGTCCACCAGCGTCCTGCATTATCAACCATGCAAGCAAAGCAAACACTTAACCCTTTGACTCCCGCTCCCTGTCCACCAGCATCCTGCATTGTCAACCATGCTAGCAAAGCAAACACTTAACCCTTTGACTCCCACACCCTGTCCACAGCTTCCTGCATTGTCAACCATGCTAGCAAAGCAAACACTTAACCCTTTGACTCCCACACCCTGTCCACCAGCTTCCTGCATTGTCAACCATACTAGCAAAGCAAACACTTAACCCTTTGACTCCCGCACCCTGTCCACCAGCATCCTGCATTGTCAACCATACTAGCAAAGCAAAAACTTTACCCTTTGACTCCCACACCCTGTCCACCAGCTTCCTGCATTGTCAACCATGCTAGCAAAGCAAACACTTAACCCTTTGACTACCGCACCCTGTCCATCAACTTCCTGCCAGGAAGATGTTGGATAGGGTGAGTGAGTCAAAGGGTTGAGTTTTTTGCAGTTGACAGATAGGGTACAGGAGTCAAAGTGTTAATGCTACCCTTTGTCACTATCCTTCGTTGTTTGTGACGTTTTACAACCCAACAACCGTCATTCACTCCCCAGACGACTCAGGATGTGATGAATATTTCGAGTTCAAATCCGGCCCTCGACTTTGAAAAGTGTCCAGTTCGCTGTCCTTCTTAGTCTTTCCGTCATTCTGGTAAGTGTTTCATGGGTCCATATTCCCCCGTCCCTCTTCCCTCTTTGAAGATCTGCCAGGGCATAAGGCTTTGCGCAGGTTCAAAGAGTATGCCGGTGATAGTGTTGGTGGAGCGCTTATGGAATTGTCTGACAGTGATGAATCCCTCTTGAACAAACTTCGAATGTCAAACTCTAAAAAATCACGTCAAGGAAAAATGCTTTTAGAATGTATTACACGCAAAGCATATACAGCGTTGGCTTGGCATGAGGATTCTATCGTGACATGACTGACAGATTGTGTGTCGGTGCTCATCATCAAAGCAGCGGTCTAGACTCCAAAGGCACATTTTTCAAACTGTTTTAAATGACAGCCAGCATCTCGAAGACAATCTTCATGCTAATACGGTCTGTTGGAAAGCTGGAGCGAAAGAGAAAACACCAGGTAGACCCAGGGAGAAAATATTGGACGGACTTGCAGGATGGCTGAGGAGAGAGAGGGTGGAAGACGTGCTTGCTGCGACAAGGGATAGATGGCATATGGAGGGCCATGATGGCCAACGCCATGCGGCAGGGCACATGATGATGATGATGATGATGATGATGATGATGATATGGAATGTTGGCATGCATGTGAAAGGTGAAAACTAGAGAGAGGAAAACCTTACAGAAAACTTACAGAACGGTAATAAAAGGGAAGCAATGTTTTAAGGAATGTTCTGAGCTTACCACTTTATGCTTTGTGGCTGCGTCTATGCTAGCTGAATGGGTAGCGCAAACTTGTGTTGGGTTTGAGAAATTCTACATGGAGATAACTCCGTGACTCTCAAGAGTTATGTTACTTAGTTGATATTACAGAACGGTGTGTTCTATTGCAGGCACGTGCGAGGTGTTGATCTACCTGTTGGACATCAACGACAACGGGCCGGTGTTCGTGCCGCCCCAACTGACGGCTTACGTGAAGGAGGGCCAGCCACCTGGTACCCACGTCATCACCCTGTCCCTCAACACCTCTGACCCTGACCTGAGCCCCAACCAGGATCCTTACACCTACCTGGCCCTGCCCAGCCCCGCCACGCCCTTCTTCACCATCGCCAACGACACGGGCGTGGTGCGGACGGTCAAGGTCATCCGCCACGAGCAGCACGAGCGGTTCCACGTGCCGGTGATCGTGTACGACCACGGGGGCGTGGGTGGCAACCGCATGTCCTCCACGCTGACCTTCACCGTCATCGTCACCGACGTCAACAACTCCCCTCCGCAGCCCAGGCCTCTGACGGTGCGCGTGACGCTTTTGGAGGGCATGACGTCAGTGGGCGTCATCGCTGACGTCAGACCTCTGGACGTGGACCTGGAAGGGAACTACACGTGTCGGATCGTGTCCGGAGGTTCCTCCATCTTCACCATATCTCAGGGCTGCGGGCTGAGGCTCCTGCTCGATCCTGATCGGGATTCCTATTCCCTGGTGGTGGCAGGGTCTGACGGGAGTTTCGGCGAGGTCAGCTACACGGTGACTGTTCAGATGCAGCGCCTGACCCGCCCTACGCTGCGAATGCTGCGGCCATGCTGCTGGCAGATGGATGCCTCCAAGTTTCTGAAGACCAAGTACGTGGCTTTCGTCAGCGCCGTGGAGAGCTTGTTCGGTCGGTCCAGCTGCCCTTCGTCATCAGCCTGGGGGAAGCGGACAGCGACCTGTACGTCTATCTGGCCGTGCAGCAGGACGGGGAGGTGGTGTCCCGACAGCTGTTGACGCAGAAGCTGCGCGAGTTCGAATCCACGCTGGAAAGCAGGGCGGGCGTGGAGGTGAAGACCGCGGCTGTCCAGCTCTGCTCCGTTAACCCTTGCCGAAACTCCGGCACGTGCCACACAGAAGTGACCTTGACCCCTGGCCTGGTGTCCCACAGTTCCCAGCACCTCGTCCTGACCTCGGCGACCCCTGACCTGGCCGAGGCCTGCGACTGCCCGCCGGCGTACGGCGGAAACCTTGCCAGACCGCCGAGAGCCCTGCGGGGACGGCTTCTGCACCCAGGCGGGACCTGCGAGAACAGCATCTGCTCCTGCCCTGTGGAATGGACCGGCCGGTACTGCGAGAACGATGTCAACGAGTGTCTGACCAACCCTTGCCAGTCTGGCGGTGTGTGCACCAACCAGGACGGATCCTTCAGCTGCCAGTGCCAGCCCGAGTACTTACGGCCCGGTCTGCGAGAACAAGTACCAGTGCGTCAGCCGCCCTTGCCCAGAACGGGGCCACTTGCCTGGACGAGCCGGAAGGTTTCCAGTGCCAGTGTCCTTACGGTTACTACGGCGACGTCTTGCAGCATTCCAGCCTGGGCTTCGACGAAAATTCCTACCTGACGCTGAGACCCATCTCTGAGTACAGTTCCCTGTGATTACGGGTTACCTGGCTACTGTGTCGTCTCACGCTCTGTTGCTGTTTAATCCTGTGACGATCGAGGGTCAGTACCAGGGGTACCTAGCTCTGGAGGTGGTGGAGGGGGTTCTCCGCTTCTCCTTCCGTTTGACTGCTGTGGGGTGGGGGCGGTGGTGGTGGAGGTGAACGGGACCAAGGTCAACACGGGTCAGTGGTTCCGGCTGGAGGCCATCCTGCAGTCTCAGGTGTGTGGATATATGTTTTGTGTGTGTGTGTGTGTGTGTTGTGTGTGTGTGTGTGTGTGTGTGTTTGTTTAGGGTGTGTGTGTGGGTTTTTTGGTGTGTGTTTGGGTGGTGTGTGGTTGTGCGTGTGTGTGTGTGTGCGTGTGTGTTTGTGTGTAGGGTTTTTGTGGTGTGTGTGTGTAGGTGTGGACGTGGACAGAATTTTACTGAATTCAAATTTTGTTTGTTTGTTTGTTTGTTTTTAGATATTTAAACACCGATAGACGCACTGTCTTATGTCTTTGTTTGTTGTTTGTTTGTTTTTTGTTTGCTTGAATTCCCACAGCACATGCAGACATCAACAACATTGATAAGGATCTTTGAAACATTTAATTAATTTGATATCGTTGCCATAAGGTGGATGTTCTTGCTGTAGAGACGGAATTCTGTGTTATCAAGGATCTAATGTACTCGGCACATTTCTGTAATACAATTGTTGTAGTAGCAGTAGTAGTAGTAGTGTTGTTATTATTACTATTATTGTTATTGTTATTGTTATTATCATTGTTGTTGTTATTGTTATTATTATTATTGTTATTATATTATTATATTATTGTTGTTGTTGTTGTTATCATTATTATCAGCATCATCATTATGTTGTTGTTGTTGTTGTTAGTAGTAAAGTAGTAATGTAGTAGTAGTAATAGTAGTAGTAGTAGTGTGTAGTATAGTGATAGTAGTAGTAGTATCGTCGGCGTGGTGTTATGGTTAGTGCAACAGACTACCAACTAAAAGGATGTGGGTTCGAATCCCGTAAGTCATTTTAAAAATCATTGTGGAATTTTTCGGTTCTTGTGGAATTTTTTCTGGATCCTCTTGTGGAATTTTTCGGCTCTTGTCAGCTTCTACCCAGAGTTGAGCGTGCAGTGGACTCATTGGGAAGACTGGGACCACACAGTCGAGTCTCATCCACTTCACGGATGCATCATTCAGGGTGTTGCTCGAATTTTCTTACCAACACTGCAGGTGTCTGTATCTCTCGGGTCTGGTTGACGCCAAGATATATTATGACAGTAAACGTAGAGTACAGCCCTGTAACGCAGTCTCAATCCTAGATAGAATTCTATAGTATCGTGATTACCGTCATCATCATCATCGCACTGTAAAAACTGTGCCAGCTTCTGTGGCCATTAAGTTGGATAGAAAATACGACATAAACAAATACACAATTTAAAAAAAATTAGCACAAATGTAATCTGCCGAAGTACAATAATCCTTAAAAAAATATATTGTTGTTATCATTGTTGTTTATTATCATTTTCACCATAATCATCATACTCATCATTATTATCATTATTATTATTATCATTATGTTGTTGTTATAGTATTATTTTCACCATCACCATTATTATAATTATCATTATTATTATCATTTTGAGTATCACTATACATTACTTTATAATTATTTTTTGATGGAGGGTAGTACACGATGTGTTTTCTGTTCCGTAGATGTCGTCCCTGGTGGTGCAGAGGTGTGGTGACAACAGCAAAACGTGTGAACCGTGTGACCCCCACAACAAGGCCTGTTACCGGAGTGTTACCTTCCCGCCACGGTAGGTTCCACGCCACAGATTCTGATTTTGCCCCAGTCATAATTTGTGTGTGTGTGTTTTGTTGTTGTTGTTGTTGTTTGTGTGTGTGTGTGTGTGTGTGTGTGTGTGTTGTGTGTGGTGTGTGTGTGTGTGTGTTGTTTTTTTTTGGGTTGGTGTGGTCTATTTTTGTTTGTTTGTTTGTGGTTTTGGGGGGTCTTTATATAGTGCAAAGAGTTCACTTCACAGACATATTCGTTGCAGTTTACATAAAAAGAACATATTATTAAACTGTCGATCAAGTCAAAAAGACACTGACAAAACATGAAATGAAAATTTATATCAAGAACCACAGCGCCCCTGTGGGGGATCTTTTAGTATAAATATATCCCCACCTTCTGGAAATTCTGTTCCAGAAATTTCCTCTTTTCTGGTTGGAAAGGTCAGGGGGAGGGGGAGAAAGCGAGAGAGACAGACAGACAGACGGAAATGAAAATAGATAACAAGAACCATAGTGCCCTATGGGGGTTCTTTTAGTACAAATATTATCCCCCACCTTCTGGAAATTCTGTGCTAGAAATTTCTTCTTTTCTGTTACTCTCTTTGTTTCTGCCTTGTTCCTTTGCCTTCTGTCATTTCTTCCTATAATTTTCTGCCTTGCTGGTCCATTCACCTGTATGTGTTCTATAAAGTCTTTGATACTTTCTCTTAGGATTGATAACTGGATACATGGATTGACTGTATGTTTGGCTCTAAGCAAAATGTGATGTACAGGAGTAATTTTAGATAATGTAGTCCCATGGACAGCAAAGAAAACAAACGAGACAGTCTTGATGGAGGCAGACACAAGTAGATCATTCATAAGGAAGATTAGGAAAAGACAAGCAACATTTATAGGCCATTTTATGAGGAAGGGGGATTTGGAGCACCTGGTCACAACGGGAAAGCTGGAGGGAAAGAGAGCACCAGGTAGACCCAGGGAGAGAATGCTGGACGGACTTGCAGAGTGGCTGGGGATGAAGAGGGTGGGGGAGATGCTGGGGGCAATGAGAGATAGAGATGGTTGGAAGTCCATGGTCGCCAACGCCATACGGCAGGGCACCTGATGATGATGATGATGAGGCTATTTCTTATGTATGCTTTAATATCCTAAGTTCACATTTGTATTCAGGTTCTGGTTTTTTTTTTAATCCTGTGATGATACATTGAATGGAATGGTCAACGCCAGGGGGCATACCTGTAGTTTATGTGCGTCATGAATTGAGAAGTGTGTGTATTTCATTTTCTGATAACTGTAGCATTGGCTTAGGAATGAAGAACTAGAAACATTAACTTGAAACCTCTTTCTGAACCCAGAAACTGCGAAAAGGGGGATGGATTGGTGCTGCAAACATTAACTTGGAACCTCTTTCTGAACCCAGAAACTGCGAAAAGGGGGATGGATTGGTGCTGCAAACATTAACTTGGAACCTCTTTCTGAACCCAGAAACTGCGAAAAGGGGGATGGATGGGTGCTGCACCAATTGATTCCATTTTTGACGGTTGTGGGCAAGTGCCAAGTAATGACTTACCTTTTAAATCCTACCTGTATTATGTGTAACCTTTTAAATCCTAATCCTGAATTATGTGTACCTTTTAAATCCTAACCCTGTATTATGTGTATGCCTCACAGAACGACGGCGGTGCAGGGCATCAGACTGAGCGTGGGTGGCGTGCAAGACTTCACCTCCCTAATGGCTTTCTCGGGCGAGATCCGAACCCAGTCGCTGGTGGGCTGCCTGCACAGTCTGCACGTCAACAACCGTGACCTTCTCAGCGTGGCAGCGGCCATCGGCCACAGCAACATCAGCGACACCTGTCCACGGCACAGCGCCGCCAGCCTGTGTGCAGCAGACACCTGTGGTGGGGGACTGGGGGGCACACCGCGACACGGGCAGTGTCTGGACCGTTGGTCACACCCAGAGTGTCGGTGTCTTGAGGAGTACACTGGTCAACGGTGTGAGCTCAGTAAGTGAACCTCCCACCCACCCAAAAAAAAAAAAGAAAAAAAAAAACTCCCTCCATGGAGATGCTGGTGGCTTATTCAGTGTCCATAGTTTCCCCACCTTCTGGAAATTCTGTGCTTAATTTTTGTCTCTTTTCTGTCTCTCTGTTTCTGTCTTTTCCTTTGCTTTCTATCGTTTTTTTCCTGTCATTTTCTGCCTTGGTCCATTCACCTGTACGTTTTCCATCAAGCCGTACTTACTTTCTCTTTGGATTGATAATTATGCACTGATGGTATTATCGTTTTTGACCCTAAGGTGATATGATGTGCAGAAACGATTTAAGGCGATTTGGCCTGACGGCTAGGCTTTAAATAATAATAATGATAATAATAATAATAATATAATAATGATAATAATAAGTGAATGGGGAGGAAGGGAGAGAGGAGATGGCCAGAGAATAAGTTTCAGTACCCTCAAAACACACTCCCAACAGGGCATCGGAATGCCATTTTGCTAAAAACAAAATCAGTTTTTATTATTATTATATTATATTTTATATACCCTCGTCCAGGAGAGAGTGAGGGAGAGACCATGACGGAAAAGGAGAGGAGTAAAGAGGGTGATATGATACAGGCAGACAAAGGATAGAGGGGGGAGGGGGCAACGTTTAAGGCAGTTGACGCTGTCCACTTGGATCGGTCAGCAGCACAGAAGTGTGTACAGATAACAGTACACACCTTGTTGGTCAGCAGTCAACGCACGTTGAATGGTTACTTGTGAATTGTCTGTTGCGCCGAGTGTACGACGCATGCATAACGCCGACTGTGACATATGGAGCGAAACATGGAACCTGACGAAACGTCAGCTCCTAAAACTGCGAACCATGCAA
Source organism: Monoplex corrugatus (assembly GCA_030674185.1). NCBI lineage: Eukaryota > Metazoa > Mollusca > Gastropoda > Littorinimorpha > Ranellidae > Monoplex > Monoplex corrugatus. The sequence goes on along the minus strand of CM060310.1, from coordinate 90,183,352 downwards.
AGGGCCCACGAACGATCATGATGGGAATCACCTGGAAGGATCGGAAAACGGCGGCATGGGTAGAGGAAAAACGAAGGTCCAAGACATAATAGACACAGTTTGTGAACGAAAGTGGAACTGGGCTGGTCATGTCATTGGGAGTCTGACAACAGATGGACAACCAAATGACGCACTGGATCCCTCGAAGCCAAAAAAGGAACAGAGGTCGCCAGAGAACCAGATGGCGAGACGATCTAGAAAAGTACGACAAACAATGGACCAGAACAACAGTTGACCGGAAACAGTGGCGCGCGATGAGGAAGGCTCATGTCCAACAACGGACTGAAACAAGCTGAAGTGAGAAGTGAGTTGGTTTGGGGCCGGCCTCTCTTTCGTTTTCTCCTTGGAGTCCCCACTGTCTTGGTTGGCAAGTGTTGTAATAGGAAATCTTGACATGCTGCCAAGTCATTTCATGCGCCGTTTGCTGATCTCATTGGAAATTTGAGATTGATTGGACCGCTCTCTGTCTTCGTCGTTCTTTATTAAGTCATTTCATTTGATGCCTTTTTTTTCCCCCTTGAGCTTTTTGAGTCAACGGCATCAAGTTTCTTCTTCTCGCTGCAATTCCTGTCAGGTTTCCTTGCCATAAAGTCATAAAGCAAGGCGGACATGATGTTGAAGTTGTAGAATCGATCTTGTTTTGTAGAGAATTCCTTGCTTTCCCAGAGTTTGGTTCACTCCTTGAATGCTGCGGGCTGTTTTGCAGTGTTTCTTGTCCATACTATCCTGGTTGTTGATTGAGCTACGCACTCATTGATTGATTGTGAGAAAAGTGGTTACAATCAGGACAACGTGGTATAAACGTCTTCGGATACTAGACCGGCATACCCCTCGTGTAGCTGAAGTATATTGTATTAATGTGTAACGGTCACTGGAGAACTTGCGACATTTGTTAATTTAAAGCGTTCTTACCTCTTCACGGAAATCTTTAGTAAAAGGCAAATTTTGTTCTCGTATGTTGAAGTTGAAGTTTGGAGTTTGTTCAAGAGGGGTTCATCGCACTCGGACAATTCCATATAGGCTCCACCCAAATCTGCCAAGAATTATCTGGCAGATTCCTTTAGACTGCACAAAACCCTATGCGCTGGCAAGGTCTTGAAATTGGGGAGGAGGGGGGAGGGACTTTTGAAACACTAATCTGACACCACCAGAATGATGGAAACATTAAATGGGCAGCGAACAGGTCAGTTTTTAATGTTGCAGGCTGGGATTGAACTCGAGATATCAGATCTTGAGTCCACAGCTCTATCAAAAGAACCAACCAGCCCGTAAATTGAAGAAAAACCAGAGTAAAGCATTCTTACCACGCACGTTCAGATTACAATTTATTAATGTACATTTCATGTCTTCTTCTAGCTTTTGTTTTTTGTTGTTTTTTTTTAATTTTTATTCCAGTAGTGCAACAAAAACATGTATTTAATTCACAAAACCACACAGACGTACATTTTTGGGCAACTTGCCTTTGACAAGTGTCAAGGAAAAAATCAGCAACAGAACTCCTCTTGATTGAGCAGGGGAACACCTGTTCAACGAACACTCTCCTGCTCAACGGAACATGAGGAAAGTCTTGCAGCTGGGTTTTTTTCCCCTAGGTTTTTGCATGTGGTTCTCTTGCTCAACGGAACGTCAGGAAAGTCATGCAGTTGTTGTTTACCTGAGTTTTGTTGTATTTTGTTATTGTTGTTGTTGTTTTTGGTGTGATTTCTTGCCACATGGCGTTGGCGATCATGGCCTTCCATCTGTTTCTATCCCTTGTTGCCGCAAGCACTCTTCCACCCTCCTGTCTTCAGCCACTCTGCAAGGTCGTCTAATATTTTCTCCCTGGGTCTACCTGGTGCTCTCTTTCCCTCCAGCTTTCCTGTTGTGACCAGGTGCTCCAATTCCCCTTTCCTCATTAAATGTCTTTAAATGTTACCTGTCTTTTCCTATCTTCCTTATCAATGATTTCTTGTATCTGCCTCCATCAAGACTGTCTCGTTTGTTTTCTTTGTCAAAGGCTGGTTGGCCAAAACCTTGCGTCTGTCTTCTTTTGTGTATCAAATAATTATGCGTTCTCGATACAAATTGTAATAACTTACGTCATCACATCCTCTTATTGTATCCAGTCTAGATCTCTGTTTCTTCTTTTTTTTTTTTTTTTTTATGATGTGTTAAATTTCTGTGTAGATAATGAAACACACACACAGTGTGTGTGTGTGTTCGTGTATTTATCGCGGCGCGGTATGTGTATGTGTGTGATGGGTGCGTGTGTGTTCATGTGTAATGCGTGTGTGAGTGCGTGTGTGTCTGTGTGCGTACGTGCGTGCGTGCGTGCGTGCGTGTGTGTGTGTGTGTGTGTGTGTGTGTGTGTGCGTGCGTGCGTTTGTCTGTGTGTGTGTTTCCATTACACACTCTCAATTTTGTTAACTGTGTGTGTGTATGCACCTCCTTTTGTTCAACAAAACTATTCCCTACACTGTTTTTCAGAGAGCCAGCCGTTCAGTTTCGGCAGTGAAGCCAAAGTGACCTACAGGACGCGTGAGTCGTATCGCCGTCATCAGCTGTTGGCCAACATGGCCGGACAGCGAAGTCGGCGACGGCGACGGCGGGCGGTGAGCGAGTCCACTATGTCACTGCGTGTCCGTTCCACTGGCGTGGCGGGGGTGCTGTTCACTGCCACCACTGCTGACAGTTCCTGTGTGTTGTGGGTGAGTTCAAATCTTTTTCTGTTCGAGTGTTCTGAAAGGAGAGAAAGGAGAGAGGAAAATCAGTAGTCAGTCTGTTTGTATGTGTGTGTGTTTGTATGTGTGTATGTATGTATGTATGTATGTGTGTGTGTGTGTGTATGTATGTATGTATGTATGTGTGTATGTATGTGTGTATGTATGTTGTATCTATGTATACATGTATGTATGTATGTATGTGTGTATGTATGTATGTGTCTATGTATGTATGTATGTGTGTATGTATGTGTGTATGTATGTTGTATCTATGTGTACATGTATGTATGTAGTGTATGTATGATGTGTGTATGTATGGATACATGTATATATGTATGTATTCGTTCTTTCATTTAACGACTTTTCATTATGAGTGATATTAGACGATATATGTAAATGTGTATGTATGTATGTATGTAGTAGTGATTATGTAGTGTATGTATGTATCTCTGTACGTATGTATTCGTTCTTTCATTTAACGTCTTTTCACTATGAGTGATATATGTATATATGTATGTATGTCTGCTGTATATATGTATGTATCTCTGTATGTTATGTATGTACGTATGTACAAAGTACGTACGTATGTATTCATGCATGTATATATGTATGTCTTTCTGTTTGTCTGTCTGCATCTGTGTACAAGTGTGTTTCTTTGTGAGTGATGGGAGATGGGAAAGGAGAGAACATATGTGTTAGTGTGAAATACGGTATCTTTATATGTTCTGTATGTGTCGTCTCCATTTTGTGTGTGTGTGTGTGTGTGTGTGTCGTCTCCATTTTGTGTGTTTGTGTGTTGTTAAAGGAAATGTCACAAGTTTTGTGTGCAAAATTCGTTGTGATGATAAAAAAAAAGTTTATCCGCAACAGCAGTGTCCGAACGATGGGTCATCGGCTGTTCGACGCTGAATGACGCAATTCAATGAGTAAAGGGAGACTAGTCATTGAATTCTTAGCAATGCGAATTCGGGATTAATTATCTGCACTTGATATAGTCTGCGTGCATTTGTGTGTGTGTGGTGTGTCTGCTTGTGTGTCTCGTGTCTATTTGTGTGTGTGTGTGTGTGTCCGAGTGTGTATGTCTGTGTCTGTCTGTCTGTGTGAATATGTGTGCTGTGGTATGCCAGTGTGTGAAGGCGTTTACGCTTATGTCCGTGTTTTGTCCCTGTGTGTGTGACCGTGAGGTGTGTGGTTGTCTGTATGTGGGGAGAGGGGGGTGGGTCATGGGCCGTTGTGCATATGCGTTGGAGTGCTTTTATGAGCTTTTATGTGTGTTTGTATGTACGTTGATATGTTTGTAAGGTGAGTTGCTTTCATATTGCTTTGGTGCGTTTGTGTGTTTGGATGTTTGTTGGTTAATTAACCCTTTGAATCCCGCACCTATCTACCAGCTGCAGAAACGTACCCTATGACCCCTGCACCCTATCTACCAGTTTCCTGCAGGAAGCTGGTGGATAAGGTGAGGGAATCAAAGGATTACGTTTTGCTTTGCTAGCGTGATTGGCAATGCAAGATGCCGGTGGACAGGGTGCGGGAGTCAAAGGGTTAATTAAAGACTTGTTTGTGTGGACCAGGAACCAGAAGAAAAAAAAAAACACGAAAAAAAGAATAAGAAGGCGTATTTGATACAAGACAAGACAGGCGCAAGAATAAGAAGGCGTATTTAATACACCAAGGCAAGACAGGCGCCTGTCTTGGTGTATTAAAATACGCCTTCTTATTCTTTTTTCGTGTTTTTTTTTTCTGGTTCCTGGTCCAACACAAACAAAGTCTGTCTTGTCTTTATATAGATACGCGTTCTTATTCTTTTTTCGTGGTTTTTTTTTTCTGGTTCCTGTTTGCTTGAACGCGGGCAGTCACACTTGTTTTGGATTTTGTGTGGAGCAGATGGAGGCAGGGGCAGTGAAGTTCGCCCTGTCGTCTGGTCAGCCTATGATGGTGGCCGTGGACCTGACGGACAACGCCTGGCACACCCTCACCCTCACCACCACCGCCACCAACATCACCATCATTGTCGACGAACGCCCGGCGCTGTCCCAGTCCCGCCTCTTCACCTCCCTCTTTCCTTTCGACTCCCTGGACATTGACAGCATGAGTGTGGGCGGCTCCACCATGCTGCCCAACGGTCGGGTTTTCAAAGGTAGGTTTTGGTTTTGTAATTATAGGTGATCCAGGGACAATGACAATGACAATGATGCTTTATTTTTCAACGGTAAAAGCTATTGGCTAGAAGCCATTTTTCAAACTTGCCGTTGCTATTCTATACACATGACATTTGTTTACAGTAACAAGTACAGCTTAAGGAAAATACATGTTGAATACTAAAATTAAGATAACATTACAATGAAATCAAGAAACGTACACAGTCAGCACTTAGAGATAGATAGCTAGATAGATAGATAGATAGATAGATAGAGAGAGAGAGAGAGGTAGATAGTATAGATAGATAGATAGACAGATGAGCAGGTAGATAAGTAAATAAAGAAAGAAAGATAATGTTGATAGTGATAATAATAAAAATAAGACGAAGAAGAGGAAGAAGGGAGAAAATTCTAGACGGACTTACAGAGTGGCTGAAGACAAAGAGGGTGGAGGAGATGCTTGAGGCAACAAGAGATAGAGACAGATGGAAGTCCATGATCGCCAACGCCATGCGGCAGGGCACCTGATGATGATGATGAATTATGGGTGAAAATGAAAAGCGTTCTCACCGACAATGTCTATCGATTAACAACAGGACGAGAGTTTTTCCAGTGTTATGTAGAACCGACACTGTTGTACGGATGGCAAGCGTGGACAGTCAACACCAGATCAAACAAAATTGAGGCAGCTGAATTGTGGTTTCTAAGAAGAATGCTGAGAGTTCCATGGACAGCACAGAAAACAAACGAGACAGTCTTGATAGAGGCAGACACTCACTCAGACACAACACACACACACCACACACACACACACACACACACACACACACACACACACACACACACACACACACACACACACACACACACACACACATACAAAGGACATAATGAGGAAGATTAGAAGACAAGAACATTATAGGACATTTTGGCAAGAGAATTTGAGCAACTAGTCACAACAGGAAGCTACAGGGAAAAAGAGCACAGTAGACCGTGAGTAAAATATTGGACAGATCCACGGAGTGGAAAAGACAGAAGCATAGGGATATACATACTTGCACTGAAAAAGACTGATCGGATGGAGGGCATGAATTGCATAGGAGATATACATATACTTGCACTGACAAAAAGACTGATTCGTAAGGAGTGCCATGATTGCATAGGAGATATACATATACTTGCACTGACAAAAAAGACTGATTCGTATGGAGTGCCATGATTGCATAGGAGATATACATATACTTGCACTGACAAAAAGACTGATTCGTATGGAGGGCCATGATTGCATAGCGAATATACATATACTTGCATGACAAAAAAAGACTGATTCGTATGGAGGGCCATGATTGCATAAGCGATATACATATACTTGCATTGACAAAAAAAAGACTGACTCGTATAGAGTGCCATGATTGCCAACGCCATGTGGCAAGATGCGTGATGATGATAATGAATTAAGTGTGAGTTTGAGTTTTGTGAGTTTGTGCTTAAGGGGGCTGGATAGTTCTTTGGATAGAGCCGTGGACCAAAGATCTGATATCTCGAGTTTATCCACCCCCCCCCCCCTCGTAGGGATGCCGGGGGCTCTTTCAGTATAGATAGTATCCCCCCCCCCCCCCCTACATCTTCTGGAAATTCTGTGCTGGAAATGTCCTCTTTTCAGTCACTCTGTCTTTGTTTCTGTCTTCCTTCTTTGCTTTCTGTCATGTCTTCCTATCATTTTCTGCCTTGCTGGTCCATTCACCTGTATGTGTTCGATAAAGTCTTACTACTTTCTTGTTTGATTGATGATTAATTGATAATGCATGAAGACGGTGTGTGGCATTTTTAAGGGTTTTTTGTTGTTGTGTTGTTGTTTTGTTGTTGTTGTTTTTGTTGTTGTTTTTTGTTGTTGTTGTTTTTCTTAACGAGCGTTTCATGAAGGTAGGAATGATAAAGATTGTAAATCCAGTTGTTAATGTACTCTGTATGTCTTGTGTGGTTGTGTGTGTCGTGTGTGTGTGTCGTGTATGTGTGTGTGTGTGTGTGTGTGTGTGTGTGTGTGTTGTGTGTGTGTGTGTGTGTGTCTGTATGTGTGGTGTGTGTGTGTGTAGTGTGTGTGTGTGTGTGTGTGTGTGTGTGTGTGTGTGTGTGTCTATGTCTGTATGGTCGCGTGTGTATTGTGTGTGTGTGGTCGTATAAGTGTGTTTGCGTGTGTGTGTGTGCGCGCGCGCGCATGTGTCTGTGTCTGTGTACCTACATGTGTGTGTGCAGGATTTGAGGGTTGCGTGAGCGAGTTCCGCATCAACGGAGACAAACTCCCGCTGAACGGTTCCTCAGAGCGCTACGAGGTCAGCGCCAGTGGCGGTGTAGGTCTGGGCTGTGCGGCAGTGTGCACCAACAACCCCTGTGGCGATGGCTTCACGTGCCAACCTGACGGCGAACTCTACAACTGCAGCGCCCTGGCTGTGGCGGCCGAGGAGGATGACATGCAGCCCGGCATCATCATCGTCATCATCCTCTCCATCCTCCTTGTCATCGTCATCATCGTCCTCTTTGTCCTCTTCCGGGTCAGGCGGGGCTTGTTCCAGAGGTGCCTGCCGGCCAAGAAGAACAGGGACGGCATCGGGAAAGACCTGAACGGGAGCAAGATGGCCGGGAGCGACAACAACGCGCAGAACCAGGGCAGTCCACGGTACGCTGACAATTCCCAGCTGGAGGAGATGATCATCCGCAATCACATTGCCGAGGAGTTGTCGGGGCAGAAAACAAGCTCTCTGACGGTGCGACCTGACCTCATCGGCTCCAACCTCTCCGGCCTTCCCCAGCCCACCCACTTCGCCGACGGCACTATGATCATCGAGAACATCGACCACGCCGGCACCAGCAGAGGGGTGGGGATGATGGGGGAGGGCGTCCCTGAGCATTACGACCTGGAGAACGCCAGCTCCATCGCGCCTTCCGATTCCGACATCATCCAGCATTACCAGCGCTTCCGCCACGGCAAAGACCTCAAAGCTCACCTCCATCACAACCACCACCACAGCAGCCGCGATCGGTACAACCCTGCCACGGGCCAGCTCTTCAAAGAGGGGGTTCACATCAGACAGAGTCCGGTGTCAGTGACGGGCTCAGCCTTGTCCATGCCTGTCAGACCTTCCCCTCTGGCGGTGCCTGGTCAGTCAGGTCGCCCCAGTTCGGCACTGGCCACCGTTCATCACAGAGCTCGGGACAGCCCCCGCGTTGTGGCCGACCCAGCAACGCTGCATCACGCCCCTTACGGTGCTCGCGGCAGTCCTCGGGTAGTGGCCAGTCCCGTGACCCAGCTCACCATCCCACACTCCCAGGGAAGCAACTCGGGTCACTCTTTGGGCAGTCACCACAGTCACAGCTCCTCCTCCTCCAACCCTACCCAGCCCAACGGTCACGGCCCTCGGCGCGTGCCCAAAACCGGAGCTCAAGGTCAGGGGGTCAAGTATCCCCGAGGTTTGACGGTGGACGAGGTCAACCGTCTCAACGCGCGTGCCGACCTCCAGAACACGGCCAGCATGCTGGAGGCCGTCTCTTCCTCCAGCGAGGACCCCCACCCCCCTCCCCCCATGCCTCACCACCTCCCCCTTAACAACCTGCAGAGGCTGCGGCCGGACGAGACGATGGAGGGCAACATCTTGCTGGAGCCACCCGACTCCAGCGACAGTGACAGTGGTGCTAACGATTCCTTCACCTGCTCCGAGTTTGAGTACGAGAACGATCGAGGGAGCCGCAGGGAGACTCCCAGTGCCATCATATTCTCTAAGCTAGCGGAAGTAGACGAAGACAATCTGCCAGCGGGTACCCACCCCTCGGGTACCCACCCTTCGGGTACCCACCCGTCTATCCATGATCAGAACTCAAACGGGGACTCAGCTGGGAGCAGCAACACGTGGGAGGAGGAGGAAGGCGTGTTGAGCAGTGGCTCGGGGACTGTGCTAAGCGGCACCAGTGCCTTGGAGTTGGATGGCGTGCTCAACCTGGGCCCGCACTTTGACAAGTTGGTGGGGGTCTTCAAGGACATCGCCCTTCTGCCGGACACCACACAGTCCATGAAGGAGATGACCACCAATGACTTTGAGGAGTATGTGTGACGGCTGTGTTTTGAACATAGTTTTACTTTTACCACCAATGACTTTGAAGAATGTGTGCGATGGCTGTTTCTGAATACACTGTTTTCTCCAAGGACTTTGAGGAATATGTGTGATGGCTGTGTTTTGAACATAGTTTTACCACCAATGACCTTGAGGAATATGTGTGATGGCTGTGTTTTGAACATAGTTTTACCACCAATGACCTTGAGGAATATGTGTGATGGCTGTGTTTTGAACATAGTTTTACCACCAATGACCTTGAGGAATATGTGTGATGGCTGTGTTTTAAGAATACAGTGTTACACCTATGACTTTAACCAGTACGTGTGATGTTAATGTTTGTTTAGTACACTGTATAGACCAATGATTATGGAAAGTATATATGACGTGAGCAGTGTTTGCGGAATACTGTTGACACCAGTGACGTGAGGAATGTGTGCGGTAAGAATAGCTGTATGTTAAACTTAACAAAATTGTCGGTATGAGAAATGTGTGATGGCGTTTGTTAACTCACTGTTAACCGTGCATGACTTTGAGAGGTATATGTGATGATGTGTGCTGAACTTGTTTATGTTGAATGTTTGTTGGTGTTTATTGAACATACCGTTGGAATGAGATTATGGGTTTGTTTGTTTTTTTCCTTAGGTATTCCTGATTACAAATTACTTGTGTATTTTGTTGATGTGTAAAATACGCTGTGACCACCGATGACATTTGACAGGTATGTGTGATGCTGTGTGTTAAACAGACGCTTGGCGTGAGAAATGTTGAATGGTATCTGTGATGGTAAACTGTCAGTCTGAGTATATGTGACAGTGTGTTAACATGTAGGTGTCTCCTGTTGCTGTCTTTGACTTTGAAGAGAACCCTTAAGAAAGAGACATACATCATCTGTGACTTTGAAGAGTACCTGTAAGAGACATATATCATCTGTGAATTTGAAGAGTACCTGTAAGAAAGAGACATCTGTGACTTTGAAGAGTACCTGTAAGAAAGAGACATATATCATCTGTGACTTTGAAGAGTACCTGTAAGAAAGAGACATATATCATCTATGACTTTGAAGAGTACCTGTAAGAAAGAGACATACATCATCTGTGACTTTGAAGAGTACCTGTAAGAGACATATATCATCTGTGACTTTGAAGAGTACCTGTAAGAGACATATATCATCTGTGACTTTGAAGAGTACCTGTAAGAAAGAGACATATATCATCTGTGACTTTGAAGAGTACCTGTAAGAAAGAGACATACATCATCTATGACTTTGAAGAGTACCTGTAAGAAAGAGACATACATCATCTGTGACTTTGAAGAGTACCTGTAAGAGACATATATCATCTGTGACTTTGAAGAGTACCTGTAAGAAAGAGACAATCTGTGACTTTGAAGAGTACCTGTAAGAAAGAGACATACATCATCTGTGACTTTGAAGAGTACCTGTAAGAAAGAGACATATATCATCTATGACTTTGAAGAGTACCTGTAAGAAAGAGACATACATCATCTGTGACTTTGAAGAGTACCTGTAAGAAAGAGACATACATCATCTGTGACTTTGAAGAGTACCTGTAAGAAAGAGACATTATCATCTGTGACTTTGAAGAGTACCTGTAAGAAAGAGACATACATCATATGACTTTGAAGAGTACCTGTAAGAAAGAGACATACATCATCTATGACTTTGAAGGAGTACCTGTAAGAAAGAGACATTATCATCTGTGACTTTGAAGAGTACCTGTAAGAAAGAGACATTATCATCTGTGACTTTGAAGAGTACCTGTAAGAAAGAGACATACATCATCTATGACTTTGAGGGTATGTGACACAGAAAGACAATGATACCATCTACGACTTTGAGACTTCATGTGGCAAAGTGTGATAACACACACTGTTACCATCGATGACTTTAACAGGTACATGTGGCAGACAGACAATGTTACTTTAGATTTATGACTTTGAGAATAGGTGTGACAGAAAGAGACAGATATCTATGGCTTTCAGTAGTACGTTTGATAGAGAGACTTTGGAACCATCAATGACTTAAAAAAGAGTATGTGTGACAGAGTGTGTTAAAATACACTGTTATCATCCATGACTTTGAGTAGCATGTGTGACAAAGTTGTGTTAAAATGCAGTTATCATCGTTGATTTTGAGTAGTGTATGTAAAAAGAGACAACATTACTATCTTTGAGGAGTTGATGTGACAGAAAGACTCTGAAACCATCTGTGGTTTTGAGGACTGCATGTGGCAAAGAGGCACTGATAATATCAATGACTTTGAAAGCTGGTGTGATAGTGAGACATGCATACCATCTGTGACATGTGACAAAGAGATGTCAGTATCATCTCCGACTTTCAGAGTAGGTATGATAGAGACATCAGTACCTTCTACAACTTTCAGATCTACACTAGTTCCATCTGTGGCTTAAAGGAGTTAGTGTTACAAAGATACTGACGCCGTCAGTGACTTTGAGAGTTGGTGTGATAGTGAGATATGCTTACCATCTGTGGCTTTTAGGAGTAGGTTTGACAAAGAGACACCAGTGCCATCAACGACTTTCAGAATAGGTGTGACAAAGACACTGATACCATTCGTGACTTTGAGGACTACGTGTGACATAGAGACACTGACACCATTTGTGACTTTAAGGACTACATGTGACAGAAAGATAACAATACCATCTGTGACTTTGAGGAGTAAGTGTGACATTGTGTGTTAACATACACCAGTACGATCCGTGACTTTGAGGACTACATGTGACAGAAAGATACCAATACTATTCGTGACTTTGAGGAATACATGTGACATAGAGACACTGATACCATCCTTGGCTTTGTGGACTGCGTGTGACATACACTGATACCATCCGTGACTTTGTGGACTACGAGTGAAAGAAAGGTACCAGTACGAACCGTGACTTTGAGGACTACATGTGACAGAAAGATACCAATACTATTCGTGACTTTGAGGAATACATGTGACATAACACTGATACCATCCGTGACTTTGTGGACTGCATGTGACATACACTGATACCATCCGTGACTTTGTGGACTGCATGTGACATACACTGATACCATCCGTGACTTTGTGGACTGCATGTGACATACACTGATACCATCCGTGACTTTGTGGACTGCATGTGACATACACTGATACCATCCGTGACTTTGTGGACTGCATGTGACATACACTGATACCATCCGTGACTTTGTGGACTACGAGTGAAAGAAAGGTACCGATACTATTCATGACTTTGAGGACTGCATGTGACAGAAAGATACCAATACTATTCGTGACTTTGAGGAGTACATGTGACTTAGCGACACTGATACCTTTTGTGACTTTGAGGACTACGTGTGACATACACTGATATCATCCGTGACTTTGAGGACTACGTGTGACATACACTGATACCATCCGTGACTTTGAGGACTACGTGTGACATACACTGATACCATCCGTGACTTTGAGGACTACGTGTGACATACACTGATATCATCCGTGACTTTGAGGACTACGTGTGAAAAGAGTGTTAACGTACATTGTTACCGTTGAGGAATATATGTGACAAGAGAGACTCAGATACCACCCGTGACTTTGAGGAGTAAGTGTTACAGATTGTGTTTACATAAACAGATACCATACATGGACTTTGAAGAGTAAGTATGAGAAATTGTGTTACCGTATACCGTTACCATCTGTGACTGTAACGAGTATGTGTGACAAAGTGGCACCATTACCGTCTGTTACTTCAGGAAAATGTGTGACAGTGTGTGTAAACATACGCTGATACCATACGTGACTTTGAGTGAAAACAGGTGTGTCAGGGAGACACACCTATACCATCCTATCATTTTGAAGAAATTCTTGTAATAGTGTGTGCTGAATATTTTGTTGATATGAGATTGTTTGTCGTCTGTGGTGAATGCTTTGTTGTTATGAGGATTGTGTGGTGAATATTTTGTTGTTATAAGCCGTATTGGTGTGACGATGTGTCTTGAAATACGACTATAGTTCTGAAACATGTACATGTATGTGTGTGTGTGTGTGTGTGCGTGTGTGTGTGTGTGTGTGTGTGTGTTTGGGAATGTATGACAAATTGTGTCGTTGCTGTCACAAGTGTGTTTGATCACGCTTGATGAATAGACTGTCATTTGAAAACCGTGACCTTACGTTGGATGATGTGTTGTCAGTGACCTGTGTGATTTTACAGAGGGTAGGGAGAATGACGTCTGCTAGTTCGGTCTTATTTACGAGTTAAAGAGGATACAGATCGTGAAACAGAAAATTGGTTAGTAGAATGAAACGTGAAGGATAATATCAAAATCTTACGTGGAACAGGTAACTGGTTGAAATAGTGGAACATTAATGGGAATATTAGTCTAATGTAAACTAGAAAAAAAATTGGTAAATATAGTGAAAAATTAAAAGTAATATTAGTTAAATGTGGGATACAGAATTGGTCAAAATAATCAAACATTAGAGGGTAATATTACAGGAACGGGTATTTTCCGTTTGCTCATCCAATTTTATCAAAATTCTGTGGACCCTCACCTCTCTAAAAGAAATGTTTCATTCAGAAAAACAAATCAGATTACATCTATATGCAGCAATCAAAATGGACACCTAGATACACCTCAGAGTGATCTGTTGTACCTTTGCTTTCCTTGTTCTACAATAATTTTCTGTTTTGAAAAATCGGCCCGAAATCATACCGATAAAAGCTTCAAATTGATTTTCCAACATAGAAATCATACGGTTTTCCTGTATTTCTTCTTTTTCGTCTTGATTTTTTGTTCATATAAATGAAAAGTTAGGAATCTGTTACCTTTTGACACACACACACACATGTATATATATGCATGTATCTATCTATATATATGTTATATACATATCGTGATTCGACTATACACGTTGTCTTTTCCAGTGCAGAAGTCTGATATGTTCTAATCAGTGCCAGTGATAAAATGACAGTAAATCTTTCAGTATAGGATATTTGATAGATTTTGATCATTGGAAAAGATGTTTTTAATTCATCCAATGTGGAAAATAGATTTTGGACATTTGAAAATTGGTTGTAGACCTTTCATTGTAGAAATCTGCAATCACTTAGATCAGTGTCCAAAATCTGACGCTTTAAGATCAGAGTAAAAGTGAATAACAAAAATAAAGCCATCTCTTTCGGTGTAGAAAATCTGATAGGTTTTGAATATTGGAAAACTGATCGAAAATCTCTCAGAGACTAGGAAATCTTGAAGGTTTTTGGTCAGTTACAATGTTCAGTGTTGAATTAAAGTGAAATGTTTGGTCGGGTATGAACATTCAAAAATTGATTGAAAGTCTTTGAGAGTCAGACCTGTGATTTGTTTTAGGGTTTTGTTTAGTCAAATTTATTGCTGTTGAACTGTAATGAAAATTGAACGTTGGAACGTCTTATTGTTTGAACGTTTCCTAAGAGTTGTATGTATATTTGACATTAAAAGGTTTGATCAATCAAAACGTTTATTCTGAATTTACAGTGTATTGAAAGTCATTCAGAATATAAAAAAATTATGTATCCTAGTTTGTTTTTGTTTGTTTGTTTGTTTGTTTTATTAGCCCAAACATTAACCGTTTAGCCATAATGAAAACATTGATTGAGATATTCAACTCTGAAAATATGATTGAAAGTCTTTGAGTGTCCAAACGCTGACATGTCTGTTTAGTGGGTTCTGTTTTAATGGAAATAAATTGCTAATGAGACACAGTAGAAAATATTCTGGTAAGGATTTTAAAGATCGAAGAATTGTTGGCAAGTCTTCATAAATATAAACACATGTATTCTATGTTTTGTTCAATCAAAACATTAATTGCTACGCCATAGTTAACATTCTTATTCTAAAAATGTAAACTGTGATATTGATGTCCAAACACTTGCATGTTTTAGGGAGTAGTTATTGTCAAAACATTACCAGTCCGAAGCTTTGATGGCGGATTTAAACTTTGCAAACTTAATCCAGAGTTAGATGCAAGTCTGTATATCTTAGGTTTTTGTTCAGTCAGAAAGTTACTATCGAGCCAGATTATACATTCTGATAGCAGTTTGAGCATTAGAAAATTGGACACATCTCTCAGAATCAAAATTCGTTTGTTTTAGGACGTTCAGGTTTGGGTTATTGGGCGTTTTACAGTCACACTTTTTACTGTTGATTCTCTGTGAAACATCTTATACATGGGTCATGAACAATGGACAATTGTTTCAGAATCTCTCTGATTCAAATCTGTCATATATTTCAGATGTTGTTCTTTATCCAGTGCTAGCTTGAGCCATAATAGAAAATGTGATGGAGGTTTTGGATCGTTGTCAACTTTTGATTGTTTGTCTGTCGTTGTCTTATAGATATGTACAGATTTTATCAATCAAAATATTTCATGTTGCTAAACTGAAATTTCTTAAAGGAGTTTTAAACGGTTTAAAAATCTTTCAGAGTCTAAAAACTCTGCCTTATTTTACCGGGGGGTGGGGATGGAGTAGGGGCGGAAAGGGATTTGTTTTTGTTGTTGTTGTTGTTGTTGTTGTTGTCGTCGATGCTCTTGGTGTTGGTGTTGTTGCTGTTGGTGTTGATGTCGTTGTTGTTGTTTGTTTTGGTTTTGGTTGTTTTTTTGTTTTGTTTTGTTTTTTCGTTCGTTCTTTCATTCGTTCTTCGTTCGTTTCTTTTTTTGTTTGGTTTTCTGTTTGTTTGGTTGGTTGGTTGGTTGGTTGGGGTTTTTTGTTGTTTTTTGTATTGTTTTTTGGTTGGCTTTCATGTTTGTTCCTTTGTTTGTTTCTTTGTTTGTTGTTTTCTCACTCAAAACGTTAGGCCACCGTGAAAAGGATGGCAGGCATTTCGAACAGTGAAATGATACATGGGAGCTATGTTTTGTTAATAATAGTGAAGACTTTGTTTATAAACGTAATGAATGGAAAGTCGGGTGTTTGACAGATGAATCAAAATGGTCCTTGTTGCATCACTATGATTGTTGTACTTACAAAACAACAGCATGACTGCTACATAGGCAGTGTGTTGGCACATGTATCCATACCATGTAACAGATGAAGCATATTCTGTGTGTGTGTGTATCTGTCTGTGTGCGTGTGTGTGTGTGTCTGTTTGTCTCTGTGTGTGTGTGTGTGTCAGTCTGTCTGTGTGTGTGATTGTTGAGGTGTTTATATGTGTGTGTGTATGTCTGTGTGCGTGTGCGTGTGTGTGTGTGTGTGTGTAAGTGTGATTGTTGAGAGGGTGTTTATAAGTGTGTGTGTATGTCTGTGTGCGTGTGTGTGTAAGTGTGATTGTTGAGAGAGTGTTTATAAGTGTGACTGTTGAGAGGGTGTTTACAAGTGTGTGAGTGTGTGTGTGTGTGTGTGTGTGTGTGTGTGTGTGTGTGTGTGTGTGTTTGTGTGTGTGTGTGTGTGTTTTGATTGTTGATAGGGTGTTTATAAGTGCTAACGTGTGTGTGTGTATGTGTCTGTGTGTGTAAGAGTGATTGTTAAGAGGGTGTTTACAAGTGTTTGTGTGTGTATGTGTGTGTTTTGATCGTTGAGAGGATGCGCGCGCGCGGTGTGTGTGTGTGTGTGTGTGTGTGTGAAGTGGTTGGATAAATTTGGCAGTGTTTTACTTGTTTCTGTTTTATTTCATTTTTATCGCTTGTTCCATTCTTTTATCAGATCTCATTAAAAACTGGGGCGATGTATGGCTCTGTACTTTTCATGATGTTGTACTGTTGCTTGGTTTGTCTGAATGGGTGAGAGAGAGAGAGAGAGAGAGAGAGAGAGAGAGAGAGAGTTTACGTCTGTGTGAGTGTGTTCGTATCTGTGTCTGTGTGTCTCTCTGCATGTCTGTATGTGTCTGTCCGTCTGACTGCCTTTCTGCAACAGGGAGGGGGATGAAACCAGCCCTCGAACAGCTGATCTAAGAGTGCTACCACCTCACTCCCCTACGACCCAGCTTAGCGGTTATGGGAATATGTGCACTTCTCCTTCTCTTCCTCCTCTACCTCTTTCTCCTTCTCCTCCTTCTTCTTCTTTCTTTCTTTCTTTTTCTTTCTTCTTTTTGTTGTTGTTTTTCTTCTTCTTTTTTTTCTTCTTTTTCTTCTTCTTCTTTTTCTTCTTTCTTTTTCTTCTTCTTCTTCTTCGCATTCTTCTTCGCATTCTTCTTCTCCGCATTCTTATTCTTCTTTTTCGCATTCTTCGCATGCTTCTTCTTCTTCGCATTCTTCGCATTCTTCTTCCTCTTCTTCTTCTTCCTCTTCTTCTTCGCATTCTTCTTCCTCTTCTTCTTCTTCCTCTTCTTCTTCGCATTCTTCTTCTCTTCGCATTCTTCTTCGCATTCTTCTTCTTCTTCGCATTCTTCGCATTCTTCTTCTTCGCATTCTTCTTCACATTCTTCTTCTTCACATTCTTCGCATTCTTCTTCTTCGCATTCTTCTTCTTCGCATTCTTCGCATTCTTCTTCTTCTTCGCATTCTTCTTCTTCGCATTCTTCTTCTTCGCATTCTTCACATTCTTCTTCTTTGCATTCTTCTTCTTTGCATTCTTCTTCTTCGCATTCTTCTTCTTCTTCTTCGCATTCTTCTTCTTCTTCGCATTCTTCTTCTTCTTCGCATTCTTCTTCTTCTTCTTCGCATTCTTCTTCTTCGCATTCTTCGCATTCTTCTTTGCATTCTTCTTCTTCGCATTCTTCTTCTTCGCATTCTTCTTTGCATCTTCTTCTTCGCATTCTTCTTCGCATCCTTCTTCGCATTCTTCTTCGCATTCTTCTTCGCATTCTTCGCATTCTTCTTCTTCGCATTCTTCTTCGCATTCTTCGCATTCTTCTTTGCATTCTTCTTCTTCGCATTCTTCTTCTTCGCATTCTTCTTCGTATCCTTCTTCTTCGCATTCTTCTTCGTTCCATTCTTCTTCGCATTCTCTTCTCTTCGCATTCTTCTTCTTCGCATTCTTCCTTCGCATTCTTCTTCTTTGCATTCTTCTTCGTATCCTTCTTCTTCGCATTTCCTTCTTCTTCGCATTCTTCTTCGCATTCTTCTTCTTCGCATTCTTCTTCGTATCCTTCTTCTTCGCATTCTTCTTCTTCGCATTCTTCTTCTTCGCATTCTTCTTCTTCGCATTCTTCTTCTTCGCATTCTTCTTTGCATTCTTCTTCTTCGCATTCTTCTTCGCATTCTTCTTCTTCGCATTCTTCTTCGCATTCTTCTTCTTCGCATTCTTCTTCGTATCCTTCTTCTTCGCATTCTTCTTCGCATTCTTCTTCTTCGCATTCTTCATTCTTCTTCTGCATTCTTCTTTTCTTCGCATTCTTCTTCTTCGCATTCTTCTTCTTCGCATTCTTCTTCTTGCATTCTTCTTCTTCTTCTTGCATTTCTTCTTCTTCGCATTCTTCTTCTTCGCATTCTTCTTCTTCGCATTCTTCTCTCGCATCCTTCTTCTTCGCATTCTTCTTCTTCGCATTCTTCTTCTTCGCATTCTTCTTCTTCGCATTCTTCTTCTTCGCATTCTTCTTCGCATCCTTCTTCTTCGCATTCTTCTTCTTCGCATTCTTCTTCGCATCCTTCTTCGCATCCTTCTTCTTCGCATTCTTCGCATTCTTCTTCGCATTCTTCTTCTTCGCATTCTTCTTCTTCGCATTCTTCGCATTCTTCTTCTTCTTTTTCATCATCATCATCAGCTTCATCTTCATCTTTTTCTTCTTCTTCTTCTTCTTCTTCTTCCTCTTCTTCTTCTTCTTCGCATTCTTCGCATTCTTCGCATTCTTCTTCTTCGCATTCTTCTTCTTCTTCTTCGCATTCTTCTTCGCATTCTTCTTCTTTTTCTTCATCTTCTTTTGTTCCATAAATTAATGTTGTAATCGTCGACACAGAAGTAATCTTCCCACATTCCTGCCTGATGTCCTGGGTTTGAGTGACACGTGAAGTGTTGGTTGTGTGCATTGGCTGTAGTATGCCCAGCTGTCAGTTGGTACCTTACCCTTTTCGGGGTTTGGAAAACGTAAAACTTCAATTTCAGTTTCTCATGACCACGTCTCCGCGCTCGGAACGAAATTCCATATGCTCTAATGTCACAGGTGCTATGTGTATGGTAATCATAGCACAAGCCTTAAGCCTGCACATAAACCCATGAGCTGGCCAGGTCCTGAGGTCCTACCTAGACTATGTTTTACCTAGTCTATGTTTTATACTGGCATTGTATCAGCCTATCATGGGAATAATCTTGGTTACATGTAAATGACATGTGTATCTGTGTGTATGTTATCTTCAAAAAAAGGAACACACACACACACCACACACACACACACAAAACACACACACACACATACACACACACACACATATACACACATATGTATACTATATATATGTGTGTGTGATTGTGCGTGTGTGATGAAGGGGGAAGAAGGGAGGTAACCCCGAACCGAAGTTGGTTAAGGTTTAGGGGATATAGTTGTGCAAGGTCGGAGGCAGAGCGAGGACTCTTCCACTCGAACACACATAAAGCCAGGACGGTGGTTCCCAAACTTTATTTACATGTGTACGAGTTCTCGCCAAAGTACATCTTCATGGTAAGAGATGAAGACTAAGAAGACATTGAAGAAGACATGAAGAAGACATTGAAGAAGACATTGAAGAAGACATTGAAGAAGACATTGAAGAAGACATGAAGAAGACATTGAAGAAGACATGAAGAAGAAGACAGTGCTGCAGTGACAGCAGTCTAACAGCATGAGGTTGGTCACTTCTGGTGAGAGTGGCGGCAAGAGATCGTGTGCTATTGTTTTGTTATTTTGTTTGTTTGGAGTGGTTAACGTCCGCACCCACATAAGCGATACGGCAGACGAGACTAGTGTGCTATGTTCTGTTCTGTTCTGTAGGTTTTAAAGTCCTACCACTCTCAGAGTATACGAGGACTAGCGAAAAAATTGCTCAAAGAAGCCTTTAAAAATTTTAGTAGCATTGTGAGATACCGATGCTTTATTCGGTTCTCTTTCGTGATCCAAGCATGATTGATGGATGACTAGTGTGTTAGTTCAGTTCAGTTCTGTAAGTTTTAAAGTCCTACTACTCTCAGAGTATATGAGGACTAGCGAAGAAATTGTTTATAGAAGCCTTAAAAAAATGTTGTGCATTGTGAGAAACCGATGCTTTATTCGGTTCTCCTGATCCACCGTATTTTAAGTGTATGGATGGATGGGATCATATAAAAAGTGTGCTATGACGCGCCTTGTTGATTTATATTCTTTGGGAACAAAGCGCGATGTTCATACTATCAATACTTTCAGATGAGAAGATCTGATTGGTTGTGGAAACAACCAACCTACACAATGAACACTTGGTGTGTACTTAACGCAGCGCTTCGGTACACACAACTGGCGCACTGTTTATTGTTCGGCGATTTCGCGGGCGGCTACGTACTGGCTATTACTCCGCAAACACCGAAGGGCAGCGTGGAACAAAGACAGTCTACCCTGGGCTCCATACAACCGCAATATAACCTGCGGTCATTGTCTGGGTTTCCGTGGGCTACGTACTGGCTATTAATACGGCGTTTGTTTTACAATGTGCTGAAGGCGGCATAGATTAAAGACGGTCCCCTCTAGGTTCTGTAGGACTACAACGTAACACTGTGTGTAACAGACTGAAGATGACGACAAAATCTGTCACAGGCCCTGCATAATATATTGGTTAGATCTTTCAAATGTTCAATGCGTAGCTATGGGTAGGCAGAGGCTGTAAAATAAAAGTTTAATTTGGCTGAGAGAACGCAATTTAACTATATGACAAGATTCATCTTACGACAGTCCCTAATCGTTATCACGCTGGGACGTTAATACCATTGAAGAAGAAGAGAACGCAAGGCGGTTTTGATCTAGGCAAGCACACTACACTGTGTTGCCCCTTTTAGCGTTGTAGGTAAGATCGTAACAGAGCAAGGCACTCTGTTACACACACACACACACACACACACACACACACACACACACACACACACACACACACACACACACACAAACACACACACACATATATATATATACATATATATATATACATATACATATGATATATATATAATTATATATATGTTAAATAAATAATCAAAAGTCTGAATCACATCAGAGCTAGCTATTCTGTATAAACTCATCTAACATGACAGAAAGGCACACATACCCCCCCCCCCCCCCCCACTCAATGCACAAAGCCTCAGCTGTCTATCAACTAGGTGAAGACAATATTTTCTTAATCATAGCCCCGTCAATTAGCTTGGTCAGTAAATGTAAAGAAGCAAGGGAGAGAAGAGAAGCCCATATACAATAGGCCCGAGGAAAACTGAGGTGTCTGCCATCTTAGTGTCACTGAGGTGTCATCATCTTTCTGTCCATGGCTTAAGGAATGATCTGACGAAGCTCTTAATCTCCCTGTAGCTAGTGATGCTTGTTAACGCCTTATCGGTATATTTAGTCGTATCGGTATGAAAGCAGGTGTGTTCTAGCCCACACATCCAACTAACAACTACCCAGGAGCATTTAGTGTTGGCCTTGTGTATTTCTGGAGTCTCAGTTGTGAATTCTTGACAAGATGGGCTAAGAAAGAAGAGTACAGACCGGATCCTGTTACATGGTTTTCATCACTGGCACCAGTGGTCAGCCAGCACACAAAGACAGGTAAAAATTAATACATTCCACGTGATGTTTCATAGATGCATTCTTTCCGGTTTAGAAACATCACAAATCTACTCATATCAAATGAATTGAAAAGATATTTTCTTTAGTGTGCATGAGACTGAAACAAGATTGTCGACCGAAATGATGAAATGGCTGCAAATAATTTGTTGGGGGTGCAGAAAAATGTAGCACCGTCCACTGTTAAAACAAACGAAACCAAAAATGGTCGACATAAGGAGGCCGAACTGTAACAAGCAATTTTCAAAAAAGTGCATTTATAGCTTAATCGTGACCTTTTACTCTTCATTATGTGAACATCTATTATCTTCCGAGACAATATGTTGAAACGTTCAGCTTTAGATTTCGTAGATATTGTTGTGTATGCCGTTTTGAACAAAATATACCGATACAGCTAAGTATACCGAGAAGGCGTTAGCAGACAGAGTTGTCTGGTTGGTCTTCCTGGGATCCTCTTTTCGCCTTCAACTTAACAACTCTCTTGCTTCCCTGGTATCCCTCACTGAGTGGGGAACCAGTGAAGGACTGTTTTTCTGCTTCTTCTGACTTGCTTGGTCACTGGGACAGCTTGTCGCTCTCCAGGCTCTCAGAGCACAGAGGACATCTGAGAGGAGGACTGCTTCATGGTATGAGTCATCTGTTGTATGTCATGATTGTTTGGGATCCTTTCCACCACGTGTCACTTGCAGTGTTAGTGCATATTGAATTATTCTGGGCGAGGAGATATTGTCTTAGGAAAGTGAAACTGATACTGAAGTATCACCAGTCTGTGCCACGCAAGCAGCTTCCATGACTAGTGATACACACGACACATGCAAGCGGGTGGTCTTCCTATCATGATGCCAGGCCCTGGAGACGTGACCAAATCCTTCCAGCAAGTCAGAAGAATCAAAAGAATTGTCCTCCCGTGGATGTCCGCTTACTGTGGAATCGTTACTGTTATTGTTGTTTAAAGCCCAGCCGACTGCGTAGAGCATATCAGGGCTATACTGTGGGATACTAGGAAATGAGACGGTAGATAAATTCACGAAAAGAAGAATAGCAACCAGACAGCATAGTCAGCTACAGCGAAAAGAGGAGCATCATCAGATCACTCCTAAAGCCACTAACAGAAACGGACGACGACCTGTCCAGAGAGCAGCAAGTGGTCCTGTGAGACTCCACACAGGCTCCACAAGTTCACATTGACGCCTTCACCGACATGCCCCAGCAGTCAAGACGACCAAACAACTGAACACATGTTACAGTGGTGTCGATCTGTCAAGTGGAGTGACAGGAGACATGGCCAAGTAATCTCCTTTAACCCTTTGAATCCCGCACCCTGTACACCAACTGCAAAAACTGAACCTCTGACTCCCTCACCCTGGTGGATAGGGTGAGGGAGTCAGAGGGTTAAGTTTTTGCTTTGCTAGCATGGTTGACAACACATGAGGCTGGTGGACAGGGTGCGGGAGTCAAAGGGCTAAACACCAAGCTTCACGACAGCAAAACGGCTACAGTCATCACCATAATATATGACCTGACCATGCAGACGGTGAACAGAAAAAGAAAAATTAAGGAGAGACTCTTTTGTCCATTTAAGCGAAATTTAGCAGCGGCTGACACAAAGAACTGACTAAATACTATTGTAGGCCCACTATGTCACTGTTTTTACCCATCAGACAACACGAATCTATTGACTCCGCCAGTCACTGTGATGTAGTGGTTAGCGCAAAGGACTATCGATTGGAAAGTTGTGGATTCGAATCCCCATTCCCTTTCAAACTCACTATGGGATTTTTCGGCCCCAACCAGCTCCTACCCAGGGTTGAGCGTGCTGTGGGCTCACTGGGAGGATTGAAAACCACACAGTCGAGTCTCATCCATTCACTTATGTCTCTTTGAGGTTGTTCCTCAAATTTCCTGACCAACACCTCAGGTGTTTGTATCTCTCGGGCCTGGTTATCAGCAGGATATATTATGATAGTAAGCGTAGAGTACAGCCCTGTCACGCAGTCTCAATCCCAGATGGAACTCGTAAGCATCATAATTATCAGCAGCAGTAGCAGCATGAGCAGCATAGCAATGTAAAAACTGTGCCAGCTTCCGTGACCATCAAGATGACGTAGAAAATGGGATCAAAATACAAAACAAGAGAGCACAAAGGAAACTGCCAAAGTGCGATGATCCTACAGAAAAAAAAAATGAATAAAACGAACAATTCTATCCGTGCATTAACCTTTTGACTCCCGCACCCTATCTTCCAACTGCAAAAACTTAACCCTTTGATTCCCTCACCCTATCCACCAGCTTCCTGCAGGAAGCTGGTGGATAGGGTGAGGGAATCAAAGGGTTAAGATTTTGCTCTGCTGGCATGGTTGGCATTGCAAGATGCTGGTAGACAGGGTGCGGGAGTCAAAGGGTTAAAGCGTCATCTTTTGATATAGTTCGTGTCATTTCTCATCAATGCCTTCATGACAACGTCATCTCATTATTCAGAGAGAAAAAAATATTCTTCCTAGACCAGAGGAAATGATTGTTGCGTAAAACTTAAGAGAACAGCTCCTTTGTCCATTAAATATTTCAGGTCGAAAAAAAATGTCAGTTCTGCATGATTTTACCAAAGATTTGGCGAGTCTAAGGTTGTGTGTGTGTGTGTGTGTGTGTGTGTGTGTGTCTGTGTGTCTGTGTGTCTGTGTGTGTGTCTGTGTGTGTGCGTGTGTGTGTGTGTGTGTGTGCGTGGTGTGTGTGTGTGTGTGTGCTTTTGTGTTGTGTGTGAGTGTGTGTGTGAGTGTATGTGTTTGTGGGTGTGTGTGAGTGTGGTGTGTGTGTGTGTGTGTGTGTGTGTGTGTGTGTGTGTGTGTGTGTGTGTGTGTGTGTGTGTGTGTGTGTGTGGTTAACATTAATAGGTTCACTGTAATATTCATTCAGAGACTGAGAGGCTGGTGGAAGGAGAAACAGGAGAGACAGACAGACAGACAGACAGACAGAGGGAGGAAGGGAGGGAGGTTGTTCTCAGGAGTAGCCCAATACCCAGACAGATAAAGATAATTATGATAGAATGGGATGAATACGAAATACACAAAAAGAGATGAACGAGAAACAAGAAATAGAACAGACAGACAGACAGACAGAAAGAGAAGACAGAGAGGTTGATTGTTTAAATGTGC
>CM060310.1:90126021-90151021 GCA_030674185.1 Monoplex corrugatus | reverse complement strand
TTGATACAAATGAAACTGAAACCAATTCCACCGTTGAACAGCGTCTGCTAAGTGCTATCCCTATAATAGCGTTGCAAAACAAATCGGATTTTCCCGAAACAAATCTCAGTTTTTGCGCATTTACTAGGCCTATAGCCTATCACAATCACAACTCTGGAGGAGAAAGTAATTATATATGTATGCACAGTGCAGTTCATGTCTACACCTTCCCCTACAAAGTGTGTAAAAGTTGTGTACTTTGAGCGGTATAAATCTCTATCATATCCGTATCACTGCGATTTACGTCCGTCTTCCACCATCGTGATCATGACCGTGACGGTCATGATGATGACCACCATCCGCGACCATTGCGTATCGTCCATTGATTGCAAGGACTGAAGGAGTTTCAACTTGCCGCGCTCGCACAAGAAGCTGAAAGACCCCAGATAACTATATCAAAAAATAAACCAACTGATAAATTATTGTATATTATGAGTTCTCCATTGAGAAGCTGAATAACGCACTTTTATCTCTTCGCTCCAGAACCTCCTCGACGATAGCCTGAAAAGGCTCCTGCAGCGTAATTATCCAGATCCAGACCTCACCTGTAAACCCTGCTCTAGCGGACTGGCCGACCTAAAAATAGACTGTGCAGATGACAGTTGCCCGGATAACCTCTTTCCCATGGACAGACTCCAGACGCATGCTGTCAACACAGAACAAAGAAACCGAAAGTGGAACTGATAACCACACAGGATGTGACGCAGAAACTAAACAATAGAAAGAAGTCACAGAATTTGGTTGGCTGTCACTGCAGCCAAAAGGCAAACTGAAAATAATGACAGTACCGGTAATAAAAATAATAATGATAATTTCATGAAAACTACATACATACATACATACATACATACATGTATACATACATACATACATACATACATACATACATACATACATACATATATACATACATACATACACACATACATACATACATACATACATACATACATACGCGTTGAGCATTTTATGGAAAGGCGTTTATTCATGTAATAATAATAATACATACATACATACAAATGTACATATGTATATACATATATTAGTTCGAGATTTTCATCTTCTCACTGTATTTTTTTAAAGTATATTTTCAAGTCAGGGTAAAGAAAATTTGAGTAAATGATGCAACTTTGCATAAACAAGGACACCATATGTAACTGTATTAATTAAATGATTGATAAGACAGAATAAGCCATAGAATGGATACCATATCTGTCAAGTACATCACAATACACCTATTTCCACCTACCCACCCCCACCCCTACCATCCTCCATTGCTTGTGGAGTCGAACCTGGGGTGCCCTTCTCCGACATTAAACTATCTTTCTTACTGTCCCATCTTAACATAATTGTTAATCTGTTATGTGAGATTAGGTAAATTCCCATTCTCTCACTTTCCCTGGATGGTTATCTATGTAAGCCATGTCATCTCGGATGGGTATGTGTTGACAGTTTCAGTTTCAGTTTCTCAAGACGACGTATCCACGCTCGGAACGAATTCCATATGCACGAGTGACTAATGTCACACATGTCATGTGCATGGTGATCATGGCACAAGCTTCAAGCCTGCACATAAACCGCATGAGTTGGCCAGGTCCTGAGGCCCTACCTAGCCTATGTTTTACCCAGTCTATAGCTTATATTTGTAGTGTATCAGCCTATCATTGGAATAATATTGGTTACATATAAATGACACGTGTATTTATCTTATCTTCAAAAAAAATCATATATGTTAAGTAAATAAATAAATAAAGGTCTCTGAATCACAACACAACTAGCTATTCTGTATAAACTCGTATTTTTATTATTTGTGAGTGAGGTTTACTATGAGCAGAGTAGGCTAATCTTCTGTCTTGGAGTTCTTTTCCAATTCTGACCTCTGGTATGACCGGGATGGTCCGTAAGTCATCTCAGATCATGACTTTGTTTCTGGTTCGAGTAAATTTGTGCCTCTGGCAAGAGAAAGTGGCTAATGTAGTAAAACTTGACTGAATAGAATCTCACTGCCACACCCCCTTTCAGTACGCCAGTCGAAGATGTAATCAAAATCAGATACAATGCACAGTTACATCAAATAATTACATTAAATACTTTTGGGGTGGGTGGGGGTGCTATGCATGGAGTAAGAAAAAGGCCTCTCATGCAGTCTCAGGGTAAGGGGCAACATGATTGAAACCTACAAGTTCACACACGAGTTGTACAACGTGAAAAGTCCTCTTGTCCTGGAAAACAGTGCTAAGCAGACCCGTGGGCACAGTCTAAAGCTCAAGAAAGGGAGTTGCAATAGTTCGCTGCGCCAGCACTTTTTCCTCTATCGAGTGGTGAATCCCTGAAACGCGCTCCCAAAAAAAGTAGTCAACGCACCATCTCTTGACAGCTTCAAGGCCAGTCTGGATCGCCATTGGGCAGACCGCATGTATCTGATTAGGTAGACTTTCAGACGGTTGCGCCATCAATACCCACGCAAGAAGTTTTTCAACTGTATGAATGACCAAGTTTTTTTTCGTGAAAAAGACCAGACTAAAGGCTGAATAGCCTAAACCAGTCTGCAGCGGTATGGTATGGTATGGTATGGTATGGTATGGTATGGTATGGTATGGTATGGTATGGTATGGTATGGTATGGTATGTGTATGGTATGGTATGGTATGGTATGGTATGGTATGGTATGGTATGGTATGGTATGGTATGGTATGGTATGGTATGGTATGGTAAGAATCAGGCCTATACGATACAAACTAGAGTCAATGGCACATGGTAATAATTATAATATCTATTAAGATAACTGAAACTGTGGAGTTTTAAAATGGTGCAAATGCTGTGGAGGAATCATAAACTTGATGAAAGGTTGTTATTATCACTTAAAAACCGCTTTTGTTATTACTCGCGGATAATAACTAGCCTATCACTTTGGAATCCGTCTTGCAGCTTTGCTGACTAAGAAAAGCTTGATTTGACTAAATTAGTTCTTGGAACAGTATGCCGGAGGATAATTGATTGAGATGAAAATAAACAGTTCAAAAGGCCGACCTGACAGTGTTCTCCCCCTCCCTGCCCCCATTCCCATCCGCCCACATTCCTTTGTTACCAAGAAGTTAGTTTCCGGATACAATTTGCAATTATGGAGTGTAACCTCAACGACAGAAAAAACATTTTACCCAATCAGATACGGTGTAGAAGACATGTGACTTCTGTGACCACAAACCCACGCGCGAGACCAGTCTATTATTATTGTCATTGTCCTGCCGGCATTTTACGGTGTTTGAAACGTGGTGTGGCTGACGCTGAGTTTTATTCGAGGCCAGTGCGATACATTATTCACAGAAAGCTATTTCTGAGGAGAAGGTAAGTTCCCGACCATTCAAGTAAGTCTTGAATTTATAACATCAAAAGCCTTTTCTGACAAACTAAAGTTATGAAAGCAATGAAGAATGTTTTTCTCCCTGGGTGTAGTGACCGAAATCGCGATCATGTACGCCCTCAGTATCTGTTGGATAATATCGTAGACATTAGAATCCAGGTGATAGGCATAGTTGACGATATAGTGTGGATTTTGTTGTTATTTAGATAATTCCACGGTGTTGCAGTGCGTTGGAAGAATAAATTTTTCAAAGCTTAGGACTAGGTCCTATCCGTTTTGCAGATTCGTAATACGTGTTATTTCAACGTCGGTTGTTCTGTCACTGTTAGACTGTAAATGGGTCTGACCAAAAGAAGAACAAAGATTTTTATTTTATAGAGCATGGAGGCCCATGACACAAATGTATCGTGGCCTTAATAACTCAATACTACATCATGGAGCACTACATCATGGAGCAGGTTGTTCCACGACTCTCAACAGGAAAGAAAACTGCTGATAACAGTGATATTAGGTACTGCAGTGTGACTGCTGTTGTTTGTGTCCTCGTTGGCGTGAAGGAGGTGGTTTGAACTTGCTGTTGATGTTCACAGCATTAAACCAGTGTTGTAATTGTGTAGGCTTTTTCATAGAATTATGCATGGTCAAGCAAGCTTTGTAGAGAAATGATTCTTATGTTAAATCCAGGAATACTACTGTTTTTTAAGGCAGAGTATGCTGTGCAGATGCTGGAGCACTCACTTAACGTGTGAGAGATGCACAGATCAATATCCCACATCTCCACAGATTTCTTTCTTTGCCTGTTGGTGTTAGCTTATTTGTTATAATTAATATAAATGTAGAGCACTATGTTGACTAACACAGTGTTCATGGCTTCAACACTGAGGCCGACCACAGACATGGAAGTCCCCTTAGTACAACAGATAGGCACTGGACTTCTAAAGTCAGAGGTTACAGGTTCATATCTTGCTGGGAATGCACATTTTGGCCCTGTTACTGTGTTAGGTCAGTGGATTAGAGTGCCATGCTCATGTTGCTGATAACAAGGTGTTAAGTATTCAACCCAAGGATGGGCCGCAGTCAAGAGGGTAAATAGCTCAAATAGTAGAGTTCTCACTGGGTTGCAAAAATTACAGAGATCAATGTACGTTGATTTTAGGCATGCTGGCTGGCTGTGCTTACAGAAGTGCAGACTCATAATCTGACATCTTGGGTTCAGTCCCATGTTTGCTGCTTGTCTGAATGTTTCCATTGTTCTAGTGGTGTCGGCGTATTTTTTCACAGGTCCATCTCCCCCATTCCCATTTCACAGGTCTTGTCTCCCTATCCCCATTTCACAGGTCCGTCTTCCCCATCCCATTTCACAGGTCGTCTCCCATCCATTTTACAGGTCCGTCTCCCTCATCTCCATTTCACAGGTCTGTCTCCCCCATCCCATTTCACAGGTCTGTCTTCCCCATCCCATTTCACAGGTCTGTCTCCCCCATCCCTATTTCACAGTCTGTCTCCCCATCCCATTTCACAGGTCTGTCTCCCCCATCCCCATTTCACTGGTCTGTCTCCCCTATCCCATTTCACAGGTCTGTCTCCCCCATCCCCATTTCACAGGTCTGTCTCCCCCATCCCCATTTCACTGGTCTGTCTCCCCATCCCATTTCACAGGTCTGTCTCCCCCATCCCCATTTCACAGGTCTGTCTCCCCCATCCCCATTTCACAGGTCTGTCTCCCCTATCCCCATTTCACAGGTCCGTCTCCCCCATCCCCATTTCACTGGTCTGTCTCCCCCATCCCCATTTCAAGTTCATGACAGTGTGTAGGGTCTGTGCAGGCTCAGGATGTCAGATAAATGTTTTTGGTTTTGGGTGAGCACATATGGAATTGATTTGTGATGAATCCCTTTTGAACAAACTCTAACCCTTTGACTCTTGCACACTGTCTCCCACACATTGTCAACCATGCTAGCAAAGCAAAAACTTTGGCTCCTTCTCCCCATTCACCAGCTTCTGGCAGGAAGCTGGTAGATAGGGTGAGGGAGTGAAAGGGTTGGGTTTTTTGAGGTTGGTGGACAGAGTTAGGAGTCAAAGGGTTAAACTCCAGACTCGTGCCAGGTTACTAGTTCCACATTCAAAAGTAGGAATATAATGTTCCCTCCCTTAGCAAGCACTCGCGATATGTGACCATGGGCCTAATTGACAGCCAACAAAAGACTACAGAGAGACCCAACTCACAACGGAACATTTCAGGTTTGATCAAGATCTAAGTCAAAACCAAGATTAGTGCCCGAAATAGTTGTAGACTAACAAAACCACTCTATTATGCGTCACATCATACATTTTTTTCCTAATTATTTATGTATTAATCACTTAACAGTTTTTATTCTGTATATTCTAATTTCTATACTTGTAGTTGGATCATTACTGAATAATAGTAGTGGTTATCATTTTATCTGTTATTACTTTAGATTTATTAACTCATGTGGTCACATTATGATTATAAATGTTAGTAATTTGTATACATGTTTCATTATAAGTGTTGTTATCACATGGTTTTAGATAAATTTTTTATAAATTAATTCATATGACCACTTTTTCATGTTTTGCTTTTTTTTTTTTACCTTTCAATGAACTGTCAGATTAAACAGCTTCTTCTTGTCATTGCAGCTGAATGCAGGATGGATGTCTCACGTGTGACCTGTGCCGTATGCAGAGAGGTGTTTAAAGAGCCTAAATTTCTAGTGGGGTGCTACCATACTTTCTGTAGGGCATGCATCGATCAACAGGCCAAAGTGCTGCAAACATCTCAATTTCGCTGCCCCATCTGCAGGAGTATTAGCACTCTTCCAGAGCTTGGAGCAGTCGCGTTAAAAGACAACTTTTATATGGAAGACATGCTGGAGGAAGCACGAATCATGATGAAGAAAAGGAAGTGCACTTTCCACACAGACAATGACATTGATCGTGTGTGCCTCAGGTGTAAAACACCTGCCTGTTCAGAGTGTTCTGAGCAAAATCATGGGAAGCATTCCAAGCGCAAGGTACTGCTGCTGTCTGAGGCAGAGGAAACCATGAGGTCCCAGGTGGTGCAGATTGATAAGTTTTTGACCATCAACCGACGAGAACTGCAGAGTGTGCAGACAAAGACTTCTGCGCTGTCTCGCCATGTAAGTCCTGTGTTTACCTTAAGACCTTTTTACACATTTTTTAAACAGAACTTTTTGTTTATTGCATTACTAGGGAAGCTCTGTGTGTGTTTGCGTTTGTGTGTGTAACAAGTGTGTGTCTGTGTGAGAAAGAGAGTTTGTGTATATACGTGTGTTTGTGTGTGTGAGAGAGAGAGTGTGTGTATGTGTGTGTGTGTGTAACAAGTGTGTGTGTGTGTGTGTGTGTGCATGTGTGTGTGTGTGAGAGAGAGTGTGTGTGTGTGTATGTGAGAGAGAGAGAGTGTGTGTGTGATAGAGAGGAGGACGGAGTCAGAGAGAGGAAAAAAATACATAAGCCAGCATTATCTTTTTGTTCAACTAAGAAAGCTTGCATTGTTGTATCATGATTTTTGGATCTTTATCATATTTTGAACACAGACTAGATTCAGTTGACTGCTGGGGTAGTTTAGTGTATCCTGTCTCTAACTAGTTCTGCGTGTTAACGTATAATATATACCCAGAGGGGTTCAACAGGTCTGTGTTGACCAGGAAGATTGGTAAAATCGCCAAACCTTTGCACGCCATACAATACCTTGCAGGATGGAAGCCTTCTGATTGCAACTCAACTTGGCAGATATGTCTGACATGTAGGAATTAATATTGACGCCTTGACTCCTGTAGATTTAGTAGGCCTGTAACTTTATGATGTAGACAAAATAAATTTGACAAGATAAATTCAGGGGAGACTATTGCAGACGGCTTCAAAGATGTGGTAGTATGGTACAGTTGCTTCCCTTGGACCAGTCCTGGCTCTTGCTTCCCTCCACTGTCCTGTAAAAATAGTATATCTGGGGAGGAGATGCTTTTTTCTTTTCTTTTTTTTTCTTTCTTTTTTTTTAATGTGATTAAAAAGGAATGAAATGGTTAACTCCATTAATTCATGAAAGTGAGGCCAAAACTTGTAGTTGGTTAAATTAGATTTTATGTTAAAGGAAAATATTACTGTGTTTGTGAATAAGATTGTTGGCATATTTTTTCATGTTTTAATTCACTTCTTGCATATAGTGTGTGTGTGTGTGTGTGTGTGTGCAAGATATGTAAGTCAACATGTGTGTGTCTGTGTTCTTATTTACTGACATTTTGGGGGGTGGGGGGGAGATGGGAACAGAAATGAATGTTCTCCTCTTAACACTTGTTCAAGCCAGGCTCTGTAGCCACCAAGGGTGTTTCAGGATGTGTATAAAGGTGTGTGTGTATGTACATGCAAACGTGTGATGTGCATGTGTGTGTGTGTTTGCTTAATTCTGCAAGTTTTTATTGTTCTCCTTGTGTTCTCATTTGATAACTTTCTGTTTTAATCAGTTATTGAACAAGCACAGTCATGTGTGTGTGCATGCTGTGTGTGTATTTAAGTATGTCTGTGTGTGTATTTAAGTGTGTGTGTGTGTGTATTTAAGTGTGTGTGTGTGTGTGTGTGTGTGTGTGTGTGTGTGTGTGTGTGTGTGTGTAAGAGTGATTGTGTGTGGGTGCAAGTAAAATGCAAAGATGATGTGATAGTATAGATTGCCTGGGACATTCTGTGGTATAGTTCATATTTTGCATCAAAGATGAATGGCCAGATTGCCATGGATGAAGTACATGGTAGCTTTCACTGGGTGGCCAGAGATTGCCAGGGTTGTAGTACATGGTATCTTTAATTGGGTGGCAAGAGATTGTCAGGGGTGTAGTACATGGTAGCTTACATTGGGTGGCCAGAGATTACCAGGTTGTACTACATGGTAGCTTACATTGGGTGGCAAGAGATTGCCAGGGGTGTAGTACATGGTAGCTTACATTGGGTGGCAAGAGATTGCCAGGGGTGTAGTACATGGTAGCTTACATTGGGTGGCCAGAGATTACCAGGGGTGTAGTACATGATAGCTTACATTGGGTGGCCAGAGATTACCAGGGGTGTAGTACATGGTAGCTTACATTGGGTGGCAAGAGATTGTCAGGGGTGTAGTACATGGTAGCTTACATTGGGTGGCAAGAGATTGTCAGGGGTGTAGTACATGGTAGCTTACATTGGGTGGCAGAGATTGTCAGGGGTGTAGTACATGGTAGCTTACATTGGGTGGCAAGAGATTGTCAGGGGTGTAGTAACGGTAGCTTACATTGGGTGGCAAGAGATCGTCAGGGGTGTAGTACATGGTAGCTTACATTGGGTGGCCAGAGATTGTCAGGGGTGTAGTACATGGTAGCTTTCATTGGGTGGCAAGAGATTGCCAGGAGTGTAGTAACGGTAGCTTTCATTGGGTGGCAAGAGATTGCCAGGCGTGTATTACATGGCAGATTGCAAAAATGTTATTGAGGTAATAAAGTCATTCCTATCCTTAACCTTGGTTGTCATTTTGAATCTCAGAAAAAGTTGCTTTCGTGGCTTTTGTGTTGTTACATTATCATAACTCCCCACTCACTGTAGTGTAACTAAAAAGCGTATCAGTGAGCTTGTCTTTAATGCAAGGAAGTGTTTAGTTATTTTCTGCTTCTCCTGTACTTAGACTCAATAGAATTTTATGGATGAATCTGTTCATTTGTCTTGATTTTTTTAAATCTAGCATTTTAAGAGAACATTGATTGAACTTTGAAGTGATTTGAACCACTAATGATCATAGGGTTTTTAATGTAAATATTATTACTGTATATATTCCACTGCTATAGTTTTTAAATGAACTAGGTTTAATCCCTACTGACCACCCCCATCCGTGTGGATACCGGGGGTTCTTCAGCATAAGTAGTATCCCCATCTTCTGGAAATTCTGTGCAAGAAATTTTCTTTTCTGCCACTCCCTTTGTTTCTGCCTTGCTCCTTTGCTTTCTGTCATTTCTTCCTATCATTTTCTGCCTTGCTGGTCCATTCACCTGTATGTGTTCAATAAAGTCTTGCGTACTTTTTCTTAGGATTGATAATTAGGTACATGTATTAAATGCCTTTTTGGCTCTAGGGAGGCGATATGCAGAAGCAATTTTTGGTAATTTTTGCCCGTTTTTATGTATGTTTTGGTGTCCTTATGTATGCTTAAATTTGTATTCAGTTGTGGTTTTTACATCCCTTGTGCGATAAATTGGACGGAATGGTCAACACCAGGGATATTCCTTAGATTATGTGCGCGAATGCATTGATATTAAATGATATGTGTACTTAAATTTCTTTCTTATTTTTTGTCTTTTGAAGTGGTTATAGCCCTGATATGGCTCTTTGCAGTCAGCTAGGCTTTAAACAACAATAACAATAATTTCCCTTAACCAGTTCACTTGTTACAGCCTCACTGTGAGTTATAAAATACGATATTTACCTTGTTGTCCTGTGAAGTTTCAGAAATAGTTTAGCTTTTCGTCTGTCTGTTCTTTAAAGGTGGTAGATGCTCTATCCATTTTAATTTTGAGAAGGGTGATATGATATGCCTGGTTCGTGTTGCTTTGAGAAGAATGGCTGGGTAAGCTCAGCTGGTTATTTTGAACAGGTGGGGGTGGGAGGAGGGGCGACAGGATCTCTTTGAGTTAAAATGTTATAAACATTTGAATGAAAAGTGTGTTGTTTTGAGAAGAATGACTGGGTAAGATGGATATTACTGGGTAAGGTGGATATTTTGAACAGGGGGAAGGAGGGAGAGGATCTTTTTGAGTTGAAATGTTATAAACG
Source organism: Monoplex corrugatus (assembly GCA_030674185.1). NCBI lineage: Eukaryota > Metazoa > Mollusca > Gastropoda > Littorinimorpha > Ranellidae > Monoplex > Monoplex corrugatus. The sequence continues at coordinate 90,140,803 of CM060310.1, read as the reverse complement.
TTTGAAAATTTTAACAAGAAAACACCTGAGGGCGCTGGATGGGACTCAGAGCACCAGTGCCTCACCACTCTGTGGGTAATTGCCTCCCAAGCTCCCAGTGCCTCACCACTCTCTGGGTAATTGCCTCCCAAGCTCCCAGTGCCACATGACAGCCATTTCATCAAACAAAAGGGGGGCTGTCCATGCCACTGCATGACCCATTCAGACCCTGTCATCAGTTGCTTTGTTTGCAAACTGAATGGCAACATGGAAAGTTGACAAACCCTGGGACATAGCCACACAGCATACACCAACCAGGTCCAGCCCAGCTACCAGAACAAGACAGAATGGAAGAGCCCTCTCTTGCCTTACTTCTGGGTCTTCATCTGTGTATTGGGCAGCCCGCCCAACCGCCAGCTCACATAGCTGTCAGCTCTTTTCCCCTTGCTATAGTCCCAACAGTTAGTCGGAAGCACTTAACGTTGCTTTTCAAACTGCAACCAAGGAAATGTTCAAATGGCCATGGATGTGGCCATCACAATGCTCTGGACACGGCGCAGTTCGCTGTTCAGCCCCCATTTGAGGTGAAATGTTATAAGCATATTTGAAAATGGTTGTGAGTTGACAGTTTGTGAAAAGTTTGTTACTTTTATACATGAAAAGTCTTTCATAAAAATGAAAAATTGTGAGATGTGGGACAACTTTACTTTTACAAACCTTGAGTCATAAACTGATCCAACTTTGTTGAACACTTTCAGTCATGACCATTTATACAGAAGTGATGGGTTTTGGGTCCCCCTCCCCCCTCAAATTGCCAGTTGAGTAATAATTGTTTGTTGTCCTTTGTCTTGTGCACAGCTACGCCAGCAACGAGCCATTCTACACGCCATGGTGGATGAACAGTTCAAGCTGAACAAACAAGCCTTGCAGCAGAAATGCCAAGCAGAAAGTAAGAAACTGGTCAAGGAAATCACTGATCTGCAAGAAGAGCGTAAGGAGAGTGTCAGGCTTCATGATCTGTGCAAGCAGTCTCTGGAAGATCCATCTAATGTCAGTCTTGTGGGCACGGTCCGGAAAGTGCGTTCTCGCCTTAACCATGGGGTGGGGTTGCCTCCCATGAAAGGCTGCACGGTTACCGTTAATGTACCTGGCCTTGCCTGCAACCTAACAAAAGAAAACGTGGGAAATGCCCTCAGCCAGTTCTTGGGATGCCCCACAGAATATCCACCACGGACAGAAGGGCCACAACTGACAGCCACTAAGGACATCAAGCTTCCTTTGCGATTCAGCCGACCGAAAGAAGAACGAGAAATTTTTAGCATGACGCCAATTTACCATGCAGAACGTGTTATCATTTGTTTCCGAGGGGACCCCCCTCACCTCAATTCTTCCATTGCAACGGTCCAGGCTGAAGATGGGAAGGTGCTTAATGCTGACCATGACGTTCTTTTTGGGAAAGGGGTGTGCGTGTATAACTATCATAAATCTCGCAGTGTTCCATGCGTAGTTCAGTTGTCATACTACGGTGTGTTTCAAGTCTCAAAAACAGTGCCAAGTGTGTGCCTGCTACGTAATGACTTTGGCAACATCAGTCTGCACCGTCTGGGTGTGGATGAGGATAAACTGGTTGACACAAGGTTTATCTCTGTCCACGCAGCATATGCTGAAAGTTTGCTGCAGTATATGGACGTTGTTGATCCCATCAATTTTGATGTGTGTCCAAAGGGGCAATATTACGTCATAGTCGACAAAGCAGAAGATGTGTCTAAAAATAGCTCACAGGTACCCAAGAAACGGAAGTTTGAGGATGACGGAAAGGATGGTACCAGCAAAAAGAAGAAGAAGAAGGAAGAAGCCAAGAAGATGAAGCACTTTGAAGAGGACGAAAACGATGGTGAAGAATCATTAGCATCCAGTGAATATCATTCGGTGGATTTCATCGGACAACCTCCCTTTGGAGCTGTTGTCAAACTGTTTCGCCATGGTGAATCTCGTCCAGTGGATATTTACCGCCCCACAAAGCCCTCCTTTCTGCCTTCAGATGTCTGCTTTTGTCACTTTGGCAAACGCAATGTTTTGTTGATTGCAGACTGGCAGAACGATGACGTTCATGTTGTGACAGTCAAAGAAAATCAGTTTCACTTTCAACGTTTACTGGCAGAGCGTTATGGAGAGCTGGTAAAGCCATCTTCCCTCAACACGGATACCTCAGGTGGGGTATGGATTGGCTGCAGCAATGGATCTTTACTACGTTGCACCATGGAAGACTGAACGATGACATTTTTTTTTATCATTGCACTCAGGGAGGTTAGCTTTGTGCTCACCATTTTTTTCATCCCATTTTCTACGCCATCTTAATGGCCACAGAAGCTGGCAAAGTTTCTTTTTTTTTTTTTTTAACAATGCGATGATGTCGATGTTGAGGTTCCCCGAAAGTGTACATGTTTCCTAGTAACGTCAGATAAGCTTAGCAATGGTTGCGAGGGTTATGTCTCTAATAAGGTGATTGTTGTGTTCGTCATAATAGGCCTATGCTACACCTCCCTTTCAAGTCTCTCTCTCTCTCTCCATTCATATTTGTGAATTTTAACTGTATGAGTTATGTCAAAGTAGCCTTTTGTCATTTTTGTGTGTGTGTGTGTGTGTGTGTGTGTGTGTGTGTGTGTGTGTATGTGTGTGAGTTCCATCGCAGATCAAGTCTTGTTGGTCTGACTATTCGTCTTCCATATCTGGTGAAATGTTGTCTGGAACTCAGTGGTGTGTCTGTTGAAGCTGGAGCTGGCGATGGTTTATGCGTGTTTGTTGTGTGTACATCTGGTGTACATTGTACAGTCACTGGTGATTGCATTGATTGTCTTGGCAGTGATGTTTGGTTTGTGGGCGATGTGAGTACATATAGTGTACGATGTACAGTCACTGGTGGTTGCACCCATTGTCTTGGTGGTGGCACTGGTGTTGGGCTCACTGGTGTTGGTGGAGGGTTGTCTTTGACCAATGGTGTGGCTATGACTGCTGCTCGGTTGCATCTCACCGTTCCCTTTTGAGTCCTGATGATGTACGAACGTGGTTCATTAGTGGTGGAGTTGACAATTCCTGGGCGTTGTATGTTGTGAATCCATACCGGGTCACCAGGTTTGAAGAGCTGGCAGTCTTCTTGCTGTGTGTCATTGGTTGAAGTTGTTTCATGACTTTTCCTTGATCACTGTCTCTTTCTTCTGTATCAAGTCATGATCTGGGTTGTAAGGTTTTAGGATATTCGGGAAAACAGGTAGAATAGTTTGCAGTTTTCTTCCCATGAGGAGCTCAGCAGGTGATAGTCTGTTTTGGAGAGGTGTTGCTCTGTACATGAGGAGGGCAAGGTACAGATCTTTGTTCTTCTTGAGTAATTGCTTGAGTGTTCGTACTGCTCTCTCGGCTTCCCCGTTGGACTGGGGGTGTTTGGGCAAGCTTGTCACATGTGTGAAGCCATATACTGAAGCAAACTCAGAAAATTCTTGAGAAGCAAACTGAGGACCATTGTCGGAGACCACAACATATGGTATACCTTGAGCTGCGAATACACTCTCGATTTGGTGGATTGTTGCAGTAGATGTAGTTTTGCTGAGAAGTTTGACCTCAATCCATCTGGAGTAATCAGTAAGTCTTGCCAAAGAGTTCAAAAAGGTCCATCCCCTAAGCGTGACCATGGGCGATCTGGAAAGGATGATGGAAGGAGGGGTTCCTTTTGATCTGGACGGTGTGTGGCGCAAATGTGACATTTTCGCACCATCTCTTCTATTTCAGATGTGATATTTGGCTGCTACACTGATGATCTTGCAAGCCCATTGTATTTTGTGATGCCTAGATGGCCAGTGTGAAGTCGATTGAGAATTTGTATTCTCATGGACTTCGGGATGACAAGTCGATCATCAAAGAGTAGCATGTTGTCAACAATTGTAAAATGTTCACGATGCATCCAGTACTGCTTTAGAGCAGGATTCTCTGGCATGTAGGCTGGCCAGTTTTGAAGAGTGTAGCTGCGTATTTCCTGCAGTACTTCGTCTTCTGCTTGTTTTGTTTTTATTTCATGCAGTTTCTTTGACGTTGCTGGCAAGATCTCGATGGTCTGTTCAGCGAATGCTGTGACTTCATCAAGCAGATTCACATCAGCTGAATCAGGTTCATCTATAGGTGATCTGGATAGAGTGTCAACGATGATTTGCATTTTTCCCTGCACGTGGACAATTTTGGGGTTGTATCTCATGAGACGCAACCTGAAGCGAAGAATACGGGGTGGCATTTTGTGAAGTTCTGTAGTACTAAGAAGAGGGACCAGGGGTTTATGGTCAGTTTCTACTGTGAATGTAAGGCCAAGAATATAATCGCCTGAGTCTTTCACATGCCCAGGTTGCTGCCAATGCCTCCTTCTCTATTGTGGCATAATTCTTTTCTGCGTCACTGAGGGAGCGAGAAATGTAGCAAGTTGGACGTCATGGATCCATCAGTTTGTATCTAAAGGAGAACAGCTCCAGTGCCAGAATTGGAAGCATCTGTGGCGATGATGGTGGGTTTTTGAGGATCATAGTGAGCCAGAACCTGAGGAGAGGTGAGTAACGTTTGATTTGTTCAAATGTTGATTGTTGATCTGGACGCCACAACCATGTAGCATCTTTGTGGAGAAGATGACGAAGAGGAGCATTGATTTCAGCCAAACTGGGGACAAACTTCGCCAGCTGGTTTACCATTCCCATAAACCTCTGTAGTTCAGTGACTGTGGTAGGGACTGGGAAGTTCTTGATGGCGTTTATCTTGTCTGGGTCAGCTCGAATGCCATGTTCGTCAATGATGTGGCCCAAGTATTTCACAGAGTTTTCTGAGAATTCACATTTGTCGTTCAGTGTGACTCCTGCATTTTGTAGTCACTGTAGAACTTCACGTAATTGTTGATCATGTGTTGCCTGATCAGGTGCATGGACTAGAATGTCATCCATGTGACATATTACACCTTTGAGGTCGATCAGTATTTCAGACATCATTCTCTGAAAAATCTCAGGTGCCGAACTTATGCCAAACGGTAATCTGTTGAAACAGAAAGACCAAAAGGTGTCACAAACGTAGTGAGAAACTTTGTTTCTGGACAAAGTGGGATCTGCCAGAAGCCGCTTTTTGCATCTAGCTTGGTGAAGACTCGGCTGTTTCCCAGTTTTGCAAGGCTTTCGTCGACTGAGCTCATTGGGTGAATTTCTCTCTGTACAGCCTTGTTGGACAATATTCGGACTGCCCCATTGGGTTTTGGGACCACCACTATGCCAGAACACCAGCTTGTTGGTTCATGGACTGGAGTGATGACTCCCTGTTTCACCATGGATTCTGTTCTGCTTTGACCTTTGGAATGAGTGGATGGGCAGTCTTCCTGGGTGTATAAATAGAAACTGGCTGTGCCTTATCCCGAAGCTTTATTTTGTACGAATTGTTGATCCTCCCCTGGCCAGAGAATAGATCTGGGAACTCATCCTTGATAGAATGTGTTTGGTGACAGGTTGTTGATCATATCAAGCGTTTTGCTATTCCCAGTTTTAGCAAGCGTGTATGCTGAGGAGACAGCAAGGCTGATCATTGAGGATGTATATCGTCTCTTGGACAATCCTGCCATGGTATCTAATTGTAGCATGTATAGAGCCAAGTGGTGAGATAGTGAATCCCCTGGACCACGAAGAATTTTTCTGCAATATTGCATAGTTTGTCCCTGTAGCCACGGTTCTTTATTAGCGACAACTGAGACTGAAGGCGTGAACCTCCCGTGTCTAACATGAACTTTGTTGGGAGTCCATTGACTACCAGCATTGCTGTCCATTAGCTGTCTAGATGATGTAGATCTTGCTCAGTGGATCCAAGGAAGTAGTCTGTACTGCTATGTGTTTCTTCCCACAGGTGATTAAAGTCAGCAGTATCATCAGTCAGTTCGTATACTTTCTTCTTGCTGTTGTGACAGACTGTTTTGTAGTGACCTCTCTTTCCTCATGCTGAGCAGGTTGTATTCTGGGCTGGACATTTTTCTCTGCGGTGAGGTTTTCGACCACAGTATCTACATTGTCTTTGAGATGAATGATGTTGAAACTGCTGTGAACTGGATGTGGGTTGATATTTGGAGTGATATCCTATTGCATTGATTGTATAGTCTGCTTTTTCTCTAATAATGGATTGGGATTCCCGTCTAGCTTCAGCCTGTCTGCTTAGATGGACTGCTTCGGTTAGGGTAAGAGATGCCTTTGACTGTAGATGGTCAGATAAATCATCATCCAGCACTCCTACAACAATCCTGTCTCGGATAATTCATCTCGTTCAGTATAAATAGTATCCCCACCTTCTGGAAATTCTGTGCTAGAAATTTCCTCTTTTCTGTCACTGTCTTTGTGCCTTGTTGCTTTGCTTTGTCATGTTCTACCTATCATTTTCTGTCTTGCTGGTCCATTCACCTGTATGTGTTTGATAAAGTCTTCTGTACTTTTTCTTAGGATTGATAATTGGATACATGTATTGAATGCATTTTTGGCTCTAGGGAGGTGAGATATACGGAAAAATTTTAGGAATATATGCCTGTTTTATATGTTTTGATGTCCATATGTAGGCCTATGCTTATATTTGTTTTCAGGTGTGTTTTTTAAATCTCCCCTGTGCGATAGGTTGGACGGAGTGGACAGTGCTGGGGGCATGTCCTTGGATTGTGTGCATGAGTGCATTGATGTGTGTGCTTTTTTTTCCCCCCCTGTTGAGGTTTTGTATGTTTTGAAGCGGTTATGGCCCTGATATGGCTCTACACAGTCGGCTGGGCTTTTAACGTCAATAACAATAACAATAACCTATCCACCACCAGCAGAAAATTAACCCTTTGACACCCTCACCCTATGGAGTCCAAGTCCAAGACTCGGCAAGAGTTTAAGTTTTTTTTTTGCTTTGCTGTCATGGCTGACTAAAGCAGGATGCTAGTGGGTAGGCTGAGGAAGTCAAAGGGCTAAATCCAGCATGTTTACTATATAAGTCTATAAGTAGCCTATACAGTGATGTATTTCAGTAGGGCTGGATGTACATGTTTACTATATAAGTAGCCTATATAGTGAATGTATTTCAGTAGGGCTGGATACAATGTACATGTTTACTATATAAGTAGCCTGTATAGTGATGTATTTCAGTAGGGCTGGATGTACATGTTCACTATGTAAGTAGCCTATATAGTGATGTATTTCAGTAGGGCTGGATGGTTTGGATTGGAGCGTTGCTATTGTTGACATTGTCAAGATTGCAAACTCTTAAGATGTAACTGGTGTACACAGTGATTCTTGCAACAGGATATTAATTACTTACTGAGACTGGAAGTTCAGGTCAGCTGACTGAGTGCTTCAGGTGGGTTGGTTCTTTTGGTAGAGCTGTTGACTCAGGATGTGATATCTTGAGTTCAATCCCAGCCCGCAACATTTAAACATTGGCCTGTTTGCTGCCCATCTTAATGTTTCCATCATTCAGGTGGGTCGGCTTAGTGTTTCGAAGATCTCCCCCACCTTTCCACTTCCCAGTTTAGGACTTTGTCAGGCCCAGGGGGTCTGTCAGATAATTGCTGGCAGGTTTGGGTGGAGCGCATATGGCAGTTGTCTGAATGAGATGAGTCCGTCTTGAGCAAACTCCTAACTCCAACCCCAGACATAGGAGTCACGATTTGATTTAGGAAAAATTTTCTTTGTGCCTTTGTTTTAATACTTTTATGATATTTTTGTGTGTGTCACAACTTGGTTTTTTTATGTTTTTTCACATATTTGTGTGTCACAACTGGTTTGTGACTTTGTTTTACGATTTATTTTTGTATGGCATGTAGTGGTTTGTGTTTTTGTTTTATGATGATTGTGTGTGTGTGTGTGTGTGTTAAGATTTTTGTGTGTTTGTCACAAATAATTTGTGTCTTTGTTTTATGATATATATTTGTGTGTCACATCTTGGTTTGTGTCTTTGTTTCATGATTTTTTTTATGTTTGTGTCACATCTTGGTTTGTGTCTGTTTTTATGATGTTTTATGATTTCTGTGATTTATGTTTGTGTCACATCTTGGTTTGTATCTTTCCTTTATGATTTGTGTTTGTGTGTACAACTTGGTTTATGTCTTTGTTTTATGTTTATCACCTTTGTGTGTCACAACTTGGTTTGTGTCTTTGTTTTATGTTTGTCATGACTTGGTTTGTAGCTTTATTTTATGATTTATGTTTGTGTGTCACAACTTGGTTTGTAGTCTTTGTTATATGATTTATGTTGTCATGGTTTTTGTTTTATGATTTATGTTTTTTGTGTCACAAGTTGGTTTGTGTTTTATGATTAATGTTTGTGTGTCACAAGTTGGTTTTTATGTCTTTGATTTATGGTTTTATGTCTGTGTCACAAGTTGGTTTATGTTTTTGTTTTATGATTTATGTTTGTGTGTCACAAGTTTGTGTCTGTGTTTTATGATTTATGTTTGTGTGTCACAAGTTAGTTTGTGATTTTGTTTTATGATTTATGTTTGTCACAATTTGGTGTGTGTCTTTGTTTTATGTTTGCCACCCTTGTGTGTCACAAGTTTGTGTCTTTGTTTTGTTTTATGTTTGTGTGTCACTTTGTTGTATTGAACAGATTTGCAGTTGTGTCTTTGTATCTAGACCCTGTTTAGTTTGTATGCCACAACTTTATATTTTATATGCATAAAAAATGTTATTTGTGTCTTTGTTTAGGGATTTAGTATGTGTGTCACAACATGGTTTTGTACAAGTTTGCTACAGACAGGAATTTAGTTTCTGCATCACAACACGATTTTGTAAATGTTTTTTGTTTGCATATTTGTTAAACTGTTTAGTTTGTTTGTTACAACTTGATAATTTTGTACATGTTTTTATATTTGTATATTTGTTAAACTGTTTAGTTTGTTTGTTACAACTTGATAATTTTGTACATTTTTTATATTTGTATATTTGTTAAACTGTTCGTTTGTTATAACATGATTTTGTATGTTTTTATTTGCATATTTGTTTAATTATTTAGTTTCTGTGTGTCACAACTGAAGATGTTGTACACATTTGTTATTTGTAAATCTTTTTGTACAAGTTTGATATTGTGTTTTTGTTTAAAAGGATTTATGGTTCAGTTAGTGAGTCATGACTTGATTTTGTACATGTTTGGTATTTTATCCTGTTTGGTGGGGGCTTCAGGGAGTTTCACTTTCATTTTTCTGCCAAACAGAGCTTCAGCAGGACTAACCCTTGTGTTGCTGTGTGGTGTAGCTCTGTAATTGTGCAAAAATTGATACAGTTCCTGCTTCCAAACTTTTCCTTGAATGTGAGCAGATTGAATCACTTTCTTGAGCATTGGCATACAACGCTCAACACCACCATTTGCTTGAGACCACAGAGGGGTCACTTTCTGATATTTGAAACCTAGCTGAGCTGCAAACTGCCCAAACTCATGACTGTTGAAGGGCGGGCCATTGTCTGATTTCGTGATGTCAGGAACACCATGGCGAGCAAAAATTGCATCAAGTTTAAGAACAGTGGATCTGAAACTGGTGGATGTGATGATTTCAACTTCTGGAAATCGGGAATAAGCATCTACAACCACGAGGAGATACTCTCCAGAAGGAAGAGGGCCAGTGAAGTCAATGCTGACTTCGGACCATGGACGGGCAGGCAAATCCGTCATTTTCAAAGGTTCCGTCACATGTTCAGGGGTTGTGGAAAGACATGCAAGACAGGACTCAACTGTATTTTCAACATGACGATCAATGTAGTAAGGGAACCACACTTTCTGTCTCAGCAATCGTTTGGTCTTTATAATTCCTTGGTAACCTTCATGTGCAATGGCATTTGTACGCTGTTGAAGTGACCTTGGAATGACAATGTTATTGCAACGAAGGATGATGTCAACATCCTCACACAAAGAGAGTTTGAACATCCTTGACAGTCTTGAAAATCTGAAATGATGAGCATGAACAGACAGATCACTGGGAAGATGCCACTGACCATTCTGCAAAGCTTTCTTAACTGCTTGAAGTGTTGGGTCTTCTGTTGTCGCACTGGTGATTTCTTGAATTGTCATTGCTTTGGGTATTGTGTAATTAATAAGAAAATTCACATACTCACCAGCGACAGTCTTTTCATGTTTTGTTTTGTTTTCAGCCTTCTCCACAGGTTGTCGACTCAAAAAGTCAGCCGGATTGCCATCTCCTGGCTGATAGCATAATGTGAATTCAAAAGCTTGCAGACGGAGATTCCATCGTTCAATGCATGCAGATGTTTGTGAAGTTGCACTGTTGAAGATCCCTTCAAGAGGTTTGTGGCTGTGGTCACTGTGAAATGATGTCAAAACAGATACAAATAAAAATGTTCACAAGCCCAGACAACAGCAAGGGCTTCACGTTCTGTTTGGGAGTAATGAGACTCAACATCAGTTAAAACACGTCTGGCGTAGGCCACAGTGTGCTGGTTTCCTTTGTTGTCTCGCTGAACGAGGACTGCGCCTAGACCAAAAGGGCTAGCATCCACGACAACTTCAGTTGCTGCGTCCGGATTGAAGTAACTCGTGACTTGAGAGCTCACAAGTTTTGATTTCAATTCACTGAATGCTTTTTATTGTTCAGAAGACCAAATCCATTCTGTATTCTTGTTTGGTGATCTGGGCATAGTTGGGTATGAAACGAGAAATGTAGTTGGTAAGACCAAGGAAGCTTCTGATTTCTTTCACGTTGCCAGGGGTTGTAGCCTTGCAAACAGCTTCAACCTTTTTGGGGTCAGGCGAAATGCCATCACGTCCAAAAATGAAACCGTAAAATTCAATATTGTCTTTGTTGAATTCACATTTGGCCTTATTGAGCGTCGGGTTCATTTCTTTCGAACGAGCAAACACTGTCTTCAGCGTTGCGTTGTGTTCTTCTTGGATTTTGCTATAAACCAAAATATCATCACTTGTGTTCAAAGCTCCAGGAATGTCAGATGATTTCAGCGATATGATTTTGGAATATTTCAGCGGCGCTGGTCACTCCAAAGTTCAAACATTTGTAACGTCGCAATCCAACATGTGTTGAAAATGTTGTGATATTTCTCGACTGTTCTTCAAGTTCAAGTTGATGATACCCAGAGTTCAAATCTAACTTGCTAAACACTGTCGCCTCATTTAACTGCATCAAAATGTCATCAATTGTAGGCATAACGTGACGTGTTCTTTTGATGGCTTTGTTTGGCATGCGCATGTCAACACAAATGCGAATTTCATCAGGCTTTTTTGGTTTGGGTACCACAACAATGGGAGAAACCCAAGGGGTAGGTCCATCAACTTTCTCAATTATGTCTAGCTCTTCTAACCGTTGAAGTTCTTCTTCAACTTTTTTTTCGCATGTGGTAAGGGATGCGGCGATGCGGTTGTGCAATAGAAGGCACTGATTTGTCTTCATGTAATGTTACTTTCACATCTTTCAGTTTACCAAGGCCTTGAAAAAGTGTAGGAGATTCTTCACAAAGAACATCTGCAACAGTGCGTGTGTTGGCAGTGAAAGCAAAACTGACAATATGTAGCTTTTCTGCTGTGCCTGCACCAAGGAGATTTCCTCCTCTAGCGCCTGGTTTGTGTTTTACAACATGGAATGTTGCAGTAGTGAAAGTGTCTTTGTATGTGACATTTGATGTGACTTGTCCTTGCACATGTAAAGGTTCTTTCGTACCATAAGCATAGATAGTTGTTGATGAGGGAGATAGTTCAATGTTCATGTTCAAGTTCTTGAAAGATTGTTCATCAATTACATTTACTGAAGCTCCAGTATCGATGAAAAAAGAGAGTTCAAGGCTGATGCATGGTGTTTTGTCACTGTCACCTACTCCCTACTCCAAAGATGTATTCCTCATCAGAAGAAGATTGTTCATCAGAATACTGAATGTTCATCACACTTGCTGGAGGCTGACGATCACGTGGATGAAACTTGGGCTTGCCTGATCTGCACACTTTGGCAAAATGTCCCATCTTATAACAAGAGTTACAAGTCTTCTCTTTTGCTGGGCACTTGTCACGAGGATGCTGCTGTCCTCCACACCAGTTGCACATTTTGCTGTTTTGTGAAGAGTTGACAATCATATAGTTCTTGTGTTGTACGGAACCTTGGTAATGTTGATGCAGCTGTCCACGCTGTTGCTGATGCTGACGTGATGGTTGACCATTCATTCTCGACGATGGTGTACGGCGATTTTGTGAGGTCACAAAGTGGGCTGAAGCATTACGTTCACCTTCCATTTCTTTAGCTTGTTTGTCAGAAAGTTCAAACAAACGAGCAGTATCCAAAAGTTGCGTCAGAATGAGTTTTTCGTCACGAAGTGCACGTTTACGTAGTCTTGATGACGTAGGCCTACAGCCTTGAAGAATTTGTGCCTTGATTTCTCGATCTTCATCTCCAAACTCGCATTTTGCAGCAAGCAGGCGTAGTCTTGTATAAAAAGCATCAATTGTTTCACCTGCATTTTGATGGCACTGACGAAACTTAAAAGTTTCGAAATCAATGTTCTTTTTGGGCGTAAAGTGAGCATTGAATGAGTTGACAAGAGTCTGGTCCTCGTTGCGAACACCTTCACCTTCCCCTCTCTCCGCTGCCGTGAACGACTCGAAAATCGTAAAAACTTCATCGCCGGCATAATGAAGGAGAAGAGCTTTCTTTCTAGCTTTTTCTGTCGCTGACATCGCTGTCAGAAGATTTTCAAAACGTGAGAGCCATCTCTTCCAACGAGTCACAAGAGTTGCTTCGTCAAAATGAACTGGAAAATGGTCGAAGTTCGGAAGAGCGTTTGCCATCACTTGTCACTGAAAAAAAAATTGTGGAAAATATTTGAGTCCTCGTCGCCAGTTGTGGTGTTTGCGTGTGATGATTATCACCCATTCACAACCACTAAATATCACCGAATATAGCTTGTGCATTCAAGAAACGAACTTATTATTTCAGTCCAAAATGATAACTTGACAAGGCTGCGACTGCAGCATGCACAGTGATAACTAATCACGAACATCCAGGCTCATGAACTGCTTTATAATGTGACGTTTTGACGAACCCTTTTGTTTTACATCTTTTAAATATATAATGGCAAATTTGATCAACATCAGTGCTTTGTTTGATTCAGTGAGAAACAGATGGTGTCTGTGTGTGCATGTGTGTGTGTCCTGCTGAACTTACAGATTGTGTCTTGTGTGTGCGTGTGTGTGTATCCTGCTGAACTTGCACATGTGTCCAACCATGTTCAAAATGGTTTATCTAAAATGTTAACTCTTTATTTCTTCCATTGTCTCAGAATATGTTTTTACACATGACAATGCAAAGTGTACACAACATGATCTCTACAGTGATAAATATATATTTCAAGCAATGGGATTGAGAAGTGGAAACTGATGTCCCTGGCACTTGTAAAACAGAATAATTGTCTGTGTGTGTGTGTGTGTGTGTGTGTGTGTGTGTGTGTGTGTGTGTGTGTGTGTGTGAGAGAGAGAGAGAGAGAGAATAACTGAAAAACTGTTTTTTTATGTGTGTGTATTTCTAGTAGGTGGAGGCAGGCCCATGCCTGCACTAAAATCAATGTGAAAAGAATGGATTTCAGTGTTTGTTTTGTTTTGCTTTTTGTCTTTCAATCTCTTACTCAGCTGTTACTGAAATGTTTGTGATGAGACATTCATGACAAAATAAAGATGGACTAACTACTTTGTAATGAGTTGTTTTTGTTTGACTTGAACAAGTGCCACAAGAAAGAGAATAAAATATGAACTCTGTGCGAGACTACCTTTAGTGTGTTGTGACTCATTCTTGGCATGGTGGTTTGAACACTGACTTGTAATTATAGTATTTACTGTTTTCAAAACAAAACACAGACGGTACCACAATGATAATACAATCATATCTCTGTTAACAATTTCAAGAGAACACAGATACAAACAGTTACTTTCCGCATGACCTTTGTCTTTTTGTACATTGTTTCTAAAGCACTATCCTACAATTCAAATTTTTAACCACATTTCGGTCTAAAAACATGTATCGGGTAAGGGAGAGGCAGAATATCTCAGAGGTGCGCACACACTCACTCAAATAAAGCAGAGAGAGAAAAAAAACAAGAAAAGAAAAACAAAACAAACAAAAACAATAAAAATACTAAACAAAAAGCGATTGGGCAAGTCACCTCCAATACCCATACATCCACAGACTATGTGTATATATACCATTAACGATAGCAGAATCTACACCAATGATAATGGTATGAACGAATTTCACAGCTTGTGTTCTTCTTTGTTTCTGGTTGTAAAAAGAAAAAAATGTCCCTAGTATTTCAATATATGAATTAGCTACCTACCTTCCCACCTATAACACACACACATACACCACACACACAACACGCACACACACGCACGCACACACACGCACGCACACACACACGCACACACACACACACACACACACACACACACACACACACACACACACATACACACACACTGGTCTTCCCAAGCATACAACACTTCTCTCATACTACCATCACCTATTCTGTACACCTACAAAGGAGAAATTGGCAGGAAGGAGAGGAATCTTACAAACACAGCAAAGCAGATATTTCCATGTCTTCAATATTCTCCCCATTACCGGTATCTTCAACGACAAGTTCATCTGAGGGTAGCAGAGGAAAACCTGAAGCACAAATATAAGAAGCATTAAATTTATGTAGCATTTTCGCCTTTAGAACATTGTTTCACACACAAAAAACAGCCATTTATAAGTCATCTGATTAATTAAGACAGGCTG
>CM060310.1:90116021-90121021 GCA_030674185.1 Monoplex corrugatus | reverse complement strand
GCAAGGAGAGGGAAAGTTGTATATGATTTGAATCTGGTGAGCTCTTTGCCCCCCGTTTGGCAGCCCTATCAACCATATCATTGTAATGAAAAGAACTATGAGATGGTATCCAGCAGAAAGTAATATCAGTGCCTCTTAAGGATAAACTATCAATCAAGTGAGTAATTTCCAATATCATTTCAGATCTTGTTTGTAATTTTGATAATTCAAGAGCTTGAAGTACAGATTTTGAATCAACGCAAAAAAGTATCTTGGGAATCGTCCTGGGAAGATTGATCATATAATTTAAAGCCATTAGGATTGCAAGTAGTTCTGCAGTAAAGACAGATTTATTAAGTCCTATATAGAAAGATTTCTCAATTTTGAGAGCAGGTATTAAAAACGCTGAGCCTGCTTGCCTTTCAATTATTGATCCATCAGTGTAAACTTTCAAGTGATCGGAATAAAAGTCTTCTATATGACATTTAACTTGACTCGCCAGTAAGTTGATATTATCTTCTTTTTTTAAGTCAGTGTGGTGTATGTCAAATCGTGCTCTTTGAAGTTCCCAACTGGGTACTGGTGAAAACGAAGGTCTTAAAGTTACAGGATCTGTTTCTAGATCAATTTCAGAGCCTTTCATAACATCAGTTGTAAATGTTGCAAGTGTGACCTGTGTGACTATTGATTTAGCTCTTTTTGGAAAGTCGGTGTCTGATCTTACTTTTGTCTCTGTTTCGATGCTGTTTTCTATAGTAGTGTTTCTTTACAGAAATTTAGTAGAAGAGACTTTCCTGTGTTCATCAAGCGGTAACAATTTGATTGCATTGTATGTGCGAAGGCAAGAGGCATGCATTGGAAGACCCAGCGCAAGTTTGAAACCTTTACAATCTATGCTCTGCAGTTTTGTTAGTAAGTGCTTTGGTGCACTGAAGAATATTTCTTGGGCATAGGTTAATTTAGATCTAATAAGCGATTTACAGAGATGAACAAGTGTTGATGTATCTTGTCCCCATATCTGTTTGCGAACTATTTTCAAGAAATTTAAACTTTTTTGAGCTTTTGTTAATAAGTATTCAATATGCTTATTCCAAGATAATTTCGCTGTAAGGAAAACTCCTAAGAATTTAACGACTCGTTATACTGAAGAAGAGTATCTCCCACTTTGAACGTGGGAACACTTGCAGGGTTAGCTCCACTGTTAAACAAAACTATCTTTGTTTTTTCCACGGATAGATGCAGTCCATTTTCTACCATATATCGTGCTATTTTGTCAAGCTCTAATTGGTAGCATTTACGTGTATAATTAATACAGCGCAAAGGAGTTTTCTTTTTCATATTTACCTGCATCCACATGCATAAATCGTCAGCATATTGAGCTAAAATTACATGTTCAGAAATTTTACTGGGTAAGTCATGCAATAATATCATGAAGAGAAGGGGAGCAATAACGGATCCCTGAGGGATACCCATTTGAAGAAATCGTTTTGTGGAATACACATTTTCGATCCTCGTTTGAATTACACGGTTGATTTTTGCTTCAAGCTGGCTTTGTTTCTTTTAAGACGTTACTTTATTGTCTTTATTGTTGTTAATGTTTGACTAATCTTTGTATTGTTCATGTTGTATAGGCCTACGTATACTATGTGTGTGTGTGTGTGTGTGTTCGTTCGTTGCTTGATTTAACGTCTTTTCACTATAAGTGATATTAGACGGGGAAAAATGGCATGGAGGATAAAATTAAAGGGGGGGGGGGGGAGGGGAGAGGGGAACAGAGTAACGGACGTAAAAAAAATTAAAAAGGAAGCGGCAAGGTCTTAAGAAAAAGGATATGGATGAACAGAGAAATGAAACTAGAACAACGCTAACATCAATAATGTAAAAGAAAAATCGTCATAAAAACAAAACAAAACAAAAATAATCATAATTATAATAATAATCTTAAAGTAATGCATTAACAGGACTGTGAACCAAAGGTGTGTGTGTGTGTGTGTGTGTGTGTGTGTGTGTGTGTGTGTGTGTGTGTGTGTGTGTGTGGCGCGCGCGCGCGCATGTGTGTCTGTGTCTGTGTCTGTGTGCGTGCGTGTGTGTGTATCTCTGTGTATGTGTATTATAAAAAGAGATTGTTAGTATGGCTTAACTCTGTTTTTGGTTGTCTATGGGAAGCTTTAAAAGGCAAAGTCGCCACGTCCAGAGCAACACAAACAGTGAGTGTGCAAGTTGAGGTCAAGCCTGGTCTGTTTTGACTGACTGCAGCCTGAGCATTATAATTATGCCGACTGGAAAAGCAGCTGGGAACGTGTTTCAACAGTGACTCGCACTGAGGTGATGTCAATGGTATGGTCAAGTTTGGTGGATGGTTGGTCTGTTGGCTGAAACATAGTTAGTCAGAAATGTGTATGTGGCCAGATTTTGTTTTGGGTTTTTTGGGGGTTTTTTTTGTTTTTTGTTTTGTTTTTGTTTTGTTTTTTTGGTTTGGGGTTTGTCTGGTTTTTTGTTTTGTTTTTGTTTTTGTTTGTTGTTTGTTTTGTTTGTTTGTGTGTGTGTGTGTGGTGTGTGTGTGTGTGTGTGTGTGTGTGTGTGTGTGTGTGTGTGTGTGTGTGTGTGTTTTTCTTCTTTTTTTTTTCTTTTTTTTTTTGCTTTGCTTGTTCGGTTGATTTTTGCTTCAAACTGGCTTTGTTTCTTTTAAGACGTTATTTTATTGTCTTTATTGTTGCTAATGTTTGGCTAATCTTATTATTGTTCATGTTGTATACGTAGTCTCTGTGTGTGTGTGTGTGTGTGTGTGTGTGTGTGTGTGTGTGTGTGTGTGTGTGTGTGTGTGTGTGTGTGTGTGTGTGTGTGTGTGTGTGTGTTATTGTGTGCATGCGTATGGATGAGTGTGTGTGTGTATATGTGTGTGTGTGTTTGTGTGTGTGTGTGTGTGTGTGTGTGTGTGTGTGTGTGTGTGTGTGTGTGTGTGTGTGTACTGTGTGTGTGTGCGTGTGTGTGTGTGAGAGAGAGAGATGTGTGTGTGTGTGAGTGAGTGTGTGTGTGTGTGCGCCCGCGCCCGCGCGCGCCTGTGAGTGAGAAAGTAAGAAAGCGCATGCCAAATTTCCAGCCTTATCAAACTTTGGCATCATCATCATGGCATTGTAAACACTGTTACAGTTCTGTGGCCATTAAGGTGGCGTAGAAAATGGGGAAAAAAAAAGAGGTGCAAAGGAAAGTCCTTAAGCGCGATGACCCAAAACAAAAACTAGGACAATTTTTTGTTTTATTGTGTATAGATTTTTATAATGTATTTATGAACATTGAAAGCTGATAAATTTGTTATAATGTTGGACTTGGTGAGGGTATGCCAAATTTCCAGTCTTATCAAACTTTAAATAAATAATCCAGTTTCTATTTTGTTTCTTCATAAAATAGTTATGAAGACTGAAAGATGGTGCGTTTTGTTATGATGTTGTCGCATCAACGGTTGCAACTGTTTACATTGTTGTTGCCGCTTTGTATATCTTGTTGTTGTTATTCTTCTGCTATTGTTATGACTTTTTCTGCGTCTTCTTCTTTTCCCTTCTTTCTTCTCTTCCTCTTCTTTGTGGGTTAGCTGATTCCATGGACAGCAAAGAAAAACTGACGAGACAGTCTTGAAGGAGGCGGGCACAAGAAGATCATTAATAGAAAAGATTAGTAAAAGACAAACAACATTTATAGGACATTTTACGAGGAAAGTGAAATTAGAGCACCTGGTCATAACAGGAAAGCTAGAAGGAAAGAGAACACCAGGTAGACCCAGGGAGAAAATATTGGACTGACTTGCAAGGTGGCTGAGGACAGAGACGGTGGGAGATGTACTTGCAGCGACATTCGTATGGAGGTTTCCATGATCGCCAATGCCACGCGGTAGTGTGCATGATTATGATAATGATGTGCAGCCAGTACTTCTACACAGTTTACAAATTCCGTCTTCGGTAGGTATGCTGCCGGGTGTTGTTTCCAGGTTTCTATAACCCACCGGACTCTGACATGACTCACAGAATCTTTAAAGTGCATACTTGATGTACTGCGTGCACTTACTCACGAAAGGGTTTAGGAGCTGGCAGGTCTGCACACGTGTTACCAGGGAGACCGGAAAAAATCTCTTCCACTTACTCACTAGGCGAAGGTATCCAGGCAGGATCGAACCCAAGACCTTAGAATTGAAAGTCCAATGCTCTCCCACTTAACTACCGTGCCCGTCGCCTCAGGAAGTTTGATTAGTAGTTCACGTCGATCGTTTTAGCACAGCAGTTCGGATTTCTTCCCTTCCTCAGTTTGCCCTTCGTTACAATAGTTGTCTTGTCTAGAGACTAATGTAGCCTACACTCTGATCTTACCTTTGCATTGGTCATAGGGCGTCTTACCTCCCAAACCCAACCTGTTTTGATGAAAGAGAAAGTGGGATTAAAATGACTCAAAATAACACATTGTTGAAAGATTAGTGTAATGATATCTTCTGGTCTAATCTGATTGACAGAAACCGCATTTCTTTAACCCTTTGACTCCCGCACCCTGTTCACCAGCATCCTGCATCCTCAACCATGCTAGCAAAATAAAAAACTTAACCCTTTGACTCTAGCACCATGTCCACAAGCACCCTGCGTTGACAACCAGGCTAGAAAAGCAAATGCTGAACCCTTTGACTCCCTCACCCTATCCATCAGCTTCCTGCAGGAAGATGGTGGATAGGTTGAGGGAGTCAAAGGGTTAAGTTTTTGCAGTTGATGCATAGGGTGTGGGAGTCAAAGGGTTAAAGCCAAACAGGACTGAAAAAGTTTTCGGCAGTATAAAAACAAAGAACAAACAAAAACGCCACATTCATTCAGATTCTCTCAGGGTAGCTGTTTTATTGAATCTTAACATCATACTGACAACCAAAGCAGACAAAAGGAGAGGGAGATAGTTTTCAGCCGATTTGTAAGAAATTTTCATTCAATACCGTCTAAGGAAGATTGAAATCACGCAGAATCGCCCATCTTCAAGCACCCACCAACTGTAAC
>CM060310.1:90106021-90111021 GCA_030674185.1 Monoplex corrugatus | reverse complement strand
CTTTTGTGCAGTCTCTTGTGGTTTTTCAACTGATTCTTGGTAGCAAATCCCTTACCACAAGAGCCACAAGAAAAGTGTCCGTTGTTGATCGTGGACGAAGGGACAGTCTCAGTAATCACGCTGTGAGTCGTGCTTTCGTGAAAGTCTTGTGGTGCAGGACGACTGTATCCGATGGTTTCCGGCATGGGCGCTGCAGGAATGGTGATGGGCCTAGGACACTGATACCTGCCGTCGTAGGAACAACCGGTGGCCTCGTCGCTCACCTGAAGTGGGGGTATCAGAGCGTCTAAGGCCGCGTCTTCTCTTTTCTTCGGCGAATCCGGGTTGGTCGTCTCCAGCGTGGCAACTTCAGGAATGGTGGCGTATCCTGG
The DNA here is from genome assembly GCA_030674185.1 of Monoplex corrugatus. NCBI lineage: Eukaryota > Metazoa > Mollusca > Gastropoda > Littorinimorpha > Ranellidae > Monoplex > Monoplex corrugatus. The sequence continues at coordinate 90,110,650 of CM060310.1, read as the reverse complement.
ATTCTGACGTCTGGCATCGCTACAATTAACATTGATGGCGTCCTCGTCCATCAGCTGACTGGGAGGGACAGTGGCCTGCAGCCAGCCCTGTCTGATCGTCTCCAATGTGGAAGCCTCAGGAACTGGGAGCAGCCCTTGATTGAGACGACTGGCACCGTTGGAACAACTGGTGTCCTCGTCGGGCAGCTGAAGTGGAGGGATCAAATCGTCCACGATGGCGTCTTCACTTTTCCCAGCCGCCTTCAACATGTGCCTCCAGGGTACCGTGCAGCTGGCCATCTCCTAAGACAAGAAGCACACATAATATAATGATTACAGAGTATAAGAAAAACAGCATTTAAGATGATGAAAAGCATTCTTACCAACAAATGCCTATCAATTAACATCAGGAAGAGAGTTCTTGAATGTTTAATAAAAACCACTACTGTTATACGGTTGTGAGGCGTGGACAGTCAACAAGCAAAGCCAGAACAAGACTGAGGCAGCCGAGATTGATTTCTAAGAAGAATGTTGAGAGTCGAGTTCCATGGACAGCAAAGAAAACAAACGAGACATTCTTGATGGAGGCAGACACAAGAAGATCATTCATAAGGAAGATTAGAAAAAGACAAGCAACATTTATAGGCCATTTTATGAGGAAAGGGGAATTAAGCACCTGGTCACAACAAGAAAAAGCTGGAGGGAAAGAAAGCACCAAGCAGACCCAGGAAAAAAATATTGGACGGACTTGCAGAGTGGCTGAGGACAGAGAGGGTGGAAGATGTGCTTGCGACAACAAGGGATAGATACATATGGAGGGCCATATCGCCAACGCCATGCGGCAGGGCACTTGATGATGACGATGATAATGATGATGATGATGTGAGGGATGATGATGATGATGATGATGATGATGATGATGATAGTATAACAGCACGGTAGTCAAGTGGGTAAACGGTTGGATTTTCAGTCGGAAGATCTTTGGTTTAATCTACCTGAACACCTACCCTGGTGAGTTAAGTAAAGAGTGGAGACGTTTCCAATCTCACAGGACATTTTGTTTCTGCCTTGCTCCTCTGCTTTCAGTCGTCTCTTCCTATCATTTTCTGCCGCTGGTCCATCCACCTGTGTGTGTTCTGTGTGGCCTTACATGCTTTCTCTTAGGATTGATAAGTGCTTTTTCTTTTTTTTTTTTTTTTTGCTCTAATGAAATAAGCTATGCATAAACAATTTTAGGTACTTTAGGAAAGTTTTAGTGTTCTTAGTTATGTTTGTATATTTGTATTCCGGTTTCTTTGAAACTTTCTGATGATAAACTGGACAGAATGGTCAATGGTCAACGCCATGGACATATCCTTAGATTATGTGCGCAAATGCATTGATATGTATACTCGCTTTTCTTTTCCAAGATCTTTTCCAGGTTCAAAAAGGTTTTGAGATGGTTAAAGCCCTTATATGGTTTTGTGCAGTCGCTGGGCTTTAAACAATTATGATAATGATGAATGCACGCTAGACATGGAACCTTGGTTTATGGTCTCACCCAAAAGAATAGCAACCCGACCCACACTTGAGCTCATGTGGAGGAGAATGGAATCTGAGTTTCATGCTTCCTAACGGTATTGTATCCACCCAGGCCGCACACCCTACTCACAGATTATACTCCAGAAAATTAATTGATTATGCTGTCATCATCATCAGAAAATTAACTGACAATATATTGTTTCTTAAATTCACCAACATAGTCATCATCAATTAGATTTAATAAACCATTCGCGGTTTCATCGTACGAGGGGGTGTGAACTTAGACATGCATGGTTCAATCTTTGAGACAAAGCATATGAATACTGGCAGGATCAACCACAATGGGTCATCTAATGAACAGCGTTATGTGTTCTATCTGCTAGTAAATCGTAAGTTGCATATCATTTTGGTGTGGGCATGAATACGTCGTGCGACTGATGATTCCGCTACATTCAAAACTGGTCTGTTCGCTGCCCATCTTAGGGTTTCCATCATTGTGGTGGTGTCAGCTTAGTGTTTGATATGTCCCTTTTCCCCTTTCCCCGTTTCAAGACCTTGCCAGCGCACAGGGTTTTGTGCAGGCTCAGGAAATCTGTCAGATAGCTGCTGGCAGATTTGGGTGGAGCGCATATGTAGCTGTATGAGCGTGGTGAATCCCTGTTCAATAACTCCAATAACTCCATCACATAGATTCATCAATCCAGTGGCAACATCAACACAAAAACAGTCACTTTGTGAAAAACAGAAGAAAAAAAAGGATCACTTTAAAAAAAACTTTTTCAACTTACGTTTGGAAAAAAGGTGACGATGGATGTGTCCAGTTGATGATGTGGTTTCACCACAAATGTTCACATCTCTCACCAGTCATGTCTTCTGTCCTCAGATGGCTGTATGTCCTCAGTGGATCTTCACAATTGGCAGCGTTAGGTGTTCAATCTGTAAATCGTAAGCTGCATATCATCTGGGTGTGGACATGGACATGGATATGTAAGAATACGACTCGTGATTGATGATTTCGCTACTAATCTGTGCGTCCTATGCGCAGCCCTGGGGCTGTTTGTTTATGCTGGCGTTTCTTGTGACCTGAGGTTTGATTGGTTGTTTATGTTGGTGTTTCTTGCAACCAGTACTTTGATTGGTTGTTTTTGTCGATCATTTTTGCTCAGGACTTCCAGACGATCAGTCTGGTGTTCATTACAACGATTGTGTCCTGTCTAGACATATGTCGCCCCAGATCTTTGTATTGGTCATGGGATGTCTTACCTTCAGAAACCAACTAGTTTATGTATGTGCGTGAGAGAGAGAGAGAGAGAGAGAGAGAGAGAGAGAGAGAGAGAGAGGCGAAGAAGAGGAGATCACACAGGCGATAACATTGAATGTGAACAACTGAGTGTTCAAGAATAATGATGTATTGATCTTATTTGATTAATAGAGGAGTGTTCTGAGCTTACGGTTTTTGTGCTTTGTATCTGCTTCTATGCTAGCTGAATGGGTAGCGCAAACTATGTTAGATTTGAGAGGTTCAACAACATCGGAGATAATTTCTACGTGACTCTCAAGAGTTATGTCCTTTGGTTGATATTAATAGAAACCGTCATTCCTTAAAAGGAATGATACAGTTTCATTGTCATTTCTTTAATGTTTTCATTCACATTCCATAATTCGGGCAGTTGAGTTGGTTGCTTGGAGCTTCATGTCATATCGACAACATAGAAACAGAGAAGCAGACCTTAACATCTGATTTTGTCAGAAGTCTGCATTCATTTTTACTTTAATAATAATTAATAATAATAATTACAATATTTATATAGAGCAAAATCTTGATAAAATCAAATCTAAGCGTTGAAACAGACACACACGTACGCACGCACACACACGCACACACACACACCACACACCCACACACACACACAACACACACACACAATGGCTATAAATGGGGAGAAAAGAATAAAAGCAATGGAAAATTATAGAGAGCATATTATAACAATAACAATACTATACAAACACCCAGTACAAAGTTTTCAGAGTAATTAATACTTACAGGTGATGTACTTCTGGCTCTATCTGCTGCGTCGGTTATACGAGATTTTGTCACGAGGTGGTAGGTATTTCTTAATTATCTTGATTTTTACTGTGTGTGAAGAAGATTGGAACCACGCAACCCAAACCCCATCCCTTCGCACTGTCTTATTTTGTGGTCTTTTTGCTCTTTTCCTATCGATACAAATAACAGACAAAAAGCACGAAACAATCTCCTGCTGATTTTCACAGTCTTCAATTCATGGAGAAGCCAAATAGGAAGGGAGACAATTGAAAGTCTCATGCGTAATCTCCCTTCGATTCACAATAACCCAGACAGGAAACGAGACATTTCCGCAGAAATGGAGACAGCCCCACAACCCCCCGCAGATGGGAACACGGTCTTGTCGTGTGCTGCATGATCGTCGTGAGCGATAAGTTACTAATTCTCCCATGAATGGCGGACATCCGCGGAGACGGTCAGTAATCATAAATGAATCATTGTCCCAAATCCTGCTTGAATGTAGGTGTATCCTTAATCGTTTTCTTTGTCATCGATTCGCCTGGTTTGGATCGAGCGTTACGGGGATGAGAAAAACCTCCACGTTATTATTATTATAAAAACCTCCACGTTCGGGAATTCCCAGTAAACTTCTCTCTACCTCCTTACCACCTCGCTCCCTATCACCTCATTGTTATGGAACTATCTCGATGGGCCTCAGGACCCGACCAGCTGTTGGCTTTACGTGCAGGCTTAAGGCTTGTGCCGTGATCATTTTGGAGCTTCTCCATCACATGGCACCTGTGACGACAGTGCTTATGGAATTCATTCCGAGCGCGGAGACGTCATCTTGAGAAATTGGAACTGAAACTGAAAGCTGCCCGTCTTATTGTTTCCATCATTTTGGTGGTGTAAGCAATGTGTGTCATACGTCCCCCCCCCCCCCCCGCACCCATTTCAAAACCTTGCCGGTGCATAGGATTTTGCGCAGAGAGTCTGCCAGATAGACCTAATTGCTGGTGGATTTGGGTGGAGCGTATATGGAATATTGCAGTTCACTCCTGTCTGGTCTTCCTTCCTCCACCATTCACATCCTACAGCGTATT
>CM060310.1:90093521-90101021 GCA_030674185.1 Monoplex corrugatus | reverse complement strand
TGTTTTGTTGTTGTTGCTGCTGCTGTTATTGTTGTTGTTCTTGCTGCTTTTGTTGTTGCTGCTGCTGTTGTTGTGTGTGTTGTTGTTGTTGTTGTTGCTGCTGCCTGCCGTTGTTGTTGCTGCTGCTGCTGCTGCCGTTATTGTTGTTTCAAAATGCCAAACAAACAATAACAAAAGCCTGAAATTCATCTTTCAATACGCAGACGCTGTAAGGGTACGCCGCCGCCATTTTCTGGTATCGATGTACCTATTGCTGACTTTCTTATCTGTTTTAGTGTTGGTTGCTGGTTTGATGTTGGTTGGTTGGTTGGTTGGCTTGGCTGGTTGGTTGGTTGGTTGTTGGTTGGTTGGTTGTTGGTTGGTGGCTGATTGGTCGGTCGGTCGGTCGGTCGTCGTCGGTCGTGTTGGTTGGTTGGTTGGTTGGTTGGTTGGTTGGTTGTTGGTTGGTTTTAATTGACATTACCGAGTAAACAAACCAACAACAAAACCTGATGATTTATGTATCTTAACAAGAAATACCTGAGGGTATGAATGGGACTGAGATCACCAATGCCTCGCCATTCTCACGGGCAATCACCTCCCAAGTTCCCGACGCCACACGACGGCCATTTTATCAAGCAAAAAAAAGAAAAAAAGAAAAGAAAAAAGCCGGAGGGGAGGAGGTGGCTGTCTATCTGTTGCATGACCCATTCGGACCCAATCATCAGTTACCTAGTTTACAGACCGAATGGCAAGGTGGGGAGATGACAAACCCCAGGACACAGCCACACAACGCGCACGAATCATGTCCAGCCCTGCCCTTGGACCAGGACAATATGGAAGACACCTCTCCCGCCCCATTCTTCGTCTTTCTCTTGGACAGCCCGCCCAGCCACCAGCTCGCATAGCTCCCAGTTCCTTTCCCTTTACTATAGTCTCAAACAAACGAATAACAAAACTTGATGAATATATCTTTCATTACCGCAGACGCCGAAAAAGGCCGCCGTTAGATGGTGATGATGTACTTGCTGCTTGCTTGCTTGCTTGCTTGCTTTCCTCGCTTGTTTGCTTTCTCGCTTGCTGACGTGCTTGCTTACTCGCTTATTTGCTCACTTGCTTTCTCGCTTGCTGACGTGCTTGCTTACTCGCTTATTTGCTCACTTGCTTTCTCGCTTGCTTGCTTCCTTGCTTGCTTGCTTGCTTGCCTGCTTGCTTGCTCGTTTGGTTGCTCGCTTGCATGTTTTTTTTGTTTCTTTTGTTTTGTTTTGTTTTGTTTTGTTTTTTGTTTGGAATTATCAAACAAACAAATAAATAACACAACACGATGAGTGCTTCTTTCAATACCGCAGATGCCGGAAGTGTGGGCCGCCATTTTGTTGTGGCCTTTCCCCAAAACATGGCGCACTTTAACACCGCTAAGTACACGTCAGCGAGGTCCTCAATGATTCACGTCACCAACACGAACAGCATGACGTCAACGTGACAGTGTCGGCGCCGCTGAAGCCTAATCTTCAAGCCCAGCAAAATGTCGTCCTCCCTGCCCAGAGTTGCGTCAGAGTGAATGTGACGTCAGAATTGATGCTGGTGACGTCAGGCAAACATTCAAATGGGGTGGAGGTGCTTGCTGATGGGAATGTCACCGTTCAGGTATGATGTGTGCATACATGCATTGCAAGCGCGTACATGCTGCGTGTGCACGCTCGTACACATGCGAGAGTAGACTCATGACACGTTTGCAAGCACGCTTGTACATTCACACAGAGGCTAGGGGTAGAAGCATGCACACACACACACACGAGTAATACATACACATACACATACATAAAATATCGCATGCTAGCATGCATGCACGTGTCCACACGCGCTCGCTCGCGCACACACACACATACACACACACATACATATATGTATATATATACTATATATATATATATATATGTATACATGTATATATTAACCCTTTCACTCCTGCACCCTGTCCTCCAGGCTTTGCAGTAAGGAACAGCCTGCTGAACATGATTGAACCAGGCAGCGCGTTCAACACCACCGCAAAGGCTATGTCACTCTCATCAGCGTTTATGCCCCAACTCTGTCTGCTTCTCCAGACGCCAAGGATGATTTCTACGAAAATCTTGCATCAACCATAAGGAACATCCCCAGAACAGAACAATGACTCATGGCCCTCCTGCCTCGGTTCCTTTGGAGTGGGGAAAATGAATGAGAATGGACAGCGACTGCTTGAGTTTTGCGCCTGCCATGAACTGTGCATCGCCAACTCCTTCTTCAAGACGAAGCCTCAACACAAAGTCTCCTGGAGGCATCCGCGCTCAAAACATTGGCACCAACTGATTTGATCCTAGTAAGATATGCGCTATCAAAAACGTTCTCCACACTCGCTCTTATCACAGCGCAGACTGTGAACAGACCACTCTCTGGTATGTTGCAAGATCAGGCTGCAACCAAAGAAGTTCCACTGCTCAAAGAAACAAGGGAACCCTCGCATTGACGTCAGCAAGATGTCTCAGCCAGATCTTGTAGAAAGTTTGCAGAGGCCTTTGAGAGAGAATACAATGCCTTGCAGCCCAGAGACTCTGCCACAGAGAGATGGGAAACGCTACGAGACACCATGCACCGCATTGCTATGGCCACCTTTGGGAAGAAAACTGTGAAGTCCCACGACTGATTTGAGCCAAATCATCAAGATGACTCCCACTGTTGAGGCCAAGCGCGCCGCACTCACCGAGTATAAGCGGTCACCCAGTGAGAAGAACCTGCAAATCCTCAGGGCTGCCAGGAGTAAGGTTCAGCTTAACGCTAGGCGCTGCGCAAACGAGTACTGGACAGAGCTCAGCGAAGAGATACAGAGTGCTGCTGAAAGAGGCAACATCCGAGGAATGTATGATGGCATCAAGAAGGCACTGGGACCAACACAGAGCAAGATCGCCCCACTCGAAATCCAACAGATGGAAAGATGGGCGGAACACTACTCCAACCTCTCTTCCACACAGACCATGGTGTCCCCCTCAGCCCTCGATGCCATCAAGTGCATGCCGGTAATGGAAAAACTTGACGTAGAGCCAACTGTGGACGAACTCAGCAAGGCCATTGATAGCCTGGTGTCAGGCAAGGCACCTGGCAACGACGGAATTTCCCCAGACCTCATCAAGCACTGCAAGACTTCTCTTTGCACCCTTTGCACGCAGTCCTCTGTCAGTGTTGGAATGAGGAAGCCGTACCGCAGGACATGAGGGACGCCAAGATCGTCACCCTGTACAAAAACAAGGGCGAAAGAAGCGACTGCAACAACTACAGAGGTATCTCACTCCTCAGCATTGTTGGCAAAGTCTACGCTCGGGTCCTCCTAATCCGCATGCAGAAACTGGCTGAACGCGTCTACCCGGAATCACAGTGTGGTTTTCGAGCAGAGAGATCCACGGTAGACACGGACGGTCTTTTCCCTTGCCAAATCCAGAAGAAGTGCAGAGAGCAGCGGATGCCCCTGTATGTGGCATTCATTGACCTCACCAAGGCCTTTGACCTAGTCAGCAGAGATGGCCTTTTCAGGGCTCTCCGAAAAATCGGCTGCCCCCCCAAACTGCACAGCTTAATTGAGTCCTTCCACTCAAACATGAAAGGGACGGTGCGGTTCAACGGAAACCTCTCCAAGCCTACGACGTACGCAGCGTGTGAAAGAAGGCTGTGTCCTGGCCCCAACCCTCTTTGGAATCTTCTTCGCTCTCCTCCTGAGGCATGCATTCAGCACAGCGCAAGAAGGGATCCACCTGCGGACCAGATCAGATGGCAGGCTCTTCAACCTCGCCCGCCTTAGAGCAAGGACAAAGGTCCGTGAAGCCCTCATCAGAGACATGCTATTTGCCGACGATGCCGCAGTTGTGACCCATACTCAGCGGGACTTGCAGTCACTAATCGACCGCTTCTCCCAGGCCTGCAAAGATTTTGGTCTGACCATCAGTCTTAAGAAGACAAACGTCCTGGGCCAAGGCACGCCATCTCCACCAGCCATCACCATTGATGACTACGAGCTTGAAGCCATCCATCAATTTACATATCTTGGGTCCACATCACCGATAACCTCTCATTTGACACAGAGATTGACAAGAGGATCGGGAAGGCAGCCACAACACTAGCCCGCCTCACACAAAGGGTGTGGACAAATCCCAAGCTGACCACGAAGACAAAGATGGCTGTATACAACGCCTGTGTCCTCAGCACCTTGCTGTATGGCAGCGAGGCGTGGACCACGCATGCTCATCAGGAGAAAAGGCTCAATACCTTCCACCTGAGAACCCACGGCGCATACTCGGCATTTCCTGGCAAGACAAGGTGACCAACACCGAAGTCCTGACCCGCTCTGGCCTCCCAACCATGCATACCATGCTGAGACAGCGTCGGCTGCGCTGGTTGGGCCACGTTCGCCGCATGGAAGATGGTCGCATACCCAAAAGACATCCTTTATGGTGAGCTTGCCACAGGGCAGAGAAACATTGGCCGCCCACAGCTGAGATACAAAGATGTTTGCAAACGTGACATGAAGGCGCTGGAGATCAACACTGAGTTCCTGGGAGGACCTCGCAGACAACCGCAACAGCTGGAGAACCACTCTCAAGAAACAGCTGCGGATTGGTGAGGACAAACTGTCAGCTGCTGCAGCAGAAAACGAATTCGCAGAAAAGGGATGACAGCCAACAGACCAGCATCAGCATACACATGCGACCGCTGCGACAGAGACTTGCCTCTCTCGCATTGGTCTCTACAGTCACAGGCGACGCTGCTTGGACCAAGCAGACAGCCCATCTAGACATTAGAACGGATGTACTTTGACCATGGTCAGCCATGACCGAGGAGGCCTACCGAATACTGTATATATTAACCCTTTCACTCCTGCACCCTGTCCTCCAGCATCCTGCATTGTCAACTGTGCTAGTAAGGCAAAAATGTAACCCTCTGACTCCCTTGCCCTGTCCACCTGCATCCTGCAGGAAGCTAGCGGATAGGGTGAGGGAGTCAAAGGGTTAAGTTTTTTCAGTTGGTGGATAGGGTCAGGGAATCAAAGGGTTAAACAGACACAAAAAGAGGACAAGTGAAAGATGGACAGATGGACAACAATTAAAATCCTTTAGGATTTTCCCCAACCTCTCTCTCTCTCTCCACACACACACACACACACACACACACACACACACACACCCACACACACACCACACACACACACACACACCACACACATGATTGTTATACCGTGCGTGCGGCTGTGTGCGTGCGTGTGTGTGTGTACGCACGCTCGTGTATGTGTTGTGCTTCTTTCTGGTCGGCTTGTTGTTGTTCTTCTTCCTTTCGTTTCTTCTTTTTCTTCTTCTTCTTTTTTTCTTCTTTTATTTTCTTCTTATTATCTATTATTTATGTACTATTAATTATTATTATTTGCTTTATTTTCATCGTTAGCTAGTTTTAGATTTTTGTTTGTTTGTTGCTTGTTTGTTTGTTTGTTTGTTTGTTTGTTCTTGCCATGGCAAGGCAGACAATTCTTCATTCCCTCAGTTGTAATGAAAGAACCTGCATTTGCTTTTTTTGAAAAAGACATTCTCGGTGGTCAATTCTTGTTATTACTATTATCATTATTATCATTATCATTATCATCATCATCATATTTGTGTTATAATTACGTTTATTATAACTCTGAGTCTTGACTTTTCACGCTCCCCACAGGTAAGTTCCTTCTCGCAGACCTTCTTCCAGAAGAGCAAGCCCTCTTCCATGGGCAGTTACCTGGCCTGGCCGGTACCTGAACTGTCTAAGGAACACCTGGTGGTCACCCACCTGACCAGTGGCACCGCCTCGCTCTCCGTAGTGGCCGTCACGCCTGACAAATCCACGCTGGTCTCTGTTCATCTCCATGTGTGGAACGTACAGAACAAGTCAGTGGTCTGTTTTTGTTTGTCAGAATAGAAGAGATGGAAACATACACGTATACGTGTGTGTGCAGGCGACTGTAACTTAAGCATCGCTCTCTGTATCTCTCTCTGTCTCTGCTGTCTGTCTGGCTGGCTGGCTGGCTGGTGTCTGTCTCCTGTCTGTTCTGTCCCTGTCTCTTTCTGTCTCTGTCTCTCTCTCTCTCTCTCTTCTCTTCTTCTGTCTGTCTGCCTGTCTTTTCTCTCTGTCTGTCTGTCCTTTCTGTCTCGTCCTGTCTGTCTGTCTGTCTAGTCTATCTATCTATCTACCTATCCTCTCCCGTTCTCTCTCACTTTCTCTCTTTCTCCCTTTCTCTGTCTCTCTCGCCTCTCTCTCTCTCTTTACCTATCTATCTACATCTGTCTGTCTCTGTCTCTCTCTCTCTCTCTCTCTTTTTCTCTGTCTCTGTCTGTCTGTCTCTCTTCTCTTTCTTTCTCTCTCTTGATCTCTGTCTCTGTTTTCTGTCTCTTGTCTTCTTCTCTCTCTCTGTTCTCTCTCTCCTCTCTCTTTCTCCTCTCTCTCTCGTCCTTCTCTGTGTCTCTGTCTGTCTTTCTCCCCCCTCCCCTCTCTTTCTCTCTCTCTCTCTCTCTTCGTTTCTCTCTCTGTTTCTCGTCTCTGTCTGTCTGTCTGTCTCTGTCTGTCTTCTCTCTCTCTCTCTCTCTCTCTCTCTCTCTCTCTCTCTCTCTCTCTACTTCTATCTATCTCCCTCTCGTTCTCTCTCTGTGCTGCATCACTGCCTTTCTCACTGACATAATTTTTTGGTATCGTGTCATCAGCACAGCGGCAGCCTGAGCTACAAGTCAAAGACTTACAGGAAGTCAGGACGTGCTGGAAATGTGGCTGCAGCAGTAACGGTGTTCCATCTTACCTGTGCTGACTGCGACTTGTCTGGAACTTTCGTTAACGCCACTCGACCTGTCGCCTGCCTTGTTGCTGCTGAGGTGAGTACCTCTGTCCCTGTCTCTCTTTCTGTTTTGTACTGTCTTTGTCTCTGTATCTGTTCTGTATTTGTCTATCTTCTCTCTCTGTCTGTCTGTCTGTCTGTCTCTCTATGTCTTCTGTCTCTCTCTCTCTTCTCTCTCTGCTCTGTCCTGTCTCTCTCTTGTGTCCTTCTTCTCTCTCTGTCTCTGTCTATGTTTCTGTCTTTGTCTCTCTCTGTCTCTCTCTGTCTCTGTACTTCGTCTTGTCTCTCCTGTCTCTCTCTAGCTTCTCTCTCTCTTCTCTCTCTCTCTCTCTCCTCTCTCTCTCTGTCTGTCTCTCTCTCTCCTCATAATGTCTCTCTTTCTTTTCATCTTCGCTTTCTCTCGACACTTTTCTGTCTCTTTCTCTCTCTCTTTTGTCTTTGTCTTTCTGTCTCTGTTTTCTGTTTTTCTCTCTGTCCTCCCGTCTATATCTGTCTCTCTCTCTCTTTCTCTCTCTCCTCTCTCTCTCTGTCTCTCTCTCTCTCCCTCCCCTCTCTCGCTTTCTGTCTCTCTTTCTCATAAAGTATCATTGTTTCTTTTCATCTTCGCTTTCTCTCTGACAACATATTGTTGTCATTTTCTCTCTCTA
>CM060310.1:90063521-90083521 GCA_030674185.1 Monoplex corrugatus | reverse complement strand
CTCCTCCCATTCCTCCTCCTCCTCTGTGTTTCAGCCAACAGACCTGTCCACTTCTGCAACTTCTTCTCTTCTTCCTCTCTTCACCTCTTTTGTCAGCCCACTTCCAGTGCCCAACACAACGTCAGATGACGTCATCATGACATATTCTGACGTCATGACGACCCCTTTGAACGATATCGAGTCCACAGAAATGGTGTACTTCAGTGACACCATTATGACGTCGTTTTCGCGTATTGCTTCAGCAGAGAGTGGAAGCATATTGTCATCAACATCATTTGTGGATGTGTCTATCAGCGATTCAGTTCAAAACTCCATGTTAATATCCAGTCTGGTGACGGTTCCTCAGAGTATGATTAGCACAGAAACGTATGCCTTCTCTACTCCAGCTAACGATAACGCAAACGTTACTCCAGTGACATCCAAGGACACTAAAATTGAGACAACAATGTCAGAATTCCAACAGACTAAAACTCTCCAGGATTCATCTTCTGATACTGGCGTTGCTTCAGAAGTTTTGCAAACATCTAACGCAGAAACCTTCACGCCTATGTCCCAAACGACCACACACACCAAGAATATGTCTTCGGATGGAACCGGTTTCACAACCGGAAATAAAGGTGCTGATGTCAGCAGCAATGGAGTCGGTACCACCATGGACAACTTTCTTTCCACCATTGCCACCACAACCACCATGTACGCCAAGAACATAAGCCAACAACACCACCACCACCACCACCACCCAAGGAAGAGCATGACCAACAGCAGCATTATCACCACCAGTCCAATGACCACAACTGTCCACAATCTATCAAAAACGACAACCTCAAAACAGCCTAAACCAGAACCAACTTTGCCGTACAATTCCACCACTCAGCGGCCTGAATGTTGCAGATGCCTACCTGTCAAAAGACAGACGATGGGAAAAGAACGCCTCAGTACAAACCCGGAGAGATGCAGACAGAGTTAAGGAAGCCATCAAAGAACAGAAGTTGTTCCTGCGGTTGGACCTGAGCCTATTGAGCCGCAACAGACGCCGAAGCAGAGTGTGTATGATGGTCGTGCATCGGCCATAGCTCTGGGCTCTGTGGGTGTGCTGGTGCTGACGGCTGTTACTGGCTTTATCGTCTTTCTCGACCTCACTTCTTTCTCTGCCAGATGTCTGAGTGCTTGACATGTCAAGCCTATGTAACATGTAAAACAGCTTGCCTTGCTTTGCCTTGTCTTGCCTTGCCTTCCTTGTCTTGTCTTGTCTTGCTGTCCTTACCTTTCTTTTCCTTTCCTTGCCTTGTCTTGCCCTGCCCTGCCTTGCCTTGTCTTGCCCTGCTTTGCCTTGTCTTGCCCTGCCTTGTCTTCTCTTGCCTTGCCTTGCCTTGTCTTGCCCTGCCTTGTCTTCTCTTGCCTTGCCTTGCCCTGTTCTGCCTTGCTTCCTTGTCTTGTCTTGCTTACCTTTCCTTGCCTTCCCTTGTCTTGCCTTGTTTACCTTTCCTTGCCTCGTTGCCTGCCTGTCCTGCCTTGTCTTCTCTTTCCTTGCCTGTCTTCCCTTTCCTGGGCCTGCCCTGTCTCTCTGCCTTGCCTTGACTTGCCTTTCTTGCCCTGCCTTGTCTTCTCTTGCCTTGCCTTGACTTGCCTTTCCTTGCCCTGTCTTGTCTTCTCCTGCCTTGCCTTGACTTGCCTTTCCTTGCCCTGCCTTGTCTTCTCTTGCCTTGCCTTGTCTTGCCTTTCCTTGCCCTGCCTTGTCTTCTCTTGCCTTGCCTTGACTTGCCTTTCTTCTCTTGCCTTGCCTTGTCTTCTCTTGCCTTGCCTTGACTTGCCTTTCCTTGCCCTGCCTTGTCTTCTCTTGCCTTGCCTTGTCTTGCCTTTCCTTGCCCTGCCTTGTCTTCTCTTGCCTTGCCTTGTCTTCTCTTGTCTTGCCTTGACTTGCTTTCTTCTCTTGCCTTGCCTTGTCTTCTCTTGCCCTTGCCTTGACTTGCCTTTCCTTGCCCTGCCTTGTCTTCTCTTGCCTTGCCTTGACTTGCCTTTCCTTGCCTGCTTGTCTTCTCTTGCCTTGCCTTGACTTGCCTTTCCTTGCCCTGCCTTGTCTTCTCTTGCCTTGCTGACTTGCCTTTCTTGCCCTGCCTTGTCTTCTCTTGCCTTGCCTTGACTTGCCTTTCCTTGCCCTGCCTTGTCTTCTCTTGCCTTGCCTTGTCTTGCCTTTCCTTGCCCTGCCTTGTCTTCTCTTGCCTTGCCCTGCCTTGTCTTCTCTTGCCTTGCCTTGCTTGCCTTTCCTTGCCTCTTGTCTTCTCTTGCCTTGCCTTGTCTTGCCTTTCCTTGCCCTGCCTTGTCTTTTGCCTTGCCTTGCCCTGCCTTGTCTTCTCTTGCCTTACCTTGCCTTGTCTTGTCTTGCCTTGTCCCGCCTTGTCTTCTCTTGCCTTGCCTTGCCTTGCCTTGCCATGCTTTGTCTTGCTTCATCCTCTGGTATGCGTCAGAGTATTTGAGATATATCAGGCTAAAAGAACTTGCCTTGCCTTGTCTTACTTTGCCTTGTCTTACCTTGCCTTGCCTTGCTTTGCTTTGCCTTGCTTTGCCATGCCATGCCTTGCCATGCCATGCCTTACCTTGCCTTGCCATGCCATGCCTTACCTTGCCTTGGTCCCCTACCTCTGATGTGGATCGCTGGTTGCTTCATCAGTGAAATAACATGAGTCTGGTCCACTTCTGGTGACTGTGTGCGATGGCCTGACCCCTGTAAATGGCATTTGACTCCATTTTTTGACGTTTTGTTGATGTTGTTGTTTGATCGTTGAAGATTTTGTGTGTGTGTGGCAGGGCCACTAGATCGTGTAATGTGACCATTCTGTCTGAGATTCCTTTTTCTTTGTTGTTGTGAGAAAGTCACAGCAGGGTCCTAAGTGCTGTTGAAATACCTCGTGGACTTCACGTGACATGATCATTGAGGGAGACGCCCAGTTGTCTGTGGTAGAATCTCATGTCCATGACCTGGATCTTCCATGGAGTTCAGCTCTCAGTGTCCTTGTCTTGCATACATCAGGAAGGAGGAATGGACAAGTGGACACCAGAGTTTGATCTTAACTCATGCAGATGGTGGCGTCTCACCAGACATTTCTCAATCTTTACAATACTGCTGTCGTTTGTTCCTCCAACAGCTGGAAACAATGCATCGGTTCAAATACCTGGTAGCTTTAGTCAGTGATAGAGGAGAAAACCAGAATTCCTGGAAGCACTGAGTTTTACTAAAACGATAATATAAGATCAGTATATTTGTCGAATGTCATGTTTTACAATGATATTTAAGAAACACTGTTTCACTTATAGTCAGCAACGCAGGATCCGACTCAGGAAATCCGTAAACCACTCGGTTTTATAAAACAACATATATATCGGCGGTTTGTCGATTGCCTAGTTTTACAACGGGTTTCGGAAAACACCATTTCGTGTTTTCACTCCTGCTTTTTCCGTCTTACAGTTTAGTCCAAATTTTCAAAACCACATAATAAAATTCCTTGTCTATAGGTCACAAAATTATATGAAGAAGAGACTTGCTAACGTGGAAGGAAGTCGGCCTTTATTATTGAAATACACACACTGTATCTCATGTATATTATGCTTTTTCGTGGTATTTCGTTTCGTGAAGACACTGGTGTGTGTGTTTGAGTTGAGTGTGTGCGTGCGTGCGTGCGTGTGTGTGTGTGTGTGTGTGTGTGTGTGTGTGTGTGTGTGTGTGTGTGTGTGTGTGTGTGTGTGTGTGTGTGTGTGACATCATCTTAACGCAGATCACAAGACAACAAAATATAAAAACAAGATTATTCATTTAACACGCAAAGACAGCATATGCAAAATTCACACGCAGACTCATGTAAAGCTAACGTAGTCACATAAACCTTGGATGAGCCGTAAAAGAGTGAGGTGGTAGAGACCTCACTACACTCGAGTCAGCTGTTTTAAAGTGTGTCCCATTTATCTCCCATGCTGCTTTACCTTCCACAACCTCAGAGTTAGACACCCTTTCACAACTGGGTGGGCTAGAGACTGCTCGCACAAACTGTCCCCAGTCAGGGTCAAATCCATGCAGTCAGATGGACACGTGGGAGTTTTACTTCTACGATAAAAGTGAACTGTGTGTACTGGTGGATAAACTACCCTCACATCGTCATCAACTGCCCTGCTGCATGGCGACGGCGATCATGGCCCTTCATACGAATCTATCCCCTGTCGCTGCAAGTACATCTCCAACCCTCTCTGTGTTCAGCCTAGCCTACAAGTCCGTCCAATATTTTCTCCCTGGGTCTACCTGGTGTTCACTTTCCCTCCGTCTTTGTCACATGACCAGGAGTTCTAATCCAATATTTTCTCCATGGGTCTACCTGGTGTTCACTTACCCTCCATCTTTGTCACATGACCGGGTGTTCTAATTCCCCTTTCCTCGTGTGGCCTTTAAATGTTGATTGTCTTTTCCTAATCTTCTTTATTAAGGATACGAGAAACTCGGGTTCGATTCCCAGTCAAATGAGCTTTTTCTACCCCATCATCCTACCTCCTCCACCCCTCTACTATATCTCGAGAAGTAGGCCGGGTGCTTGTCATCCCGAGAAGATAAACCCCAGTCCCATGTGCAGCAAGCGTTTAGCGTGTGTTAAAGATCCCACGGCAATGAAAAGAATTGTCCCCTGGCAAAATTCTGTTCAAACCGTCGTGAATTTAAAACACACACACACACACACACACACGCGTACGCACACAAACACACACACTACAATACACACACACACACTGCAATGCTCACACACGCACACACACTACAACACACACACACACACACACACACACACACACACACACACACACACACACACACACACACACACACACTGACACGAATCCAAATTTAACAATCGATCTTTTTGTACTATATTATCTACAAGCCCATTGTAATCACATACACTGTTGAAGTTAGTATACCACCAGTATACTGGAGGGTTGCTTAACTAAAGGATGTGTCACAAAAGGATGTATGACAAAAATAAAGAAAGCACATACACCGTTTTGGCAGGTAACACATGATTCTCTTGTTAGCTGCATGTCGCTTTAAAAGTACAAACTTTTCGAAATAAACTCGAAAGAAGATCAGACAGAATTGTCCACAGTTCTTTCTGCAGAGAGAACGAACTAAAAGCATTATTAGATCAGCAGCAGTATTTATTATGGCACGTTGGTCATGATACGAAAGACATCAACTAGTTCACGTCATTAAATCGTTCACATACACGTACACATGAGTTTTTGTAACACACACACGTATACGTGCACGCGCGCACACATACACACGCACACCACCACACACATACAAACATACATCCATACTTACATACATACATACTACATACATACATACATACATACATACATACATACATACATACATACATACATAATATAAACAAACATACACATTAATCTCTACTCATACTCCCCGCTTATTCTCTCTCTCCCACCTCTCTCCTCACACACACACGCACAACACACACACATACACACACACACACACACACACATACACACACAAACACACAAACAAACAAACAAACAAACACACACACAAACAAACAAAAAACACGAACATACACACATGCTCTCTCTCTCACACACACACACACACACAGACACACACACTCACACACACACACATGCCGGTACGCGTGAGCGCATACAAATGCGTCTATGTGTGCTTATATTCTTAGTAGGCCTATGTCAAGCCATACAGATATGCTTTCTCTGCCGACAACTCTGAAAATAAGTCAGAACTGCTATCTCCAAACACGAGTCACACTAACTGTAACCCTTTCAACCCCTAACCCTAACCCTAACCACCAACTTCCTGCAGAACCAGAAAGACACGAAATTTAATGCAGGAAGCAGGAGCATAAAGCCGGGGAATGAAAATTGTCAACAGAGCAAACCATTAACAAACGAAAGATAATGCAAGGGTCTGGCGAACAGCGTCAAGAAGTAACAAGCTTCATCATAGCAAACCTAACACACGAAACATAATGCAGGAAGCTGGTGAATAGGGTCAGGAAGTGAAAGATTCTTCAGAGCAGGACCAGAAACACACGAAATACAGTGCAGCCTGCTCAAAACCTGGCAAGCCCCATGAAATAAAAGGGGAAGGTGGGGGAAGGGGAAGGAAACTGGCCAATGAAATATCACCAGACTGATGAGAACGTTCAGATGGGCAGCAGACACGCTAGTTTTCATGTTCAGGACTGGGATTGAACTCGAGACATCAGATCTTGAGTCCACGGCTCTATTACAAGAGCCAACCGGTCCGTCCATTACATGAGAGTTCTTATCTCAATCATATTTTGTCTTTAATCGTTTGACTCCCGCACCCTATTCACCAAATGCAAAAACCAAACCCTTTGACTCCCTCACTCTGTCCTGAAGGAAGCTGACGGATAGGGTGAGGCAGTCAAAGGGTTAAAGTTTTGCTTTGCTTGCTTGGTTGACGATACAGGATGCCAGTGGACAGGGTGCAGGAGTCAATGGGTTAAGCAGTTTCTTTTCTTTTCTTTTTTTTTTTTCTTTTTTTTTTTCGCAACAAAGAGCAGCAAGTCGCCACAGTGAAGGACCGCCATTTTCCTGTCCGTGTGCAATTTCTTTGTGTGTGTGTGTGTGTGTGTGTGTGTGTGTGTGTGTGTGTGTGTGTGTGTGTGTGTGTGTGTGTGTGTGGTGTGTGTGTGTGTGTGTGTGTGTGTGTGTGTGTGTTTATCAGAGCGAATTTCTTTGCAGAATTTTGCCTGTGTTGTTGTGACTTCTGCTTGCAGGAAGTACATACTGTGCACCAAACGTGGCTTATTGCTTCGTTGGCAAGACATTTTCGAAAAATTGCATCTGTAATCATTCACTTTTAAACAGTCATAATATTCGATTTATGATAACCATTCACCTACAATAATCTACAAATATACATCAATCTTTAGTTTTGAAAATACAGTAGCAATCAATAAACTCTCATGAATATCTATCCGTCCATCCATGAATCGATCAAAAAATATCTATTCACAATTTTTCATCCTTAAATATTAGGTCCTAAGCATCCGTGAAAAAAGTTAATATCAATCTGTGGACGTGAATCATTAGACATTCACCACAGCCGTACACAGACAAATATGCATGTGTCAATCAGAGTGTAAGGAGTTTAGGCCCAAAACACTGGCTCAAGGTGGGGGAAGGGTCTTCTCCTCTGAAGACCTTCTGCTGTCTGCTTCACCCTACAACTTCTTTCTGCAGTCCTAAACACCCATGTATTGGTATCCACTTGTGAATGTGCGTCCTTAACATTCACTGTGAGTATCCATAGACACGTACGCATCTGTCAGTTTCTACTCATAATATTCATACTGTCTGTTCAGTAGTATCCATTCGTACCTATCCATTCAAAAATATACATCCATAATCACCATCTGTAAACAGCCATCCATAATCACCATCTGTAAACAGCCATCCATAATCACCATCTGTAAACAGCCATCCATAATCACCATCTGTAAACAGTCATCCATAATCACCATCTGTAAACAACCATCCATAATCACCATATGTAAACAGCCATCCATAATCACCATCTGTAAACAGCCATCCATAATCACCATCTGTAAACAGCCATCCATAATCACCATCTGTAAACAACCATCCATAATCACCATATGTAAACAGCCATCCATAATCACCATCTGTAAACAGCCATCCATAATCACCATCTGTAAACAACCATTCAAATCACCATCTGTAAACAGCCATCCATAATCACCATCCGTACACAGCCATCATAAACAGCCATCCAAAATCACCATCTGTAAACAGCCATCCATAATCACCATATGTAAACAGCCATCCATAATCACCATCTGTAAACAGCCATCCATAATCACCATCCGTAAACAGCCATCCATAATCACCATCTGTAAACAGCCATCCATAATCACCATCTGTAAACAGCCATCCATAATCACCATCCGTAAACAGCCATCCATAATCACCATCTGTAAACAGCCATCCATAATCACCATCTGTAAACAGCCATCCATAATCACCATCTGTAAACAACCATCCATAATCACCATCTGTAAACAGCCATCCATAATCACCATCTGTAAACAGCCATCCATAATCACCATCCGTAAACAGCCATCCATAACAGCCATCCATAATCACCATATGTAAACAGCCATCCATAATCACCATCTGTAAACAGCCATCCATAATCACCATCCGTAAACAGCCATCCATAATCACCATCTGTAAACAGCCATCCATAATCACCATCTGTAAACAGCCATCCATAATCACCATCCGTAAACAGCCATCCATAATCACCATCTGTAAACAGCCATCCATAATCACCATCTGTAAACAGCCATCCATAATCACCATCTGTAAACAGCCATCCATAATCACCATCTGTAAACAGCCATCCATAATCACCATCTGTAAACAGCCATCCATAATCACCATCCGTAAACAGCCATCCATAATCAGCCATCCACAATCACCATATGTAAACAGCCATCCATAATCACCATCTGTAAACAGCCATCCATAATCACCATCCGTAAACAGCCATCCATAATCACCATCTGTAAACAGCCATCCATAATCACCATCTGTAAACAGCCATCCATAATCACCATCCGTAAACAGCCCCTCCATAATCACCATCTGTAAACAGCCATCCATAATCACCATCTGTAAACAGCCATCCATAATCACCATCTGTAAACAGCCATCCATAATCACCATCTGTAAACAGCCATCCATAATCACCATCTGTAAACAGCCATCCATAATCACCATCTGTAAACAGCCATCCATAATCACCATCTGTAAACAGCCATCCATAATCACCATCCGTAAACAGCCATCCATAATCACCATCTGTAAACAGCCATCCATAATCACCATCTGTAAACAGCCATCCATAATCACCATCTGTAAACAACCATCCATAATCACCATCTGTAAACAGCCATCCATAATCACCATCTGTAAACAGCCATCCATAATCACCATCTATAAACAGCCATCCATAATCACCATCTGTAAACAGCCATCCATAATCACCATCTGTAAACAGCCATCCATAATCACCATCTATAAACAGCCATCCATAATCACCATCTGTAAACAGCCATCCATAATCACCATCTGTAAACAGCCATCCATAATCACCATCTGTAAACAGCCATCCATAATCACCATCTATAAACAGTCATCCATAATCACCATCTGTAAACAGCCATCCATAATCACCATCTGTAAACAGCCATGTAGGATCACCAGCTGTACACAGCCACAGATGACGTGTGAACATCTTGCCATAAACACGCAGTCAGCCAGGTGTAAAATCAAGTCAACCAGCCTCTGTAGCATGACTGGGACATCACTCAGGATCTTCCCTGAACATGTTGCTCAAATATTTCATGGATAATACCGCAAGTGCCTGTATCTCTCGGGCCTGGTTCACGCAAGGATGAATCAGAAAAGCAGCCGCAGGAAACAGCCCCGTCACACAGTCTCGATCCAAAGTAGAGCTACACAGCATTAACACCATCGTCCCTATTCTTATGAATTATCACAACATTGTAAAATGTCATAGGTTATATCGCCCTTCATGCCATTCTCTCGAGAGGCCTTAGTTTTGGTGGGTGTCAAAGTGTACTGGAGAGCCGAAACGAGCTGTGAGGAAGCATTGAATCAGATGTTCTGTAGAATAGGGGTGGCAACAACACCAAATAAGAAACAAAACAAAACAAAAAAGAATAATTATAAACATTCGTTCACGTTCTCCCATAAATAGCATCCACAAACATCCATCCATAAAGAAATTATCGATGAACAGCCATCCAGATAATCCTGAAATGGTGCAGAAATGGATCAGCACATCAAATATTCTTTGTTGCATCGACGAAAACAAGATGAAGACAAAAAGGACTGTTTCATGTCCCGTCCAGATTTTGTTCAACCTGCGTTCCGACCAATGTTTTCTCAGATGTCTATATTCACATTGCTGTGGTTGCTTGACCTACATTGTGTAGGCGTCATGTTGCTGCATAGTCTGCTTACTCCGTCTTCGGTGAGTTATCCAGCGATGTTCATAATCCTATCCCAACGGTGTAACGCTGTGGTGTTTGCTTAAGGCACCCAATGCTGCCATGACTTAACACTCATCAAGAAACACCTGTGGATGCTGGGTTGGACCCAGAGCAACAGTACCTCACCACTGTCCAAACAATCACCTCCCGACTCCAAACACTACACGCCAAGTCCGCAAAACAATAGGGAGGGGGTGTCCATGCGCTGCGTGACCTATTCGGACCCAGTCATCATTTACCTTGTTCACAAGCCGAAAAGCAAGGTGGAGAGATGACAAACAGAATCTTTTACACGTTCTATATGCCTGAACATACGAAGGCGGTTCTGACACGAACAGGTTTGTTTATATGTTGACCTGGGCGATGGGGAAAATGTCCACACTCAGAAAATGAATAATCTCCACGCTTTGCTCACCACGCGCCACCAGGCGGTTCAAACTCAAACCGTCTGTATAGAACTCCGACGTCTTAGCCTACAAGACTATCGGGCCCGGTCCGTTTGGTTCTGTAGAGTTTCAAGTCCTACCACTCTCAGAGTATGTGAGGACTAGCAATAAGAATGTTGCTAGAAGTTCTAAAACAACTTGCACAGCAACAGACAACTCACTGGATTGAGATTGTGATAACATCACGCCCGTCCTACTCATCCTGAAAAATCAGTGAGGCGTATCCTCATCCTCATCCTCCTCATGAACCATCCTCCTCAGCTTGCTGACCGTGCTCAGTAGGGCGGAACGCTCCAGCTCCAACGCGCTGATGCCGGCCTTGAACTTGTCCTCGTTCAGGCGGAACTGGTGAGAGGACATGCGCAGGGTGTGCGCCTGGCTGTGGAGACACTCCAGCTGTTCCGTCAGGTCCCGGTTCTCTTGCCGCAGTCGTAGCACCGTGTGCTGGAGGGTGAGAATGTTGGAGTTGTGGTGGTTGGTGGTGGAGGTGTCGATGGGGGCGGTGCGGTCTGTGGTGTTGGTGGTGGTGGGGGGTTGAGAGGAGCAGAGCATTTCCTCCCTGAAAACGTGGAACTCCACTTCGTAAGTGTGAGGTCTCGGCTGATGTCCAGTTCAAAGGCCTGCAGACATATACACCTTGTTTAACCCTTTGACTCCCGCACCCTGTCCACCAGCATCCTGCATTCTCAACCATGCTACCAAAGTAAAACCTTAACCTTTTGATTCCTTCACTCTATTTAAAAGCTTCCTAGAGGAAGCTGGTGGATAGGATGAGAGAGTCAAAGGGTTGTTGTGTTGGTGTTGTGTTGTGTTGTGCTGTGCTGTGCTGTGCTGTGTTGTGTTGTTTTGTGTTGTGTTGTGTTGTGTTGTGTTGTGTTGTGTGTGTGTTGTGTTGTGTGGTGTGTGTGTGTGTTGGTGTGGTGTTGTGTGGTGGTGGTGTGGTGTGGTGTGTGTTGTGTTGGTGTTGTGTGGTTGTGTTTGTGGGTTTGTGGTGTGTGGGGTTTGTGTTGTGGTGTGGTTGGGTGTGGTGTTGTGTGGTTGTGTTGTGTTGGTGTGTGTGGTGTGGTGTGTGTGTGTGTGTGTTGTGTTGTGGTGTTGTGTTGTGTGGTGTGTGGTGTGTGTGTGGTGTGTGTTGTGTGGTGTGGTGTGGTGTGGTGTGGTGTTGTGTTGTGTTTTGTGTTGTGGTGTGTGTGTGGTGTGGTTGGTTGTGTGTGCTGTGCTGTGCTGTGGCTGTGCTGTGCTGTGCTGTGTTTGTGTTTGTTGTGTTGTTTGTCGTGTTGTGCTTGCTGTGCTATGTTGTGCTGTGTTGTGTTGTGCTGTTCTTTGCTGTGCTGTTCTTTGCTGTGCTGTTCTTTGCTGTGCTGGCTGCTGTGCTGGTTTGCGCTGTGCTGGCTGCGCCGTGCTGGCTGCGCTGTGCTGGCTGCGCTGTGCTGGCTGCGCTGTGCCGGCTGCGCTGTGCTGGCTGCGCTGTGCTTGGTGCGCTGTGCTTGGTGTGCTGTGCTGTGCTGTGCTGTGCTGTGCTGTGCTGTGGTTGTGTTGTGTTGTGTTGTGCTGTGCTGTGCTGTGCTGTGCTGTGCTGTGCTGTGTTGTGCTGTGCTGTGCTGTGTTGTGTTTGTGCTGTGTTGTGCTGTGCTGTGTTTGTGTTGTGCTGTGCTGTGCTGTGCTGTGCTGTGTTGTGCTGTGCTGTGCTGTGCTGTGCTGTGCTGTGTTGTTTGTTGTGTTGTGCTGTGCTTGCTGTGCTGTGTTGTGACGTGTTGTGCTTGCTGTGCTATGTTGTGCTGTGTTTGTTTGTGCTGTTCTTTGCTGTGCTGTGTTATGCTGTGCTGTGCTGTGCTGTTTTGTGCTTGCTGTGCTGTGCTGTGTTGTGTGCTGTGTTGTGTGCTGTGTTGTGCTGTGTTGTGCTGTGTTGTGCTGTGCTGTGCTGTGCTGTGCTGTGTTGTGTTGTGTTGTGTTGTGTTTGTGTTGTGTTGTGTTGTGTGCTGTGTTGTGTTGTGCTGTGCTTGTTTGTGCTGTACTGTATTGTATTGAACTGTCCTGTCCTTATCGTATCGTATTGTATTGTGCAAGTACACACAGTGTTTTTTTTTCTTTTGATATAAAACGTCGTTCGTTGACCCGACAAGAAGCGCCAATGATTTTGTAACACTACTACAAGCATACACAGAAAACAGCTACTCTGTTTGGTCAGCTTGTTTGTTTGTTTGTTTGTTTGTTTGTTGTTTGTTTGTTTGTTCATTTATTCATTGTAATGCACAAAGCACATGCCAACAGTTCTGCGCAGGCTCTTGGAGTCTACCGAATAAATGTTGGTAGATTTGGGGTGGAACACATATGGAACGTTCCCAGTGCCATGAATAATGTCAGATAATAGCTGGCAGATATAAGTGGAACACATATGGAACGTTCCCACTGGCTCCCTGTATCAAAGCGCATACAGTACAAACTAGACACCATGTGCTACAAAAGCCTCAATAACGCAGCCCCCGATTACCTGTCAAGCCTACTTGAGATCTATGTTCCCTCACGTACCCTCCGCTCTGCCTCCGATCCTCTGACTTTTCGCTTTCCACGCACTAAGCTCAATACCTATGGTCCACGAGCCTTCTCTGTTTCTGGTCCACTCTCCTGGAACAAACTTCCTCTCTCAGTCCATCAGCAACCTACTTTTATCTCCTTCAAGTCCGCTCTCAAAACTCACCTTTTCTCCTCCGCATAAAATCCTAACCTCACTCAACACCCCCCCCCCCCCCCCCCCCCACTCTGCAGCCTGTCTCCGCTCGGAGGGAATCACATGGTTATAATATATAATTGTATATGCTATGCTCTCTATAATTTTCCATTGCTTTTATTCTTGCTTTTATTGCTTTTATTCTTTCTCCCCATTTATAGCCATGCGTGTGTGTGGTGTGTGTGTGTGTGTGTGTGTGTGTGTGTGTGGTGTGTGTGTGTGTGTGTGTGTGCGCGTGCGTGTGTGTGCGTGCGTGCGTGCGTGCGTGCGTGTGTGTCTGCTTCAGCGCTTAGATTTGATTTTATCAAGATTTTGCGCTATATAAATATTGTAATTATTATTATTATTATGAATAATGTCAGATAATAGCTGGCAGATATAAGTGGAACACATATGGAACGTTCCCAGTGCCATGAATAATGTCAGATAATAGCTGGCAGATATAGGTGGAACACACATGGAACGTTCCCAGTGACATGAATAATGTCAGATAATAGCTGGCAGATGTGGGTGGAACACATATGGAACGTTCCCAGTGCCACAAATAATGTCAGATAATAGCTGGCAGATATAGGTGGAACACATGTAGAACGTTCCGAGTGCCACAAATAATGTCAGATAATAGCTGGCAGATATAGGTGGAACACACATGGAACGTTCCCAGTGACATGAATAATGTCAGATAATAGCTGGCAGATGTGGGTGGAACACACATGGAACGTTCCCAGTGCCATAAATAATGTCAGATAATAGCTGGCAGATATAGGTGGAACACACATGGAACGTTCCCAGTGCCATGAATAATGTCAGATAATAGCTGGCAGATATAGGTGGAACACACATGGAACGTTCCCAGTGCCATGAATAATGTCAGATAATAGCTGGCAGATATAGGTGGAACACACATGGAACGTTCCCAGTGCCATGAATAATGTCAGATAATAGCTGGCAGATATAGGTGGAACACACATGGAACGTTCCCAGTGCCATGAATAATGTCAGATAATAGCTGGCAGATGTGGGTGGAACACACATGGAACGTTCCCAGTGCCACAAATAATGTCAGATAATAGCTGGCAGATGTGGGTGGAACACATGTAGAACGTTCCCAGTGCCACAAATAACGTCAGATAATAGCTGGCAGATGTGGGTGGAACACACATGGAACGTTCCCAGTGCCACAAATAACGTCAGATAATAGCTGGCAGATATAGGTGGAACACATGTAGAACGTTCCGAGTGCCACAAATAATGTCAGATAATAGCTGGCAGATATAGGTGGAACACACATGGAACGTTCCCAGTGCCATGAATAATGTCAGATAATAGCTGGCAGATGTGGGTGGAACACACATGGAACGTTCCCAGTGCCATGAATAATGTCAGATAATAGCTGGCAGATATAGGTGGAACACACATGGAACGTTCCCAGTGCCATGAATAATGTCAGATAATAGCTGGCAGATATAAGTGGAACACACATGGAACGTTCCCAGTGCCACAAATAACGTCAGATAATAGCTGGCAGATATAGGTGGAACACATATGGAACGTTCCCAGTGCCATGAATAATGTCAGATAATAGCTGACAGATGTGGGTGGAACACACATGGAACGTTCCCAGTGCCACAAATAACGTCAGATAATAGCTTGCAGATATAGGTGGAACACACATGGAACGTTCCCAGTGCCATGAATAATGTCAGATAATAGCTGGCAGATGTGGGTGGAACACACATGGAACGTTCCCAGTGCCACAAATAATGTCAGATAATAGCTGGCAGATGTGGGTGGAACACATGTAGACGTTCCCAGTGCCACAAATAACGTCAGATAATAGCTGGCAGATGTGGGTGGAACACACATGGAACGTTCCCAGTGCCACAAATAACGTCAGATAATAGCTGGCAGACTTGATGGAACACATATGGAACGTTCCGAGTGCCACAAATAATGTCAGATAATAGCTGGCAGATATGGGTGGAACACATGTAGAACGTTCCAAGTGCCACAAATAATGTCAGATAATAGCTGGCAGATATGGGTGGAACACACATGGAACGTTCCCAGTGCCACAAATAATGTCAGATAATTGCTGGCAGATATGGGTGGAAAACACATGGAACGTTCCCAGTGCCACAAATAATGTCAGATAATAGCTGGCAGATATAGGTGGAACACACATGGAACGTTCCCAGTGCCACAAATAATGTCAGATAATAGCTGGCAGATATGGGTGGAACACACATGGAACGTTCCCAATGCCACAAATAATGTCAGATAATAGCTGGCAGATATAGGTGGAACACACATGGAACGTTCCCAGTGCCACAAATAATGTCAGATAATAGCTTGCAGATATAGGTGGATCATATATGGAATGTTCCGAGTGCCACAAATAATGTCAGATAATAGCTGGCAGATATAGGTGGAACACATGTAGAATGTTCTGAGCGCCATAAATAATGTCAGATAATAGCTGGCAGATACGGGTGGAACACCTGTAGAATGTTCCGAGTGCCAGAAGTGTCAGATAATTGCTGGCAGACATGGGTGGAACCCATATGGAACATGCCGAGTGCCACGACTGTCTCCTGAACCAATTCTTGTGTTCCTGTGTTCTGGCATAACTCACCTGCCCAGTAACTCTCTCCACCTGCACCTGGGCCATTTCAGGTAGACCCGCCTTGAGGAAGTCCACCAGCTCCTCAAAGCAGTCTAACTGCAGGATCAGCTCACGATGACACGTCACTAACATCAGCGCCACCTTGAAGATGACGTCAGGACCCTGGATGAAGATCATATCTGTGGAGAGAAAGCAAAATTTTTTTGTTTTGTTTTTGGTTTTGGTTTTGGTTTTTACTTTTGGCACAGGTAAAACTTGTGGTCAGACAGGTGGATATGCCAATGATCTACAAGACACAGAATCATATTGTCATTTGGAAATGCCATATCATGAGCTTGCCTATTAATGGCCCCCATGGTTAAAAAAAATTAGTATACTTTTCATTGATAAATAAGCAGTATTTGTACACGTTTAAGCATCTAGTCACAACAACCTACATGTACATCAGTCAACTTTCAGTCAGCTTATTTATTGTTGTCGTTGCTGTTGTTGTAGCTGTTGTTGTCGGCCATCATGTTGTGTCGATATGGGTGAGTATGTATGAATGTATGTGTATATGTCTGTGTGCGGGCATGCGATTATATGCATGTATTTACTGTTATTTGTCATTTTCATCTTTATCTGTTTATTTATCTACATACTCCTTTATTTTGTAGTTATTTATTCACCTACTTACTTCTTATTCACTTACTCACTCACTCGGTTGCTTGCTTGCTTACTGGTTTGCTTACTTACTTGCTTGCTTACCTACTCACTTACTTACTTACTTACCTATCGATGATTAAGAAAATATTGGACTTCACCTACTTAATAGATGGCTGAGCATTTGGGCATTGACTAGGGGGGGGGGGGGGGGGGCGGTTCTGTCATGTGAGACGAGTTTCTACAGAATAGCTAGCTGTCTTGTGAGTCAGACCTTTAATTATTTATTTATTTATTTGATATATATGTTCCTTTTTCGTAGGTAAGATACACAGATACACATGTCATTTACGTGTAACCAAGATTATTCCAGAGGTAGGCTGATAACATACCAGTACAAATATAGACTAGTTAAAACATAGTCTAGGTAGGGCCTCAGGACCTGGCCAGGTCATGGTTTTATGTGCAGGTTTAAGGCTTTGTGCCATGATCACCACACAACGTGGCATCGTTAGTATATATGGAATTCATTCTGAGCACGGAGGACGTCATCTTGAGAAACCGAAACTGAAACTTAAACAGCTAATTTTCACAATATATCCTGGCATCAACCAGGCTTTGAGACACAGACACGGTGTTGATTCGGAAAACTTAAAGCAACACCATCAATGACACATCAGTCAAGTGTACGAGACTCGATCGTTTGGTCCCAGTGTTCCCAACCAGTCTAAAGTTCCCTTAATTCTTGATATGAGTCAGCCGTGGCTGAAATTTTCCATTGATATTTCTTGGACTGATGGGTGTCAAATCCACGACTTTCAGTCCGTAGTCCGCTGACTGACGTAGGTGACCGTGTATACATCTGCCTTGGACAGAACTGCACGTCCCCATAGGATGTCAGAGGGCGCCTTGTACAGAGCGAAGCGACAACTATACTGTCGCACGACACTGCCTAATCGTGGATCCACCGCTTAATTAAAGCAGAGACGGTACTTACCAAAGACCCTGGCAACAAAACACAGCGGGTACTGCGAGGCGAACAGGGTAAGGAACCAAGGTGTGGCGTACAGGGCTGGCGCCACCTCGTGCTTCTCCAAGTGGTTGTACAGCTGACGGTCATGGTCGTGAATCAGACGAACCATCTGGTACAGCTTCAGCTGTGTGACACACACATATTTGTCATCATTATCGTTGTCATCATCATCATCATCATCATCATCATCATCATCGTTCGTTTATCATCACCATTCAGTCTGAGAAAGGTCTAAAGAGGAGACCGAAGTTTTACAATAGGACAGTGAAGCCAATTCTTGTAAGTCGCCCTTTTTGTTAAAATCCCTTTGCTACTTATGCTTTTGGCTTCAGTGAAATGCTGAGAAAATGTCCAGAAAAAAATTACACCTGTTAGTTTTGTTTATTCATATCTTCAGAATTGTAGGAGTATACATGAAATAAACCAGACGTTTTCTTTTATCGATATGGTTGAAAAATTTTAATCAGATTGTCAACACAATCTTCTTGAAATATCCGCTCACTTAAGTTACATATTCTCTCTCTCTATCTCTCTCTCTCTCTCTCTCTCTCTCTCTCTCTCTCTCTCTCTCTCTCTCTCTCTTCTTCTCTCTCCCTTTCTCACTCTCACTCTCTCTCCCACACACACGCACAGCAAACACACACACAAACATACACATTACACACACGCGCGCGCGTAGGCACGCACGCACACACAGAGAGAACACAAAGGGTGGAGAAAGAGAAAACTAGACCACAATATATCCGATCCTTTTCATTCACATCCCACACCCACACCCAGAACCTACCCCATCTTCCTTCCTTCCCATACACAGTAACACCCCACACCCACACCCAGAACCTACCCCACCTTCCTTCCTTCCCACACACAGTAACACCCAACACCCACACCCAGAACCTACCCCAACTTCCTTCCTTACCATACACAGTAACACCCCACACCCAACACCCAGAACCTACCCCATCTTCCTTCCTTCCCATACACAGTAACACCCCACACCCACACCCAGAACCTACCCCACCTTCCTTCCTTCCCATACACAGTGACACCCACACCCACACCAGAACCCACCCCCAAACTTCCTTCCTTACCATACACAGTAACACCCACACCACACCCAGAACCTACCCCATCTTCCTTTCTTCCCATACACAGTAACACCCCACATCCACACCCAGAACACACCCACACCTTCCTTCCTTACCATACACAGTAACACCCCACACCCACACCCAGAACCCACCCCACCTTCCTTCCTTACCATACACAGTAACACCCCACACCCACACCCAGAACCTACCCCACCTTCCTTCCTTACCATACACAGTAACACCCCACACCCACACCCACACCCAGAACCCACCCCACCTTCCTTCCTTACCATACACAGTAACACCCACACCCACACCCTACCCCATCTTCCTTCCTTACCATACACAGTAACACCCCACACCCACACCCAGAACCTACCCCACCTTCCTTCCTTCCCATACACAGTGACACCCCACACCCACACCCAGAACCCACCCCCAACTTCCTTCCTTACCATACACAGTAACACCCCACACCCACACCCAGAACCTACCCCATCTTCCTTCCTTACCATACACAGTAACACCCCACACCCACACCCAGAACCCACCCCACCTTCCTTCCTTACCATACACAGTAACACCCCACACCCACACCCAGAACCTACCCCATCTTCCTTCCTTCCCATACACAGTAACACCCCACACCCACACCCAGAACCTACCCCATCTTCCTTCCTTCCCATACACAGTAACACCCCACACCCACACCCAGAACCACCCCCAACTTCCTTCCCCATACACAGTGACACCCCACACCCACACCCAGAACCCACCCCCAACTTTCTTCCTTCCCATACACAGTAGCACCCACACCCACACCCAGAACCTACCCCATCTTCCTTCCTTCCCACACACAGTAACACCCCCACACCCACACCCAGAACCTACCCCACCTTCCTTCCTTCCCATACACATTAACACCACACACCATTGAGCACAACTAGCAGTACTTAACGGGGGGAAAAGAGCTGACAGGCGAGTTAACTCTTATAACTTAGCGGTCGACATTCATACAATGCTGAACGAAAATATACTATCATTATTTTACCTGACGTACGACAATAACGCATGGGCGATCGTGAAATCATTGACGTATGTCGTACGTCAACGTCGCAGTCAACAAGATGTTACATGATTATAAGACTTGTTTCATTTGATTGAAACAAAACAAAACAAAAAGAAAAAACAACAACAACAATAATAAACACGAAAAAAGAATCAGAACGTATATTTAATACAATCAGACAATCAGAAGGCGTATTAATACAACCGGTTGTATTAAT
>CM060310.1:90056021-90061021 GCA_030674185.1 Monoplex corrugatus | reverse complement strand
TTTAGGCCAAACCTTTGTTAAGGGTAAATGTAAGACAACAAATATCAAAGAAAAGTGGAAAAACAGTCATTGTTTTCTTGTTCGACGAAACATCAGTGAAGCTTTGTGTGTTTTTCGGCTAATCTTTAAGTTTGTTGTTTGTTATTTGTCATATGTTTACGCCTGACAAAGGGCAGTTGGCCGAAAATTTGGGCCTGTCTTGTCTGTTATTTAAATCATACGTTCTGTTTCTATTTTTGTGTGTGTGTGTGTGTGTTGTGTGTGTGTGTGTGTGTGTGTGTGTGTGTGTGTGTGTGTGTGTGTGTGTGTGTTGTGTGTGTGTTGTGGTGTGTGTGTGTGTGTGTGTGTGTGTGTGTGTGTGTGTGGTTTGTGTGGTTTGTGTGTGTCTGTGTCTGTGTCTGTCTGTTTGTGTCTGTGTCTGTCTGTTTGTGTCTGTGTCTGTGTCTGTATGTGTGTGTGTGTGTGTGGGGTGTGTTGTGTGTGGTGTTGTGTGTGTGTGTTTGTGTGTGTTTGTGTGTGTCTGTGTCTGTGTTGTCTGTTGTGTCTGTGTCTGTGTCTGTATGTGTGTCTGTGTGTGTATGTGTATGTCTGCGTGTGTGTGTGTGCGTGTGTGTGTGTGTGTGTGTATGTGTGTGTGTCTGTGTGTTGTGCGTGCGCGCGTGCGTGTTGTGTGTGTCTGTGTATATGTCTGTGCCTGTGCCTGTGTCTGTGTCTGTGTGAGTATTCTGGTTCCTGTTTGTTTGAACGTGGGCGGTCACGCTTATTTCAGAAAAACACAAGTTTCTGTGAAGCGTGAAGAACACTGACCGAGGTCAATGAGGATGGCGTGTTGGTCAGCAGTGAAGCGATCCAGAAGATCTGTGTAGAGAACCTCGTACATGTCGGCCACACAACTGTCTGCCGAGGTCTGACAACTCTGCTGCAGTGCCAACAGTTTCCACACCACCCCTCGTAACTCTCTCGGTATTCCTGACAACACACCACACAACACAACATCACATTTCCACACACCACCCCTCGTAACTTCTCGGTATTCCTGACCACACACCACACAGCACAACATCACATTTCCACACACCACACAACACAACATCACATTTCCACACACCACACAACACAACATCAAATTTCCACACACCACACAACACATCACATGTCCACACACCACACAACACAACATCACATTCCACACACACACACACAAAATCACATTTCCACACACCACACAACACAATCAACATTTCCACAACCACACACACAACATCAAATTTCCACACACCACACAACACAACATCACATGTCCACACACCACACAACACAACATCAAATTTCCACATCACCACACAACACAACATCAAATTTCCACACACCACACAACACAACATCACATGTCCACACACACAAACACATCATAATTTCACACACCACACACACAACATCACATTTCACACACCACACAACACAACATCACATTTCCACACACCACACAACACAACATCACATTTCTACACACCACACAACACAACATCACATTTCACACACCACACAACACAACATCACATTTCTACACACCACACAACACAACATCACATTTCCACAACCACACAACACAACATCAATTTCCACACACCACACAACACAACATCACATGTCCACACACCACACAAACACAACATCAATTTCTACACACCACACAACACAACATCACATTTCCACACACCACACAACACAACATCACATGTCCACACACCACACAACACAACATCACATGTCCACACACCACACAACACAACATCACATGTCCACACACCACACAACACAACATCACATTTCCACACACCAACAACACAACATCACATTTCCACACACCACACAACACAAATCACATTTCCACACACACACCCAATCATCACGTTTCCACACACAACAACACAACATCACATTTCCACACACACACAACACAACATCACATTTCACACACCAACACACAACATCACATTTCCACACACCAACAACAAACATCACATTTCCACACACCACACAACACATCATCATTCCACACACCAACAACACAACATCACAATTTCCACACACCACACACACAAATCACATTGCCACACCAACAACACAACCACATTCACAACCAACAACACAATCACATTTCCACACACACACAACACAACATCACATATTCCACACAACAACACAACATCAAATTTCCACACACCACAACACACAATCAATTTCACACACACACAACAACGTTCACACAGTCCACACACCACAACACAAATCACATTTCCACACACCAACAACACAAATCACATTTCTACACACAACAACATCATCGTCACATGTCCACACCACACACACAACATACATTTCCACACACCAACAAACAACATCACTTTCCACACACCACACAACGAACATCACATTTCCCCACACCACCACACAACTGTTCACATGTCCACACAAACCACACAACACAACATCACATTTCCACACAACAACAAACTCACATTTCCACACACCACACACAACATACATTCCCACTCAACAACCAAGCACATTCAACCACACATATCAAAGATCCACACATACACACAACACAACTCACATTTCCACACACCCAACAACACAACGTCACATGTCCACAAACCACACAACACAGATCACATTTCCACACACCAACAACACAATTCCACATGTCCACACACCACAAGCACAACATCACATTTCCACACCAACAACAACATCACATGTCCACACCCTCACAACACACATCACATTTTCACACACAACAACAATCACATGTCCACACCACACACACATCACATTTCCACACACCAACAACAACTCCCCATGTCCACACACCACAACACAATCATCCTTCCACACCAACAACACACATCAATGTCTCACACCACACAACACAACATCACATTTCCACACACCAACAACACAACATCACATGTCCACACACCACACAACACAACATCACATTTCCACACACCAACAACACAACATCACATGTCCACACACCACACAACACAACATCACATTTCCACACACCAACAACACAACATCACATGTCCACAACCACACAACACAAATCACATTTCCCACACACACAACACAAATCACATTTCCACACACCACACAACACAACATCAAATTTCCATACACACCACACACCACAAACACATCAAATTTCCATACACACCCCTCGTATTTCTCTCGGTAATCCTGACGACACAACACATATCACTACATCACATTTCCACACACTACACAACACATCACATTTCCACACACTACACAACACATCACATTTCCACACACTACACAACACATCACATTTCCACACCACCCCTCGTAACTCTCTCGGTATTCCTGACAACACAACACACAACACAACAACAGATTTCCACATACACACCCTCGTAACTCTCTTGGCATTCCTGACAACACAACACACAACACAACATCACATTTCCACACACACATCCTCGTAACTGTCTAGGTATTCCTGACAACACAACACACAACACAACAGATTTCCACATACACACCCTCGTAACTCTCTTGGCATTCCTGACAACACACCACACAACACAACATCACATTTCCACACACACATCCTCGTAACTGTCTAGGTATTCCTGACAACACAACACAAGATTAAAATTCTTTTTCAGCCATGTCTTCTATTTTGTCTGAGGGACTTAGGTTTCATGCAGATCATTTCGTGTCTCACCCGTATGAGTGAACAGTCTGCACAACCAAATACAAACCTGGCCCATCAGGGCTTCCAGACAGTCCATTCTCGTGCTGACCTGCATGGTTGTCCTTGTGGTTCGCTTATGGAATATATTAAACATGTAAGTGTTCCTGCGTATTTTAAATTCTGTGGCCCGTTTTGCCCTTTGTAAAAG
The DNA here is from genome assembly GCA_030674185.1 of Monoplex corrugatus. Lineage (NCBI taxonomy): Eukaryota > Metazoa > Mollusca > Gastropoda > Littorinimorpha > Ranellidae > Monoplex > Monoplex corrugatus. The sequence goes on along the minus strand of CM060310.1, from coordinate 90,057,083 downwards.
GAAGCATGGTCATATCACTCACCCCCTTGCTTCATTTTCTGTCTGTTGCCTGATTCTCGAAGAAAGTCATGCAAAATCAAAACATTATGCTCCAAGGGTATCAACTGTACTGCACCTATTTATCTTTGTGAGTTACAGTTTCAGTTTTTTAAGATGACGTCTCCGCGCTCGGAATGAATTCCATATGCATTAACGTCACAGGTGCTATGTGATGGAGAAGATCCAGAATTATCATGGCACAAGCCTTTTTAAGCCTGCACATAAACCCATGAGCTAACCAGGTCCTGAGGTCCTACGTAGATATTTCCATAACCCTAGGGTCAAAGGGATTGAGGTGGCAGAGACCTCAACTTTTCCCAGGGCCAGCACCACGAAGGCGGCGCCCATCCTCTTTTTTTTGTGATCACCTTCGAATGCATACACCTGTCTGACCTCTTCGTTCTGCTCTGATGCTAATTGTTTACACATTTCTCAATAGAAATGTTTCACAGTTGGTTGACATTCTTCTTCTGTGTCTGGTCCATACAACTGGAACAAGCTTCCCCTGTCTATTCACAGTCAAGTATTTATGTCTTCCTTTAAGTCTAACTTGAAGATGTATCTTTTTTGTGTTTAGTGGTGCTTTCCCCTTCTGTGTGCCTACCCGTTCATCCACTCCCCTCCTGTCCTTCCCCCTCCCAGTCTGTGTGTGTTTTGTACGCTTGGGGTTTTATGAGGAAAGAGGGGGGAGGAAATAAATACGCGTGTGATGGGAGAAACTCAGTGACAGGCTTTTGAGTTCACGAACTACTTTTTGTGGGAGAGTGGGGGGGGGATAAATATGCGTGTGATGGGAGAAACTCAGTGACAGGCTTTTGAGTTCACGAACTACTTTTTGTGGGAGAGTGGGGGGGGGAGGAAATAAATACGCGTGTGATGGGAGAAACTCAGTGACAGGCTTTTGAGTTCACGAACTACTTTTTGTGGGAGAGTGGGGGGGGGGGAATAAATATGTGTGTGATGGGAGAAACTCAGCGACAGGCTTTAGAGTTCATGAAATTCTTTTTGTGGAAGGGTGGGCAG
>CM060310.1:90048521-90051021 GCA_030674185.1 Monoplex corrugatus | reverse complement strand
ATGGGTGTTTCTTCCCCCCTCCCCTCCCATCCCCTTGATCCAAAAGTGATGATCTAGTTGGTCGTCTTTCGGATGAGGCGATAAACCGAGGTTCCGCGTGCCACAAGTACTCAGCGCACGTTAAATTTCCCACGGCAACAAAGGAGATGTCTCCAGCAAAACTTGTGTAGGAAAATCCACTTCTACAGGTCAACAGGACAATAACCTCGGTTCCCCGGAGACAGCAGTGTGAATTTCACATGGTAAATTACAATCCTTTGTAACGTAAGACTGACAACGACAGATAGACAGACAGCTAGGTGGCAGAGACAGGGAGAGAGAAAAGACAGACATACACGAGACCGACACCACACAGACGAAGAGACGACACACAACAGACACAAACAGATAGACACACACACACAAACACACACACACACAAACACACACACACACACACACACACACACACACACACACACACACACACACACACAGACACAAAGCAGAAAGTGAGACAGAGACAGAGAGAAGACAGAGAGACAGACAGAGAAATGAGAGACAGAGACAGCGAGACAAGACAGAGACAGAGAGAGAGAAAAGGTGGACAAAGAAGAGACAGAGAGAAAAGAGAGTGACAGAGACAGACAGAAGAGAGTGAAGAGAGAGAGAGAGACTGAGGAGAGGTATGAGAAAAGAAGAGAGAAGAGTGAGAGAGGCAGAGACAGACGAGGAGAACAGAGAGACACAGAGAGACAAGAGTCACACACAAGAGACAGAGAGAGACACGAGAAGAGAGAAGAGAAGAGACAAGAGAGAGACAAGAGAAGAAATAAACGTGAAAGAGACAATGCATTTGTCTTATGTTGTATCATACGTATTAATATTCAGGAAGATCCTTTGGTCCTCAGAGTCTGCCATGTACATGTAATTTCATGACATGACCGTGTGCATCAGTATCATACAGTCCCCTGGCTAATGTGATCGTTTGGGGAGCACACACGATCATCCATCCATGGGTGTGAGGCAGCAGACAGGTCAGGCGTGTCAAAGCTGGTCCTGTCTTTGATTTTCTCTGTCCAGCTCTTCGTCTGTACTTAGGTTCTCTCTCTCTCTTTCTGTCCCTGTCTGTCTGTCTCTCTCTCTCTCTCTTTCTCTCTCTCACTGCCCCTGTCTCCCTTTCTCTCTGTCTCTCTCTCTCTCTGTCTCTCTCTTACATATGTACAGAGGGGTGCAAAAGTAGGTATACAGGAAGCATCACGTCATTATTATATTGCTTAATTCCGCTGTCGATTAGAGGAGTGTGTGATTACCGACGGCAGCAGTTTTGAGTATCTGAGGGATTAAGGCTGTGTTTGTTTTACATGTGTATGCAATATTCATTTGTTTGATAATAATGCATGAGTATTGTACGTGCTTTTCTTTTTCATAACTGATACCTACCTTTTGCAACCCCTGTATAACATATCCTTCTATCTTTTCTCTCGCCTCTGTCCTTCTCTCTCTATCTCTTCTCTGTCTATCTCTGTCTCACTGTCTCTCTCTCTCTCTCTCTCTCGTCTCTCTCCTCTGTATGTATCTATCTATCTACATGTATCTATCATCTGTCTGACTGTATCTCTCTCTCTGTATCTTCTCTGCCACTGTCTCTCTATCTCTTCTCTCTCTCTCTCTGTATCATCTATCTACTGTATCTATCTATCTGTCTGTCTGTTGTCTATCTCTCGATATAGGGTGAGGGAGTCAAAAGGTAAAGCTTTTGCTTTTACTAACATTGATGACGACGCAGGATGCTAGTGGATAAGGTGAGGGAGTTGGAAGGGTTAAAATCTGTATACTCACATGGACTTCATGGGAGTATTCTCCGACCTGGAGGTGTTGTGGTTTTCATCGGGACCCAAACTGTTTGTTCCAGTCTTTCCAGACCCTGACAGAGCTCCTGCGGTATCCATAGCAGCAGCAGACTGAGGACCTGAGCTTTGAGTGAGGTCTTGATACGTTCCCCTTCACCACCAGTACTTTTTGAACTAGCTGCAGCCAATGAGACGATTCCGCACCTGAGGCTTTTGGGGATTCCTGTAAAAAATAATGACCGTTTATGTGTATGAACGAGTAATTTCGTTTCAGTTTCAATTTCTCAAGATGACGTCTCCGCGCTCGGAATGAATTCCATTTGCACTAATGTCACAGGTGCGTGTGATGGAGAAGGTCCAGAATGATCACGGCACAAGCCTTTAAATCTGCACATAAACCCACGAGCTGGCCAGGTCCTGAGGTCTACCTAGATAGTTCCATAACCTGGGGTCGAGGTGTGAGGTGGCAGAGACCTCAACTTTCCCAGGGCCAGCATCACGAGGGCGGCGCCCATCCCCTCTCCCTCGATTCAAATTAATATTCATATTCACTTTTTTTTTAACCAAGACTTCAGAAAAGCAAGAAGGCTAATTGGTCTTCAAGGGGTGGGACCTGGGAAATAAGCCTATCTCTCCAACGTTTATACCAAGGCAGCCGGACAATGCTC
>CM060310.1:90031021-90041021 GCA_030674185.1 Monoplex corrugatus | reverse complement strand
TCTTTTTAACCATGGCATAATAACAATAACAATGAACCTTTTTAACCATGGCATAATAACAATGAATCTTTTTAACCATGGCATAATTACAATGAATCTTTTTAACCATGGCATAATAACAATGAATCTTTTTAACCATGGCATAATTACAATGAATCTTTTTAAACATGGCATAATAACAATGAACCTTTTTAACCATGGCATAATAACAATGAATCTTTTTAACCATGGCATAATAACAATGAATCTTTTTAACCATGGCATAATAACAATGAATCTTTTTAACCATGGCATAATAACAATGAATCTTTTTAACCATGGCATAATAACAATGAATCTTTTTAACCATGGCATAATAACAATGAACCTTTTTAACCATGGCATAATAACAATGAATCTTTTTAACCATGGCATAATAACAATGAATCTTTTTAACCATGGCATAATAACAATGAATCTTTTTAACCATTGCATAATAACAATGAATCTTTTTAACCATGGCATAATAACAATGAACCTTTTAACCATGGCATAATAACAATGAATCTTTTTAACCATGGCATAATAACAATGAATCTTTTTAACCATGGCATAATTACAATGAATCTTTTTAACCATGGCATAATAACAATGAATCTTTTTAACCATGGCATAATAACAATAACAATGAATCTTTTTAACCATGGCATAATAACAATGAATCTTTTTAACCATGGCATAATAACAATAACAATGAATCTTTTTAACCATGGCATAATAACAATGAATCTTTTTAACCATGGCATAATAACAATGAACCTTTTTAACCATGGCATAATAACAATAACAATGAATCTTTTAAAACATGGCATAATAACAATGAATCTTTTTAACCATGGCATAATAACAATGAACCTTTTTAACCATGGCATAATAACAATAACAATGAATCTTTTTAACCATGGCATAATAACAATGAATCTTTTTAACCATGGCATAATAACAATAACAATGAATCTTTTTAACCATGGCATAATAACAATAACAATGAACCTTTTTAACCATGGCATAATAACAATAACAATGAACCTTTTTAACCATGGCATAATAACAATGAATCTTTTTAACCATGGCATAATAACAATGAATCTTTTTAACCATGGCATAAATAACAATAACAATGAATCTTTTTAACCATGGCATAATAATAATAACAATGAACCTTTTTAACCATGGCATAATAACAATAACAATGAACCTTTTTAACCATGGCATAATAACAATGAATCTTTTTAACCATGGCATAATAACAATAACAATGAACCTTTTTAACCATGGCATAATTACAATGAATCTTTTTAACCATGGCATAATAACAATGAATCTTTTTAACCATGGCATAATAACAATGAACCTTTTTAACCATGGCATAATAACAATGAATCTTTTTAAACATGGCATAATAACAATGAATCTTTTTAAACATGGCATAATAACAATGAATCTTTTTAAACATGGCATAATAACAATGAATCTTTTTAAACATGGCATAATAACAATGAATCTTTTTAAACATGGCATAATAACAATGAATCTTTTTAACCATGGCATAATAATAATGAATCTTTTTAACCATGGCATAATAACAATGAATCTTTTTAACCATGGCATAATAACAATGAACCTTTTTAACCATGGCATAATAACAATAACAATGAATCTTTTTAACCATGGCATAATAACAATGAATCTTTTTAACCATGGCATAATAACAATGAATCTTTTTAACCATGGCATAATAATAATAACAATGAATCTTTTTAACCATGGCATAATAACAATGAATCTTTTTAACCATGGCATAATAATAATAACAATGAATCTTTTTAACCATGGCATAATAATAATAACAATGAATCTTTTTAACCATGGCATAATAATAATAACAATGAATCTTTTTAACCATGGCATAATAACAATGAATCTTTTTAACCATGGCATAATAATAATAACAATGAACCTTTTTAACCATGGCATAATAATAATAACAATGAATCTTTTTAACCATGGCATAATAACAATGAATCTTTTTAACCATGGCATAATAATAATAACAATGAACCTTTTTAACCATGGCATAATAACAATAACAATGAACCTTTTTAACCATGGCATAATAACAATGAATCTTTTTAACCATGGCATAATAATAATAACAATGAACCTTTTTAACCATGGCATAATAATAATAACAATGAATCTTTTTAACCATGGCATAATAACAATGAATCTTTTTAGCCATGGCATAATAATAATAACAATGAACCTTTTTAACCATGGCATAATAACAATAACAATGAACCTTTTTAACCATGGCATAATAACAATGAATCTTTTTAACCATGGCATAATAATAATAACAATGAAACTTTTTAACCATGGCATAATAACAATGAATCTTTTTAACCATGGCATAATAATAATAACAATGAATCTTTTTAACCATGGCATAATAACAATGAATCTTTTTAACCATGGCATAATAACAATGAACCTTTTTAACCATGGCATAATAACAATGAAACTTTTTAACCATGGCATAATAACAATGAAACTTTTTAACCATGGCATAATAACAATGAAACTTTTTAACCATGGCATAATAACAATGAAACTTTTTAACCATGGCATAATAACAATGAACCTTTTTAACCATGGCATAATAATAATAACAATGAACCTTTTTAACCATGGCATAATAACAATAACAATGAATCTTTTTAACCATGGCATAATAACAATAACAATGAATCTTTTTAACCATGGCATAATAACAATAACAATGAATCTTTTTTAACCATGGCATAATAACAATAACAATGAATCTTTTTAACCATGGCATAATAATAATAACAATGAATCTTTTTAACCATGGCATAATAACAATAACAATGAATCTTTTTAACCATGGCATAATAACAATAACATGAATCTTTTTAACCATGGCATAATAACAATAACAATGAATCTTTTTAACCATGGCATAATAACAATAACAATGAATCTTTTTAACCATGGCATAATAACAATAACAATGAATCTTTTTAACCATGGCATAATAACAATAACAATGAATCTTTTTAACCATGGCATAATAATAATAACAATGAATCTTTTTAACCATGGCATAATAACAATAACAATGAATCTTTTTAACCATGGCATAATAACAATGAATCTTTTTAACCATGGCATAATAACAATGAATCTTTTTAACCATGGCATAATAACAATAACAATGAATCTTTTTAACCATGGCATAATAACAATAACAATGAATCTTTTTAACCATGGCATAATAATAATAACAATGAATCTTTTTAACCATGGCATAATAACAATGAATCTTTTTAACCATGGCATAATAACAATGAACCTTTTTAACCATGGCATAATAACAATGAACTTTTTTAACCATGGCATAATAACAATGAATCTTTTTAACCATGGCATAATTACAATGAACCTTTTTAACCATGGCATAATAACAATGAATCTTTTTAACCATGGCATAATAACAATGAAACTTTTTAACCATGGCATAATAACAATGAATCTTTTTAACCATGGCATAATTACAATGAATCTTTTTAACCATGGCATAATAACAATGAATCTTTTTAACCATGGCATAATTACAATGAACCTTTTTAACCATGGCATAATAACAATAACAATGAATCTTTTTAACCATGGCATAATAACAATAACAATGAATCTTTTTAACCATGGCATAATAACAATGAATCTTTTTAACCATGGCATAATAATAATAACAATGAATCTTTTTACCATGGCATAATAACAATAACAATGAATCTTTTTAACCATGGCATAATAACAATGAATCTTTTTAACCATGGCATAATTACAATGAACCTTTTTAACCATGGCATAATAACAATGAATCTTTTTAACCATGGCATAATAACAATGAATCTTTTTAACCATGGCATAATAACAATGAATCTTTTTAACCATGGCATAATAACAATGAATCTTTTTAACCATGGCATAATTACAATGAATCTTTTTAACCATGGCATAATAACAATGAATCTTTTTAACCATGGCATAATTACAATGAACCTTTTTAACCATGGCATAATAACAATAACAATGAATCTTTTTAACCATGGCATAATAACAATAACAATGAATCTTTTTAACCATGGCATAATAACAATAACAATGAATCTTTTTAACCATGGCATAATAACAATGAATCTTTTTAACCATGGCATAATTACAATGAACCTTTTTAACCATGGCATAATAACAATGAACCTTTTTAACCATGGCATAATAACAATCAACCTTTTTAACCATGGCATAATAACAATGAATCTTTTTAGCCAAGGCATAATAACAATCAACCTTTTTAGCCAAGGCATAATTACAATTAACACTTTATGTCAATCCATGATAACAATCTCTCTTTCTACGCCAAGCCATGACAAAAATCTACCTGTTTACGCCAAGCCATGACAAAAATCTACCTGTTTACGCCAAGCCATAATAACAATTTGCCTTTTTACGCCAAATGATGTCAAACATGTTCGTTTCTGTCAAACATCAAGAAGGCCCATTGGTTAAAGCACCGTGCTGATAACGCCGATATCGTAGGTTCGATCCTTATGACGCCACTGACTTGTCTAACACGGACTGGCTGGCCCTTATGATAGAACTGTGGACTCAAAATCTTACGTCTTGTGTTCAATCCCATCACACAAACCAAACTTTGGCCTATTTGCTGCCTACTTCAATCATTCTGGTGGTCATCATCATCATGTGCCCTGCCGCATGGCGTTGGCGATCATGGCCCTCCATATGTATCTATTCCTTGTTGCCGCAAGCACACCTTCCACCCTCTCTGTCTTCAGCCAACCTGCAAGTCCGTCCAATATTTTTCTCCCTGAGTCTACCTGGTGTTTTCTTTCCCTCCATCTTTCCTGTTGTGACCAGGTGCTCCAATTCCCTTTTCCTCATAAAATGGCCTATAAATGTTGCTTTTCCTAATCTTCTTCATCAATGATTGTCTTGTGTCTGCCTCCAACAAGACTGTCTCGTTTGTTTTCTCTGCTATCGATGGAACTCTCGACATTCTTCTTAGAAACCACATTTCGGTTGCCTCAGTCTTGTTCTGGCTTTGCGTGTTGACTGTCCACGCCTCACAACTGTATAACAGTATTGGTTCTATATAACATTCAAGAACTCTCTTCCTGATATGAAATGATAGGCATTTGTTGGTAAGAACGCTTTTCATCTTCTTGAATTCTGTGTTGGCCAGCCAAAGCAAGAAAAATCTGGTGGTGTGAGAATTTAATAGCTCCCGTTACCCTCCCCATTTTAAGACACTGTCAAAAACTTAGGTTGTGGGTTCGAATCCCCATCAGTCCCTTCAAAAATCATTGTGGGATTTTTCGGCTCGAACCAGCTCATACCCAGAGTTGAGCGTACTGTGGGCTCATTGGGAAGACTGGGACCACAAAGTAGAGTCTCATCCACTTCACGGATTCCTCATTGAGGGTGCTGCTCAAATCTTTTGACCAGCACCGCAGGTGTCTGCATTTCTCGGGCCTGGCTGACGCCAGGATATATCATGAAAGTAGGCGTAAAGTACAGCCCTGTCACGCAGTCTCAATCTTAGATGGAACTCCATAGCATCATGATTATCATCCTCATCAACATCATCATTGCATTGTGATAAACTGTTCCAGCTTCTGTGGCCATTAAGGTGGCTTAGAAACTGGGACAAAAAAGGTGATCACAAAGGTAATCTCTCTGAGTGCAATGATCCTAAAAAAAATAATTAAAAAAGGTGAGCACAAAGGTAATCCCTGAGTGCAATGATCCTAAAAAAAAAAATTTTTAAAGGTGAGCACTAAAGTAATCTTCCTGAGTGCAATGATCCTAATAAAATAAAATGAAATAAAATAAAATAAAACAAAATGAAAAACTTATGCCTTGAGTTCAATCCCATCCAGCAAACCAAAACGTTGACCTATTTGCTACTTATCTCAGTCATTCTGGTGGTGTAAGTATTTCACAGCTACGGGTTATCCTCCCTATTTCGAGATACTGTCAAAGCACGGGAGTCTGTCTAGCCTCAAAGATCTTCCAGGTAACTGCAGGTACGTTTAGATGGAGCGCATATGGAGCTGTCTGAGTGCGATTAATCCGTCATGAACGAAATCCAATCTCCAAACTTTTAGGAACCAGAAAAAACACGAAAATAGAATCAGAGCGCGGTTTTTAATATAACCAGACAAGACAGGCGCAAATTTTCGGCCAAATGGCTTTCGTCAAGCGTGAATGTACGATCACAAATGAACAAACAACAAACACAAAAATTAGGAGAAAAAGACAAAAAAAACTTCCCTGCTGCTTCGTTCAGTGGGAGAAAAGTACTGAAAATGATTCACGCTTAACCCTTTGACTCCTGCACCCTGTCCACCAACTGCAAAACCTTAACCCTTTGATTCCCTCAACCTATCCACCAGCTTCCTGCAGGAAGCTGGTGGATAGGGTGAGGGAATCAAAGGGTTAAGGTTTTGCTTTGCTAGCATGGATTGTGCAATGGAAGGAGCTGGGACAGGGTGCAGGGGTACGAAAGGTTAACAAAGGCCCAGTTACCGAAAATTTGTGCCTGTCTTGCCCTGGTTTATTAATAGGCGTTCTGATTCTATTTTCGTGTTTTTCTGGTTTCTATTTGCTCCAACGCGTATGGTCGTGCTTGTTTTGGACTTCAACCTTTTGTTGTATACTTTTCTCGTTGATAAAAGTTTGAGAGAGAGAGAAGAGACAGAGACAAGAGAGAGAGACAGAGACAGACAGAGAGAGAAAGACAATCAGACAGACAGACAAAAACAAACACACAGACAGAGACACAGACGTACAGAGACAGACAGACAGAGAGACAGACAGACGAGAGAGACAGACAGAGAGAGACAGAATACAGAGAGAGACAGACAGACAGACAGGGCGACAAATGTACAGAGAGAGAGACCGAGAGAGACAGAGAGACACAGAGAGAGAGACACAGAGAGAGAGAGAGAGAAATAGTGTTTTGAAAATAAAACGTACATTTTAAGATAAAACGTATATTATGTTTATAATACTTACACGCCCAGACTGCAGAACATCAGCGTTGGCCCCGTTGTATCGTTCTGTGGTCCAGGACCTGCCACTGGTCTTGTCCTTGTCGTCATCTTTCTTCCCACCCTGCAACACAACTCCAACAATCAACATGTGTGTGTGCGTCAACTGCTTAGGTCTGGTTTTTTACTGTGTGAACCAGGCACACACGAATATAGAATCAAAATGCATATTTCATACGTCAAATATGACAGGCGCAAATTCTCGGCCAACTGGTCTTTGTCATATGTGTGTTTGTCTTGTGTGTGTGTTGTTTGTGTGGTGTGTGTGTGTGTGTGTGTGTGTGTTGTGTGTGTGTGTGTGTGTGTGTGTGTCTGTGTCTGTGTCTGTGTGTGTGCGTGTGTCTGTGTGTGTTGTGTGTGTGTGTGTGTTTTCGTGTAGGTGTGTGTGTGTGTGTGATTTGTGTGTGTGTGAATGTGTGTTTGTCTGTGTGTGTGTGTGTGAGTGTGTGTGTGTATGTGTGCGTGTGTGTGCGTGTGTGTGTATATGTGTGCGTGTATGTTTGTGTGTGCGTGCGTGTACGTGTGTGTGTTTCGTGTACATGTGTGTGTGTTTGCGTGTATGTGTGTGTCGTGTGTGTGTTATGTGTATGTGTGCGTGAGTGTGTGCGCGCGTGTGTGTGTGTTATGTGTATGTGTGCATGTGTTATGTGCGTATGTATGTATGTATGTGTGTGTGTTATGTGCGTATGTATGTATGTGTGTGTGTATGTGTTAGGTGTGTGTGTGTGTGTGTGTGTGTGTGTGTGTGTGTTCGCGCGCACACACACACACACACACTCTAATTTTGCTCGGATGCATGTGTAAACGTTGTGTACACGGTCGTGCACGCTGGGTGTTTTCATGTTTCCACAAGCCACCAGATATCGACATAGCAGCATCCTGTAACGTGAATATTTCATGTTCCGAGTCAGTCCGAGACAGTTCAGCTGCAAACACACACACACACACTCAGCGTCATCTCATTGCAACACCTTACGGCACAAGCTGACGGGAGAACTGAAAAAAAAAAAAAAAAAAAAAAAAACACCTCCCTGTACCAAAAGATAAATGTAGTCTTAGGAGTTCTTGTCGACGCAGAGGCAGAGCACTTGCCTTCCATTCTGCCTGCGCGATTTTGCACCTGGCGATTCACGCACTGGGAATTTAACCCTATGACTCCCGCACCTGCCCACCAGCCATAAAAACTTAATGCTTTGGACTTCCTGACCATATCCACCAGCTTTCTTCCCGGAAGCTGGTGAATAGGGTCAGGGAGTCAAAGGATTATGTTTTTTGCTTTGCTAGAACGGTTGGCAATGGAGGATGCTGGTGGACAGGGTGCGGGAGTCAAAGGGTTAATTTGTACGTGCGGCCTCAAATCCACCACAGCTGGGAATAGGAACCACGACTTTCTTCAAAATTTGGCAAGATAAAGCAGAGCGGGAGACGAGATGAGCGTCATCCTCGTAGGAGTGACACTGGCCCCGAGAATCATAGAGGTCTCTACCACCTCACTCCCCCTACGACTTCAAGGTTATGAGAAACGCTTTGCCTTGACTTTTCACCCTCAACAGCTCTATGGCCACTCCTGTGCCAAGACAGATCGCATGACAACGCTCGTTTTCTGCTCTTGTGGGTCTGAGACCTCTAAACTTACAACTCAAGATTCTGGCCGACTGGCCTCTACCCGTTCTTGATATGTGAATCAAGTTTTTGTTTTATTTCGTGAGGCAGCCGAGATGTGGTTTCTAAGAAGAATGTTCAGAGTTCCATGGACAGCAAAGAAAAACAACAGTCGTGATGGAGGCAAACACAAGAAGATGATTCATAGGAAAAGACAGGCAACATTTATGGGCCATTTTATGAGGAAAGGGGAATTAGAGCACCTGGTCACAACAGGAAAGCTGGAAGGAAAGAGAGCACCAGGTAGACCCAGGGAGAAGATACTAGACGGACTTGCAAGGTGGCTGAGGACAGAGAGGGTGGAAGATGTGCTTGCGGCAACAAGAGATAGATGCATATGGAGGGCCATGATCACCAACACTATGTGGCAGGGCACTTGATGATGATGATGAAGATTGTTTTGTTTGTTTGTTTGTGGGTTGGTTGGTTGGTAAGGTTGGTTGGTAGGTTGGTGGGTTGGTTGGTGTTGGTTGGTTGGTTGGTTGGTTGGTTGATTGGGTTGGTTGGTTGGTTGGTTGGTTGTTTGGTTGGTTGGTTGGTTGGTTGGTTGGTTGGTTGGTTGGTTGGTTGGTTGGTTGGTTGGTTGTTGGTTGTTTTGAGTAATTTAAACAAAAAAATGAGAGCTGTGATTACATAGTAGGAAAGGGAAAAGATAGGCCCATATTCCAAAGCTGGCTCGTAAGGGACTGCGGAGTTTGTTAGGGAAAGATTCATCACACTCGGACAATACCATATGCGCTCCACCCTAACCTGCCAGCAATCATCTTGTAAACTCCCCGAGCCGTGTGCAAACCTCTATACGCTGACGAGGTCTTGAAACGGGGAGAAAGGAGTGAGAAGGACCTATGAAACACGATGCTGACAACACCAGAATCATGGACACATTAAAATGGGCAGCACACAGGCCAGTTTTTAATGTTGTAAGCTGGGATGAAAAAGAAAAAAAAAAGAAAACTGTACCCCCTACCCCCCACCCCCACCCCCCCCCCCCCCCCGAGGGTTGAACCCATAACCCCTGCGTTAAGAGAATGTCGCTGTGACATCTAAGTTAATGGACCACAAAAAAGAGGAGGGAAGTGGTGTACACCTCACTAGCCTCAGGTAAATTTTTGTTGGCGGGTCCCATTCCTCTCATTCGC
>CM060310.1:90023521-90026021 GCA_030674185.1 Monoplex corrugatus | reverse complement strand
GGTGTCAGCTTAGTGTTTCATATGTCCACTGGCCTGTTGGCTGCCCATCCTAACGTTCCCATCAGTCTGCTGGTGTCAGCTTAGTGTTCCATAGGTCCACTGGCCTGTTGGTTGCCCATCCTAACGTTCCCATCATTCTGCTGGTGTCAGCTTAGTGTTTCATAGGTCCACTGGCCTGTTGGCTGCCCATCCTAACGTTCCCATCATTCTGCTGGTGTCAGCTTAGTGTTTCATAGGTCCACTGGCCTGTTGGTTGCCCATCCTAATCGTTCCCATCATTCTGCTGGTGTCAGCTTAGTGTTTCATAGGTCCACTGGCCTGTTGGCTGCCCATCCTAACGTTCCCATCATTCTGCTGGTGTCAGCTTAGTGTTCCATATGTCCACTGGCCTGTTGGCTGCCCATCCTAATGTTTCCATCATTCTGGTGGTGTCAGCTTAGTGTTCCATAGGTCCACTGGCTGTTGGCTGCCCATCCTGACGTTCCCATCATTCTGGTGGTGTCAGCTTAGTGTTTCATATGTCCACTGGCCTGTTGGCTGCCCATCCTAATGTTCCCATCATTCTGCTGGTGTCAGCTTAGTGTTCCATATGTCCCGTCTTAGTCCTTTACTCATGTCATGACTTTTACCAACGCAGAGGCTTTTGCGGAGGCTCAGGGAGTCTGCCAGATAATTGCTGAGAGATCTGGGTAGAGCGCATGTGGCATTGTCCAAGAGCGATGAATCTCTCTTCAAAAGAATTCCAAAAAAACTCCAATGGTGGGACAGAACTTAACCTTTTAGTTCCCGTACCATGTCCACCACCTGCAAAAACTTAACCCTTTGAATCCCTCACCCTCTCCCCTAGCTTCCTGCAGGAAGTTGGGGACAGGATGAGGAGTTCAAAGGGTGATGTTTTTGCTTTGCTAGCATGGTTGACAGTACAGGATGCTGGTGGACAGTGTACTGGAGTCAAAGGGTTATGGACTTGTCATCTTGAGTCCACAGCTCAATCAAATGAGCCAGCCAGGAAGATCGTAGCTCAGTTGGTTTAAGCGTCGGATTCACATGCTAATGGTTGTGGGTTCGAATCCCGGGGTCATCATCATCATCGGGTGCCCTGCCGCATGGCGTTGGCGATCATGGACTTCCATCTGTCTCTATCTCTTGTTGCCCCAAGCATCTCCTCCACCCTCCTCGTCTTCAGCCACTCTGCAAGTCCGTCTAGCATTTTCTCTCTGGGTCTACCTGGTGCTTGGGGTGCGTTACATTAAAACTGGCCTTCTCACTGTTCCATCTTAACATCATTGTTGTTCTGGTGGTGTCAGTATAGGATTAGTTAAGTCCCCCCTTCCCCCACTTCCCCGGGATGGTTATCCCCATCAGCCATATCACCTGAGGTGGGGGGTGTCGACGTAAAAACTGAACCAAATCAATCCAACAACAAAAAATCAGCCCGTTTAATTTAAAAAAATGATGAAGATTTGGACAAGCAGCAAGATGTGTACCTACCTTAGTTTGAATCAAAAAGTCTGTGGCGATTTCGATAGCTGACTTGGTTCTCCGTTGCTGAAACTGCAATCGTTTGGCGGCCAAAGAGTTTTTGGTTTTCAAGGATTCGGCAACGGAAGTGAAACTGAAACCAACAGACACTTTCTTGTCCGTTTCCTCTAGGATCCGCGGTAGCTCCATGGTAGCAACAACAAAAAAACGTAACGATCGTGGCGTTATGATGTGTCGCTAGGACAAACGATCTGTCCCATTTGTCATCTGTTGTACGTGTTCGTGGCAGTGTTATGAATCATTGTGCCGTAGGGGTGCAGTTGCTTTCTTGTCCAAATGGCCTACTCATCGGTAACTGCTGTCGTTGAATCAGACCGGCGACTTCTGTCCTGAACAACACACACAAACACAAAACCGCGTACTATTAAAGGCGAAAAGTGGTGTTCGGGTTTTCTTCTAATTAATGTTAATTTAGCCTACTTGTTTGCTTTAACTTAACCTTTTGACTCCCGCACCCTGTCCACCAGCATCCTGCATTGTCGATTATGCCAGCGAAGCAAAAATTTAACCCTTTGACTCCCTCGTCGTGTGCACTAGCTTCCTGCAGGAAAGCTGGTGGATAGAGTCAGGGAGTCAAAGGGTTAAGTTTTTCGCAGTTGGTGGATAGGGTGTGGGAGTCACAAGAGTTCAGAGTCAAAAATACTGCCAAGTAGCCCCGCTTATACCAAGTTACGTATGCATGGCGTTAAGTTTCACTTAGGTGCTCTTAATCACTGATTGTAGTTACAGAACCATTTCACTCAAGAAAACTCTCCGAAACTCTTCCATTCCGAAATAAGTTTTAAGTTTACACTACAGCAATTCTGTCAAATGATGAGACTTCAAAACTAGATCCCGCTGTGGCAGACGACACAAACCTGCACATCCCCTCCACCCCCCACCCCCATCCCCCAACCGATTTTATCTTTTATTATTATTGTACAGTGATACGCAAACTGTTTCTGTATACTCTCGTTAC
>CM060310.1:90001021-90018521 GCA_030674185.1 Monoplex corrugatus | reverse complement strand
ACTCGCTCTGTCGTATATATGCAGTGCTACTCATCTCCTCGCTATGCCTAGGGGTTCGCCAGCCCATAGAGTTAAATAAATTGACTGCGATATTCAGCTACCTTCAGTTGAAATTTATGACAGCTTTTGTTATTAGGAAAAACAAATGATAGGCCATCAGCGTTTATAATAATAATAATTAATTAATAATTACAATATTTATATAGCGCAAAATCTTGATAAAATCAAATCTAAACGCTGAAACACACACGCACGCACGCACACACACGCACGCACACACACACACCCATACACACAGACACACACACACGCATGGCTATAAAAGGGGAGAAAGAATAAAAGCAATGGAAAATTATAGAGAGCATATTATATACAATTATATATTACAATGTGATTCCCCTCCGAGTGGAGACAGGCTGCAGAGGGGGTTGAATGAGGTCAGGATTTTATGCAGAGGAGAAAAGTGAGAGCGGACTTGAAGGAGACAAAAGTAGGTTGCTGACGGACTGAGAGAGGAAGTTTGTTCCAGGAGAGTGGACCAGAAACAGATAAGGCTCGTGGACCATAGGTATTGAGCTTAGTGCGTGGAAAGCGAAAAGTCAGAGGATCGGAGGCAGAGCGGAGGGTACGTGAGGGAACATAGATCTCAAGTAGGCTTGACAGGTAATCGGGGGCTGCGTTTAGAAATGATTCGTAACGGAATATTTTATGATCAAAAATGCCAAAGATTGAGACTTGCTACTGAGTTAAAGATTTCTTTAAATATTGTTCAATAGAAATTCATAACACATAGAGAATTCCATATGCGCTCCATCCAATTTTACCAACATTTATCTTCGAGACTACCTAAGCCGAAGGGTTGCCGGGGTTCTTTCGGTATGAACAGTATCCCCACCTTCTGGAAATTCTGTGCTAGAAATTTCCTCTTTTCTGTCACTCTCTTTGTTTCTGCCTTGTTCTCTTGCTTTCTGTCATTTCTACTTATTTTCTGCCTTAATGGTCCATTCACCTGTATTTTTTGATAAAGTCTTACGCGCTTTTTCTTCGAATTGATATTGGGTACATGTATTAAGTGTATTTTTGGCTTTAAGGAGGTGGGATATGCGGAAGCAATTTGAGGTAATTTATGCCTGTTTTTAATATATGTTTTGGTGTCCTTATGTATGCTTATATTTGTATTCAGGTGTGTTTTTTTAAATCTCCCCTGTGCGATAAATCGGACGAATGGTCCTACAACATGTCCTTGGATTATGTGCGCGAATGCATTGATATGTGTACTTAATTTTCTTTTCTTTTTTTTTTTTCCTGTTGAAGTTTTGTGTGTTTTGAAGCGGTTATAGCCCTGATATGCAGTCGGCTGGGCTTTAAACAACAATGAAAGAAGAAGAAAAAAGCCGAGGCAAAACCTATGCGCTGGCAAGGTCTTGAAATGGGGAAGGGCGGAGAAAGGAGCTATGAAACATAAAGCTGACATCACCGTTATAATGTGAACATTAAGATGGATAGCGAACAAGGCAGCCTTTAATGTTGCGGGACGGGATTGAACTCGAGATATATCAGATCTATCAAAAGAACCAACCAGCCGTGTAATTAAGAAACAAAAAGAGACGAAGACAGACTCCCATTTGCCAGATGCAAATGAAGCAAACACAAATACAGATGAACGCACAAATAAGTACAGTAGCCAAACCACTCTAAAACACACACACAGACACACAGACACACACACACACACACACACATACACACACACACCACTCACCACACACACACACACACTCACACAGACACACACACACACACACACACACATACACACATACACACACCAACACACATACACACACACACTACACTCACACACACACACACACAACACACACACACACACACACACACACACACCACATCACACCACAACACACACACACACACACACACACACACACACACACACACACACACACACACACACACACTCACTCACTCACTCACACACACAACACACACCACACTCACTCACTCACTACACACCACACACACACACACACACACCACTCACACACACACACACACACACACACACACTCACTCACCACACACACACACACACACACACACACACACACACAACACCACATCACACACACACACACACACACACACACACACACACACACACACACAACACACACACACACCACACACACACACACACACACACACACACACACACACACAACACAAAACACACACACACACACACACACACACACACACAACGAAAGTGAAATCAAAACGTGTAGTCAATACAACCAGACAAGACAGGCGCAAAATTTCGGCCAACTGGTCTTCGTCAAGCGTAAACGTAAGATCACAAAAGAACAAAACAACAAATAAGAAAATTAGCAGAAAAAGACCGAAATTGTTCCCCTGCTTCGTCCAGTGGGGAAAAGGACTAACATGAAACCATAATGTATTTTTGAGTTATGGTAAAAACTGGGAAAAGGGGAAGCAAGTATGATATTTGAACTGATTGATTGATTGGTTTGTTCAGTTTTTACGTGGGCACCTACTTCAGAATGTTGAGAGTTCCATGGACAGCAAAAAAACAAACGAGACAGTCTTGATGGAGGCAGACACAAGTAGATCACTCATAAGGAAGATTAGGAAAAGACAAGCTTGATTTTGATTGATTGATTTGGTTGAGTTTTTACGTCGACACCCACCTCAGGTGATATAGCCGACGGGGATAACCATCCCAGGGAAGTGGGGGAAGGGGGACCTATCAAATCCTATACTGACACCACCAGAACAACAATGATGTTAAGATGGAACAGCGAGATGGCCAGTTTTAATATAGCGCACCCCGGGATTCGAACCCACAACCATTAGCATGTGAATCCGACGCTCAAACCAACTGAGCTACTGGGGCCCGCGAAAAGACAAGCAACATTTATAGACCATTTTATTAGGAAAGAGGATTTGGAGCACCTGGTCACAACGGGGAAGCTGGAGGGAAAGAGAGCACCGGGTAGAACCAGGGAGAGAATGCTGGACGGACTTGCAGAGTGGCTGGGGATGAGGAGGGTGGGGGAGATGCTGGGGGCAACGAGAGATAGAGATGGTTGGAAGTCCATGGTCGCCAACGCCATGCGGCAGGGCACCTGATGATGATGATGGTGGTGATGATGATGATGATGATGATGATGATATGATGACCTACTTCAGGTGATATGTTCTACGGGGATAATCGTCCCAGGGAAGTGGGGGAAGGGGGACTTATCTAATCCTATACTGGCACCACCAGAACAACGTTTTCAGTTTGAACTGAAAATCCTGACTCTGTTTATATCGAGGTCACCGTGACCTTTAAAAAAACCTTCAACTGAAATAAACTTGACAGGCGTCGAGGACAATGGTGGACAGTCATTACAGTGTAAACAGATTTTGGATTTTGACAGAAGTTCCTAAGAAAGTACTATTTAAACGTTTTCTCCAAAAGTGCTAATTTCAGGCTCTGTTTTTGGTTGGTTGGTTGGTTGGTTGGTTGGTTTGTTTGTTTGTTTGTTTGTTTGTTTGTTTGTTTGTTTGTTTGTTTGTTTGTTTGTTTGTTTGGTATTCTCCTTTCTAGACTTCATCATACTTTTGGCATCTCTGACATTGCTCTGTCTTGGTTCACTTCATACCTATCCAACAGAAAACAAACCGTTCTCATCAATGGCACTTACTCTCAACCTGCATACCTGACCTGTGGTGTTCCACAAGGATCTGTCCTTGGCCCTGTTCTTTTCACTCTTTACACCTCCCCCCTGTCCACCATCATCAACTCCCATTCTATAAAACACCACTTCTATGCTGATGACACCCAACTTCAAGACAGTGACTCACCTGATAATATACAGCGCCTGTTGACTCGTACCACTGAGTGTTACTCGGACATTAAGAACTGGATGACACACAATAGACTTCAGCTTAATGACGACAAAACAGAAGCTATCCTCATTGGCACCCGTCAGAAACTTTCTCAGCTGCCTCCTCTTTCTCTCCCATTATGTAACACATCAGTCCCAATTTCTGATTCAGCTAAAAACCTTGGTGTCTGCCTTGACTCTACCCTCTCCATGAACAACTTTGTTTCTCAAACTGCCAGATCCTGCTACTATCATCTCCATCGTATAAGGCTGATCAGGAAGTATCTCTCTGTCGAAACAACTGCAAAACTCGTTCTCTCCTTCATAATGTCTCGCATTGACTATTGCAATTCACTCCTGTCTGGTCTTCCTGCCTCCACCATTCACATCCTACAGCGCATTCAAAACAATGCTGTACGCCTTGTACTCAAAAAGAAAAAAGCTGACCACATATCTCCTCTCCTGGCACAACTTCACTGGCTCCCTGTATCAAAGCGCATACAGTACAAACTAGACACCATGTGCTACAAAAGCCTCAACAACGCAGCCCCCGATTACCTGTCAAGCCTACTTGAGATCTATGTTCCCTCACGTACCCTCCGCTCTGCCTCCGATCCTCTGACTTTTCGCTTTCCACGCACTAAGCTCAATATCTATGGTCCACGAGCCTTATCTGTTTCTGGTCCACTCTCCTGGAACAAACTTCCTCTCTCAGTCCGTCAGCAACCTACTTTTGTCTCCTTCAAGTCCGCTCTCAAAACTCACCTTTTCTCCTCCGCATAAAATCCTAACCTCACTCAACCCCCCCCCCCCCCCTCTGCAGCCTGTCTCCGCTCGGAGGGAATCACATGGTTATAATATATAATTGTATATGCTATGCTCTCTATAATTTTCCATTGGTTTTATTCTTGCTTTTATTGCTTTTATTCTTTCTCCCCATTTATAGCCATGCGTGTGTGTGTGTGTGTATGTGTGTGTGTGTGTGTGCGTGCGTGTGTGTGCGTGCGTGCGTGCGTGCGTGCGTGCGTGCTTGCGTGTGTGTCTGCTTCAGCGCTTAGATTTGATTTTATCAAGATTTTGCGCTATATAAATATTGTAATTATTATTATTAATTATTAATTATTATTATTGTTTGTTTGTTTGTTTTAGGCTCTGTTCTTGTTTGTTTGTTTGTTTGTCTGTCTGTTTGTTTGTTTGTTTGTTTGTTTGTTTGTTTGCTTGCTTGCTTGCTTGCTTGCTTGTTTGTTTGTTTGTTTGTTTGTTTGTTTGTTTGTTTGTTTGTTTGTTTGTTTGTCGGTGTGATCTTGACCATGGAGCTTTACCTTTTAAACTTATGCTTTTGTTATTCCGCCACAATGCACAGTTTTGACCAAAATTTGGTTAAGAGCTATGCATAAAGAGTTTTGTTCATACATTTTTAGCACAGACACACACACGCACACGAAATTATGCATATACACACACACACGCACACGCACACACAAACACATACAGAAACACACACACGCGCGCGCGCGCGCGCAGATATGCACACACACACACACTCAAATGCACGCACGCACGCGCACACACACACACACACACGCACGGAAATAGGCACACACAGAATCACACACAAACCTCTGTTCGATTTATATGAAACAATCGCCGATAAAAAGAAGGGACAGGAGATTAAAAAAAAGTAGGCATGAGCCATGAATTTCACTCACTCACGAACGCACACACACGCGCGCGCAACACACATTCACATACACGCGCGCGCCGCGCAATTCTGATCGATATGAAACAATCTCCCTAAAACAGAAAATTATGGAGGATTTGAAACTGAAACCGACATTGGCCATGAGCTGTCCAAATACAGTGACTAGTTACTGTTTATATACATATGTATATATACCCCAATGTTACTGTGCATATCTACATGTATGCCCTAATGTTGCTAATTATGTCCATGCCCTGATGTTACTATTTATATCTATGGCCAAATATTTCTGTTTAATTCTATGCCCCATGTTAGTAATTACATCTATGCCCAATATACTTTTTGTGTCTGTGCCCCAATGTTGCTACCCATATCTACAGCCAAATGTTATTCTTTTTAAATCTATGCCCCAATGTTACTATTCGTGTCTATGCCGTAACTTTATTCTATTTATATCTATTCACTAATGTTTATATTTATTTATATGCCCCAATGTTACCTATGTCCCGATGTTTCTATTTATATCTATGCACAATGTTATCATTTATTTCTATGCGTCAATGTTACTATTTGAGTCTGAGTCCCAATGTTACTATTCGTACCTTATCCGATGTTGCTATTTATATCTATGTCCCAATATCTATGCCTCAATGTTATTTTTTGTGTCTTTGTACCAATGTTATTATCTACATCTATGTCCCAAATGTTACTAATCATATGCATGCCCCAATGTTACTATCTATATCTATGTCCCAATGTTTCTATTTATGTATGTCTCAATGTTACCATCTTTATCTATGTCCCAATGTTATTATTTACACCTATGTCCCAAATGTTACTATCTATATCTATGTCCCAATGTTACCATCTATACCTATGTGCCAATGTTATTATTCATACCTATGTCCCAATGCTACTATCTATATCTATGTCCCTGTGTTTCTATTTATATCTATGTCTCAGTGTTACCATCTATATCTATGTCCCAATGTTATTATTTATACCTATGTCCCAAATGTTACTATCAATATGTATGTCCAAATGTTACTGATTATCTATAGCTATGTCCCAAAAGTAATCATCTATAGCTACGTCCCAAATGTTACTATCAATATCTGTGTCCCAATGTTACTAATTATCTATAGCTACGTCCCAAAAGTAATCATCTATAGCTACGTCCCAAATTTTACTATCAATATCTGTGTCCCAATGTTACTGATTATCTATAGCTACTTCCCAAAAGTAATCATCTATAGCTACGTCCCAAATGTTACTATCAATATCTGTGTCCCAATGTTACTAATTATCTATAGCTACGTCCCAAATGTTACTATCAATATCTGTGTCCCAATGTTACTGATTATCTATAGCTATGTCCCAAAAGTAATCATCTATAGCTACGTCCCAAATTTTACTATCAATATCTGTGTCCCAGTGTTACTAATTATCTATAGATATGTCCCCAAATGTTACTATCAATATCTGTGTCCCAGTGTTACTAATTATCTATAGCTATGTCCCAAATGTTACTATCAATATCTGTGTCCCAGTGTTACTAATTATCTATAGCTATGTCCAAATGTTACTATCAATATCTGTGTCCCAGTGTTACTAATTATCTATAGCTATGTCCCAAATGTTACTATCAATATCTGTGTCCCAGTGTTACTAATTATCTATAGCTATGTCCCAAATGTTACTATCAATATCTGTGTCCCAGTGTTACTAATTATCTATAGCTATGTCCAAATGTTACTATCAATATCTGTGTCCCAGTGTTACTAATTATCTATAGCTATGTCCAAATGTTACTATCAATATCTGTGTCCCAGTGTTACTAATTATCTATAGCTATGTCCCAAATGTTACTATCAATATCTGTGTCCCAGTGTTACTAATTATCTATAGCTATGTCCAAATGTTACTATCAATATCTGTGTCCCAAATGTTACTATAAATATCTGTGTCCCAAATGTTACTATCAATATCTGTGTCCTATTGTTACTAAGTATCTAATCTATCCCCAAATGTTACTATCTATATCTATGTCCAATGTTACTATTCTTATCTACGCCCCAAATGTTATTATCTATATCTATGTCCCAAATGTTACTACCTATATCTATGTCCCAAGTTACTACCTATATCTATGTCCCAATGTTACTATTATTATCTTGCTCCAGTGTTATATCATATCTATGTCCCAAATGTTATATCTATATCTATTCCCCAATGTTACTATTCTTATCTACGACCCAAATGTTATTATCTATATCTATGTCCCAAGTGTTTACTCCCTATATCTATTCCCAAGTGTTACTACCTATATCTATGTCCCAAGTGTTACTACCTATATCTATGTCCCAAGTGTTACTACCTATATCTATGTCCCAAGTGTTACTACCTATATCTATGTCCCAATGTTACTATTCTTATCTACGCCCCAAATGTTATTATCTATATCTATGTCCCAAGTGTTACTACCTATATCTATGTCCCAATGTTACTATTATTATCTATTCCCCAATGTTATTATTCATATCTAGGTCCCAAATGTTACTACCTATATCTATTCCCCAATGTTACTATTCTTATCTACGCCCCAAATGTTATTATCTATATCTATGTCCCAAAAAATGCCTCAACCTACCGCCAAATGACATCACCTGCTCTGTCTCCATTTCCCGACTGTTCCCGATCCTTCCCTCCTCTCCCCTTCTCCCCCTCCACCTCCCCCTCTCCCCACTTCCCCCCACCCCCCACCCCCATGTCAGCGACACATCAGCACAGGGAGTGTTGTCGTCTGTATTTCATGCGTGACACAAGATCCCGATGTGGACGGAATAAATTTGTTTTAACCAAGACACGTTTGATCAAGTCTCACAAAGTTTCTTTCTTTCTTTCTTTCTTTTCTTTCTTTTCTTTCTTTCTTTCTTTCTTTTTCTTTCTTTCTTTCTTTCTTTCCTTTTCTTTCTTTCTTTCTTTCTAGTCCTGTGATTTGAGTGATTTATTGTCAGTCATTGGAGCCGGTGGTGGGTGGTGTTGGTGATGGTCGTGAGGTGGTGGTGGTGGTGATGTGGTGGTGGTGGTGATGGTGGTAGGGGTGATGGTGGTGATGGTGGTGATGGTGGTGGTGGTGGGGGGGGTGGTGATGGTGGTGGGGGGTGATGGTGGTGATGGTGCTGGTGGTGGTGGTGATGGAGATTGGTGGTGTGAGTGTTGTTAATGTGTGTGTGTGCGCGCGCGCGCGCGTGTGTGTGTGTGTGTCTGTGTGTATGTGTGTGTGTTTGCATGTATATGTGTGTGTGAGTGTGTGTCTGTGTGTATGAGTGTGTGAGTGTTTGTGTGTGTGTGTGTGTGAGTGTGTGCGCGCGCGCACACGTGCGCGCGTGTGTGTGTGTGTATGTTTATGTATGTGAGTGTGCATGTGCGTGTGTGTGTGTGTGTGTGTGTGTGTGTACAGGAGAGGTTCTCGTTGTTGGCATTGTAAACTAGACAATAAACCAAATCCATTAAAAACATCCACACGTCTGTATGGCGGCTGTGTCATTCGAAGCCAACACTGAACATACACTTTGTGGACTCGCACCAACGGAGGGAAATGGATTGTTCCCCTTTGATTAAACTCCTTCGAGCTGGTGTGTTTTGTTAACCGTTTGACTCCCGCACCCTGTCCACCAGCATCCTGCATTGTCAAGCGTGCTAGCAAAGCAAAAAACTTATTAACCCTTTGACTTCCTCACCCTATCCACCGTCTTCCTGAGGTGAGGGAGTCAAAGGATTAAGTTTCTGCTGTTGGTGGATAGGGCGCGGGAGTCAAAGGATTAACTGAGCTTTGAAGACAATATGCAGTGTCTCGAGTTCGGTCCCAGCCTTCGCCTAACACATACCTTTTCGGCTTTTAAATCCAGTTTAAAAAAAACACGTCTTTTCCCAACAATGAATTCTACAACTACTTTTTGTTCACCTTTTTTTTTAATTCATTTTTAACAAGAATAGATATCAACAAACAATGTTGTAACAGAACAAAACAAGAAAAAAAAATAATTTCAATTCATAATAATTGTTTACATAAAAAAGAAAAGAAAACATACAGCCTACAAAACATATAAAACAATATTCCAATCAATGATGATTTCATTATGTACATCAATATTTAAGAAACATGTCATGAAGGAAGTCTGTTTTTTACACAGGGAACATTGATCTATAGTTATTCCACTGAGCATTAAAAAAAGGACAAGCGAAAGTTTATTTTGGCATTATATTATTCAATTTTGAATCTCTGGTTTAGCATTCTTTGGAAAGCATGTATATTTGGAACACACTTGTCTATTTTGCATTTATATATAAATGATTTTGCAAGCATTATTAATAATAAGATCAAATACTCTATCTGTTTTTACGTTTTGGTCATCACCGAACAACACCAGATTTCGTGTGATTCTGATGTTGAAGGTATTTTCTCATTTTGCGTTGATTAGTTTTTCTGTTAAATTCCAGAAATTACCGACACAGTAACAGTTCCACAGAAACTTCTTTCCTCCAGTCTGTGTATTAAATATTGTAGGGGGGGTCTTTGTCGATTGTGTGCGTATGTCTCGTACAAGAATCAAACCAGAACACGCACTCTCATCATTAACCAAAACAGTTTCAGTTTCAATTTTTCAAGGTGACGTTTCCGCGCTCGGAATGAATTCCATATGCACTAACGTCACAGGTGCCATGTGATGGAGAAGATCCAGAATGATCACGGCACAAGCCTTAAGCCTGCATATAATATAAACCCACGAGCTGGCCAGGTCCTGAGATCCTACCTAGATAGTGCCATAACCCTGAGGTCGTAGGGGAGTGAGGTGGCAGAGACCCCAAATTTTCCCGGTGATAGAATCACGAGGGGGGGGGGGGCGCCCATCCCCTCTCCCTCGATTGAAATTCATACCAAAGCAATCACCGAACAACGACCAAAACTGCAGGACACGAAGCACACTCAAACAAAAAGGAAAGGACAGGAGAGCATCATCTTCAGAAACAAACTCCGTATGATAACTACCCCCCGTCGGTAGATGACAGATGTCAGGGTCAGAAAGAATTCTAGCTATTATGAATGGGGCCCTGGCTTTCTTCAAAGTTAGGGAAGGTAAAGCGGTGAGGGAGAGGAGGTGGGCACTGTCCTCATAATGCTGGTCTCTAGGAAAGTCTCTGCCATCTCTCTCTCTACAGTGACGTCAGGTTATGGGCAAACTTTATCTTCTCTAAATCCCCACAAATACCTGTAATTTCTCATTCCCAAAGTAGCAACATGGCTACTGACCCAACTAGTAATATAGAAATCGCGCGCGCACGCGCGTGTGTGTGTGTGTGTATGTGTGTGTCTGTCTGTCTGTCTGTGTCTCTGTCTATGTCTGTGCGTGTGTGTCTATGTGTGTGCCTCTGGTTTTTGTCTGTGTGTGTTTGGGTTTGTGTGTGTGTGCTCGTATGTGTGCGTGCGAGTGTGTGTCTGTGTGTGTGTGTGCATGTATATGTCTGTGTGTATGTGTGTGTGTGTGAGTGTGTGTGTGTGTGTGTGTGTGTGTGTGTGTGTGTGTGTGTGTGTGTGTGTGTGTGTGTGTGTGTGTGTGTGGTTGTGCGTGTGTGTGTTGGGGGGAGGGGGTCTGTCCCATTTTTGCTCGTTTTCGAATTTCATTGGTCAAAGAATCTGGAACCTTTCTTCATAGCAATAAGATGATGAATGACGATAGGGGTGATAATCATGATGCCATGGAGCCACATTCCAGATCAAAACTGCATGACTGAGCTGTACGCTACTCTTCCTTTCATAACATATTCAGACGTCAACCAGGCCCGTGAGATACAGACCCCTGCGGTGTTAGACAGGAAATTTGAGCAACACTCTCCATGAAACATCTTATAGTCGATGAGAGTCGACTGTGTGGTCCACATCTTCCTTATGAACCTACTGAACTGTCAAAGAGTCAGCCGGAGCCGAAACATCCCACAATGATTTTGACGGGACTGAAACGAAAAGTCTACGACCAATGCATTCTGCCCACAGTCACCTACGGATGCAGAAACGTGGAATCTAACGGAAAAAAAACTCGCTTTGAAACTAAGAACATGCAGCGAGCACATAAAAGAATCATGCTTGGTATCACCGGGAAAGATCGCAAAACGTTCAGTGGATCAGAGAAAGAACAAAAGTGCGAGACATCATGGAAACCATCAACAAACTGAAATGGAACTGGGTAGAACATCTCACCCGGAGAATGGACAATCGTTGGACAACAAAACCACGTTCTGGGATACCAAGAGACGGACTGCAAGACAGGCAGACAGAAAACTAGATGGAGAGACGACCTAGATGGATTTGACAAGAACTGGAGAGGAAAAGCGCTGGAACGAAAGGAATGGAAGCAGCTGGGGAAGGCCTACGTCCAACAATGGATTTTCGATGGCTGAAAGGGAATGGGATTCGACTCCACAACCTTCCAATCGTGCTAACTACCACCCCATGGTGACTGGTATCACTGAATTGTTTGTTCGTCATTAACCTCAGTCTACCTTCCATTAACCATGAAACTTTATTGTCAGTCTCTGTAGTATCATAAACCTTTTTGTTCATCTTTCAACCATACCTACCACGCCACAAAACACAGTCGTAGAACCATTCTTTTCGTTCTTGTCAGACAGATAATAAACTGATAATATTCTCTCCATCTGTTCCTATTAGTCATGCCTATTATTTACTTCTGTTAATTAAGGCAGTTGGCTGAACATCAAAGATATTCTTGTGTTTGCCTTCTGTTTGAATATGCTTTCAACTGCTTGTTGGTGCTTACCTTGATGTTTCCATCATACTCATGGTGTCAGCTTCATGTTTCACAGGTCCCTTCTCCATCCCCCTATCTCCCCATTCCAAGACCGTGCCAGCGCGTTGGGTTTTGCGTAGGATCAAGGAGTCTGCCAGATAATTGCTGATAGATTTAGGTGGAGCGCATATGGAATTGTCCCAGTTGTTATGAATCCCTCTTGAACAAACTCCAAAATCCTAACTCCTCAACTTCACTTGTTTTCCATGTAAGTTTTGAGTTCTGTGAATGGACGTACTGTTTGACTTATGCTCTCTGTCAGCATGCGTGCAAGAACAGATATATTTATTAGTGTGCACGTTCATACGCGTGTGTTTGTGGACTTGATCACACACGAACACACGTACATAAGCTACGCATGACATGTGCTCGCGTAAACGCGGAGACATACACATACAAACATGTACACACATACACACACACACACACACACACACACAACACACACACACACACACACACACACACACACACACACACACACACACACACACACACACACACACACACACACACACACACACACACTGATAACACATACATGTACATTTAATTCATACTAACTCTTGTTTTTTCCCTGTTTCTCTGTCTATATCTCTGCCTCTGCCTCTCTCTCTCTCGTTTTTATCTTCTGTCTGTCTGTCCGTCCGTCCGTCTGGCTGGCTGTCTGTCTGTCTGTCTCTGTCTCTGTCTCTGTCTCTGTCTCTGTCTTCTGTCTGTTCCTGTCTCTCTCTCTCTCTCTCTCTCTCTGTCCTCCCCTCCCACCCTCTCTCTCTCTCTCTGTCTTTCTCGTAAGATAATAAGATAGTATGAAAGCTGATGTGATATGGCCTTATGCTCTACGAACTGGTGATTCATGGCTGGTTCACAAAAACTAATGGCTTTGACAGCAGGTCCTTGTTCCACGTTTTTATGTCACTGTTTCATGGTTTTCCACTCAAGCACAGATAAATGATCCACGCTGATGTGTGTGATATGCACGTGTTGGCAAATGTATGTACACGCACGCGTGCGTGAACTCAGAACTCAGAACTCAGAACTCAGACCATATTCCGTTTGTCATAAACGTACATAACATTACGTGGTGTTTTGTATTACATCGTTGTCCTAGGACGTTACATTTTATACTCAATTTTGTGAGTATAATGTTCTTTTCAATATTGAGTTTTCTGCATTTGTTCTTCGTATTCCGTTTACGCTTGACAAAGGCCATTCTTGTCTTGTCTTGTCTGTCTTGTCTTGTTTGTTTGTCTTGTCTTGTCTTCTTGTCTTTCTTGTCCTGTCCTGTCTTGTCCTCTCCTGTCCTCGCCTGTCCTATTCTGTAGTGTACTGCCCTGTCCTGTCCTGTCCTGTCCTGTCTGTCCTGACCTGTCCTGTCTTGTCCTGATCTGTCCTGTCTTGTCTTGTCTTGTCTCTGTCCTGCCATGTCCTGTCTTGTCTTGTCCTGTCCTGTCCTGTCCTGCCTTGTCTTGTCCTGTCCTGTCCTGTCTCTGTCTTGTCCTGTCCTGTCCTGATCTTGTCTTGTCCTGTCTCTGTCTTGTCCTGTCCTGTCCTGCCATATCTTGTCCTGTCTTGTCTTGTCTGTCCTGCCATGTCCTGTCTTGTCCTGTCCTGTCCTGCCCTGTCCCTGTCCTGTCTTGTCTTGTCCTGCCATGTCCTGTCTTGTCCTCTCCTGTCCTTGCCTGTCCTATTCTGTAGTGTACTGCCCTGTGTCTTTCTGTCTTGTCTTGTCTTTGGCCTGTCTTGTCATGTCCTGTTTTACCTTGTCTTGTCTTTTTTGTCTTGTCTCGTCTCTCCTGTCCTGTCTCGTCCTAGTCTCATATTGTTTTCCTGTCTTGTCTTGTCTTGTCTTGTATTTACCTGTCTTGTCCTGCCTTGTCGTTCCTGTCTACTCTTGTCTTGTTCTGTCCTGTCCTGTCCTGTCTTATCTTGTCTAGCCTCATCTTGTCTTGTTTTGTCTTGTCTTGTATTGTCTTGTCTTGCCCTGCATTGTCTTGTCTTTTTTGTCTTGTTTCGTCTCATCCCGTCTTGTCTTGTCTCGCTATATATCAAGTACACGTTCTGATTCATTTTCGTGTGTCTTTGCTTTATAAGTCATCATCATCATGTGCCTTGCCATATGGTGTTGGCGATTATGGCCCTCCATGTATCTATCCCTTGTTGCTGCAAGCACATCTTCCACCCTCTCTGTCTTCAGCCACTCTGCAAGTCCTTCCCATATTTTTTCCCTTGTTTATAAGCACCCAAGACAAAATCATAAGCCACAGACTGGTTGGAATATATCGACATACAGCCAATGATTTCAACAATTATTGATCACACGTTATCAGCAGCAGCAGCGGGAATGTAAATGTATGAGCGACAAAGAATCTTTCAGTTTTCCCAAATACAGGCAATCATAGACAATGTTCAAAATCTTTCAGTTTCTCCAAATACAGGCAATCATAGACAATATTCAGAATCTTCAAGTTTTACCACGTACAGGCAATCATAGGCAATATTCAGAATCTTTCAGTTTTACCAAAGACAGGCAATCATAGACAATATTCAGAATCTTCAAGTTTTACCACGTACAGGCAATCATAGGCAATATTCAGAATCTTTCAGTTTTACCAAAGACACGCAGTCATAGATAATATTCAGAATTGTTCAGTTTTACCAAAGACAGGTAATCATAGACATAATTCAGAATCTTTCACTTTTCTCAAATGCAGGCTATCATAGACAATATTCCTGAACACATATATGCAAATTATCTTATTTAAGCATATCAGTTGCATTTTGATAAAGAATTTACAGCAGAGTGCTTGGATTTACATAAAGAATTTACAGCAGTCGATTGCTGATCTGAAGGCACCTATTTTTCCTGCATCTTTTTCGTCAGTTTCAATCTTTTGTTTTATATCTGATAAAATTATCCAGACGCACAAACACATTATAATTTCATTTTTTAGTCCTTTTCTCCCACTGGACGAAGCAGCAGAGAAGTTATAGTCTTCTTCTCGTAATTTTTGTATTTGGTGTTTATTCGTTTGTGATTTTACGTTTACGCTTGACAACCGAAAATTTGCGCCTGTCTTGTCTGCTTGTATTAAATACGCGTTCTGGTTTTATTTTCGTGTTTTTTTTTTTCTGGTTCCAGTTATCCAGACAAAAACTTCATCATTAATTATACCACAGACTGTACATTCTCTATCTTCTCTTCGGTAGTTCGTGTCTCTGCCTTTTTCAATTTGTAGGTCCTGTGTACTGACTCCCAGCCTGCATAATGTTTATCTGTGGTCATATTTCTTGTGATATCTGAGTGTGTGTGTGTGTGTGTGTACGTGTGTATGTGTGTGTGTGTGTGTGTGTGTGTGTGTGTGTGTGTGTGTGTGTGTGTGTGTTTTGTGTGTTTGTGTTTTTTTGTTTTGTTGTTGTGTGTGTTTGTGTGTGTGTGTGTGTGCGTCTGTGTGTGCGGGTCAGAAGCCAGAAACTTTATTTATAAAAACAATCAGTTCATTTCAGTGAGTGTGCATCCCCCCCCCTTCTCTTTTGTCTGTCTCTGTCTCTCTCCTCCTCCTCCTCTCTCTCTTGTCTGTCTCTCTCTGTTTCTGTCTCTGTCTCTCTCTCTCTCTCTTCTGTTTCTGTCTCTGTCTCTCTCTCTCTCTCTCTCTCTCTCTCTCTACACACACACACACACACACACACACACACACACACATTCGTTCACTCTCTGGGATGTGCATACATATACATCCGAGCATTTCTCTACGCATGCTCATACATACATGTAATCATGTAACTACACATATATACATAATGTATTACATCAAAGCATTCTCTTGTCCAGAAAACGTAATTTCCCATGCGTTTATATAACTATAACTATGTAACTATAACTATAACTATAACTATACACTAACACACACACACATATACATGTATGTATATATTATATATATATATATATATATATATTTATATATAATATATATATAATATATGAAGCAGCATGTGAAGAAAAAGACAACAAGCCGACGTAAAATATTCCCAAATTTTCGGCGGTACACCCGCCTTCCTCAAGGGACTTTATTCTCCCATATATATCATTGTGTGCGTAGCGTTTGTGTGAGTACGTGCATGAGTGCGAGTGTGTGCGTGTGTGAATGTGTGTGTATGTATATGTGTGTGTGAGTGTGTGTGTATGTGCGTGGGTATGCGCCGTGTGTGTGTGAGCGTGTGTGTGTCTTCGTTATGTGTGTGTGTGTGTGTGTGTGTGTGCGTGCGTGCGTGTGTGTGTGTGTTGTGTGTGTGTGTGTGTGTGTGTGTGTGTGTGTGTGTGTGTGTGTGTGTGTGTGTGTGTGTGTGTGTGTGTGTGTTTGTGCGTGTGTGAGTCAGAAGTCAGAAACTTTATTTAAACTTTATTTATAAAAACAGTTCGTTTCGACAGGTGTGCATGCTCTCTCTCTCTCTCTCCTCTCTCTCTCTCTCTTCTCTCTCTTCTCTCTTCTCTCTCTCTCTTCCCCTTTCTTGTCTCTCTCTTCTCTTCTCCTTTCTGCTGTCTCTCTCTCTGTCCCTTCTGCTGTCTCTCTCTCTCTCTTCTCTCTCTCTCTCTCTCTTCTCTCTCTCTCTCTCTCTCTCTCTCTCTCTCTCTCTCTCCTCTCTCTCTCTCTCTCTCTCTCTCTCTCTCTCTCTCTGCTTTTCTCGTGCCTACCCTTACGAGGTAGGTGCCATTTCCTCTTCCTTGTTACCTCACTTTTCCCTTACTTTGAAGAAAGTGAGGTACCCGGTCAAAGCTGGGTATACTGGAGGCAGACAGTGCACACAATATCCCCGCCCTTACACCCATCAATGGGTACGAACCCGAACCTTCCAACAGGAAACCCAGTGCCCTGCCTAACCACTCGACCATCGTGTCTCTCAGTAGACAGTTAAACTCTCTCAAGAAGTCAGAATGAAAGTTTACCTCAGAATCCAAAATTTACTGAAGAAAATCGACCGGAACTCAGCATGGAAATATAATTTACCCGGAG
>CM060310.1:89971021-89996021 GCA_030674185.1 Monoplex corrugatus | reverse complement strand
ACTCACAGATACACACAACACGCACACACACACACACACACACACACACAAACACACACACACACACAACACCACACACACACACACACACACACACACACACACCACACACACACACACACACACACACACACACACACACACACACACACACACACACACACACACACACACACACACACACACGAGTAAACAAAGTGAACACATTTTATCATAACATTATGTTCAAGCTGTTACATAGTAATACATTTGTGGCCCACACCACTAACTCTTTGTGCCAAACCATCCACACTGCATACAACTTGCCAGGAAAGTTCACGCAGAAATCAATTTGAGGAAAAGCTAACCAGTCTCCGTGGCACAGTGGTAAGAACAACAAATCAAACGGCTGGAAGATTGTGGGTTTGAATCCCATCAATTCTTGTCAAAATCATTGTGGGATTTCTCAGTCCTAACCCGTTCCTATTCAGCGTTGAGCGTGCTATGGGCTGTTGGGAAGACTGGGACCACACAGTAGAATCTCAGCCATTTCACGAATGCGTCACTGAACCGATACCGTTGTACGGTTGTGAGGCGTGGACAGTCAACACGCAAAGTCAGAACAATGAAATGTGGTTTCTAAGAAGAATGTTGAGAGTTCCATGGACAGCAAAGAAAACAAACGAGACAGTCTTGGTGGGGGCAGACACAAGAAGATCATGAATGAATAAGACTAGAGAGAAAAAACAAGCATCATTTGTAAGACATTTTATGAGGAAAAAGAAATTAGAGCAGCAGATCACAACAGGAAAGCTGGAGGGAAAGAGAGCACCAAGTAGACCCAGGGATAAAATATTGGACGGACTTGCTGAGTGGCTGAGGACGGAGAGGGTGGGAGATGAGCTTGCGGCGTCAAGGGATAGATTTTTGTGGAGGGCCATGATCGCCAACGCCATGGGGCAGGGCACATGAGGATGATGATGAATGTAAAATCATGGGTTCTGGGTTCAATCCTCGCGAGGGGGCGCTTTTTAACGTGAGCTGATCATTTCTTATGATAGAAATGTAGACTCAAAATTTAGTATTTCGAGTTCAATCCCAGCCCGCAACATTTAAAAGACTGGCCTGTTTGTTGCCCATCTTGATGTTTCCTTCATTCAGATCGTGTCAGCTTAATGTTTCATATATCACCCACCCACCCACCCACCCCCACCCACAATCCCCATTTCGAAACCTTGCCAGCACAAGGGTTTTGCGCAGGCTCAAGGAGTCTGCCAGATAATTGCTGGCAGATTTTAGGGTAGCGCATATGGACTTATCCAAGTGCGATGATTCCTTCATACTCTGAACTCGAAAAAAAAATCCTCAAAACTCCAGGTACACAAACACAGCGACCTCTGTCCGCCCCTCGCCTCCGATACGACACAACCAACTGGAGTGTCTGTCTAAGTGGTTTAACCCTTTGACTCCAGAACCCAATCCACCAACTGCAAAAACTTAACCCTTTGACTCCCGCACCCAATCCACCAACTGCAAAAACTTAACCCTTTGACTCCAGCACCCAATCCACCAATTGCAAAAACTTAACCTTTCACTCCCGCACCCAATCCACCAACTGCAAAAACTTAACCCTTTGACTCTCGCACCCTATCCACCAACTGCAAAAATGTAACCCTTTGACTCCCTCACCTTATCCACTAGGAAGCTGGTGGATAAGGTGAGGGAGTGAAAGGGTTAAGTTTTTGCTTTGCTGGCATGGTTGGCAATGCTGGGTGCTGGTGGACAGGGTGCAGGAGTCAAAAGGGTTAAAGCAGACAAACAGACCAGGCTGCACAACACCACCACCAACACAAACCTGACTGTTCGTCCAGTTCCTGGTGGTGTGTGGACTGTTGGTAGTGTATGACACACTGTGTCATAACTACCAACAGTCCATACACCACAAGACACAGTGTGTCATACATTACAACAGTCCACACACCACCAGACACAGTGTGTCATACACTACCAACAGTCCACACACCACCAGACACAGTGTGTCATACACTACCAACAGTCCACACACTACCAGACACAGTGTGTCATACACTACCAACAGTCCACACACCACCAACACAGTGTGATACACTACCAACAGTCCACACACCACCACACACAGTGTGTCATACACTACCAACAGTCCACACACCACCACACACAGTGTGTCATACACTACCAACAGTCCATACACCACCAGACACAGTGTGTCATACACTACCAACAGTCCACACACCACCAACACAGTGTGTCATACACTACCAACAGTCACACACACCACCAACAGGTTGTGTCATACACTACCAACAGTCCACACACCACCAGACACAGTGTGTCATACACTACCAACAGTCCACCCACCACAGTGGTGTCATACACTACCAACAGTCCACACACCACCACACAGTGTGTCATACACTACCAACAGTCCACACACCACCAGACAGTGTGTGTCATACACTACCAACAGTCCACACACCACCAGACACAGTGTGTCATACACTACCAATAGTCCCACACCACACACACCAGACAGTGTGTCATACACTACCAACAGTCCACACACCACCAGACACAGTGTGTCATACACTACCAACAGTCCACACACCACCAGACAGTGTGTGTCATACACTACCACCAGACACTCTCAGTTCCGTGGACAGCAAAGAAAACAAACGAGACAGTCTTGACGGAGGCAGACACAAGAAGATCATTCATAAGGATGATTAGGAAAAGACAGGCTACATTTATAGGCCATTTTTTGACGAAAAGGAAATTAGAGCACCTGGTCACAACAGGAAAGCCAGAAGGAAAGACAGCACCAAGTAGACCCAGGGAGAAAATATTGGACGGACTTGCAGAGTAACTGAAGACAGAGAGGGAGGAAGATGTGCTTGCGGCACCAAGGGATAGAAACAGATGGAAGGCCATGATCACCAACGCCATGCGGCAAGGCACCTGCTGATGATGATGATGATGACCTCACTCACAAATAAACACAAGCACACAGGTAGAACGGGGAATTCAAAATTCGTTAACACGTTTAAAAGTTCTAGAAAAGATCGATGTAATCAGACAAACAACAGACCTGACGTGCATGGCAGGTCCAAAATCTGTATCATTGACCAAACTAATAGGATAAAACTGGTGGAAAGACGCAGCCTAACTTACCAACATATTTAAAACAAAAAGTCAACGAGTGAACAAACATTTACAATCAGATGAACAACAAACTTGACATGCATGACAGATCGCCAAACCCACAACATTTACGTGTGAAAAGTAAGAAAATGATGGAGAGGACTTATCCAAATTCACCAACATTTCAAAACAAATAAAAAAAATATTAACAAACGAAGAAAAGACTGCACCATCTGATATTCACCAACATGACCGTACTGCAAGTCACAGGAAACTACAGCAATAACAAAAGTAATAGAATAAAATCAATGGAAGGACACATCCAAAATTCACCAACACGTTATAAGACAGTCAAAGAAACTGACTGCACAGTACGATAAAAACAAATCTAACGTAAACTTGAGAAGAAGAAAAAAAAAAAAAACCAACAACATCTAAATTCTGAAACTGAATAAATCAAATGACTTTGTATTGTTTAAAAAAAAACATGTACGAGATTAGTAGATCTGACGTATGTATGCAAATGTTGCTCAATCCATTGTATATAAATCTTGTTCAGTTTTCTCAATGATATTGTAATAATATTCAGCAAATATTGTCTTTAGTTGTGTCTTGTCAAAACCGAATTAAAAATAAGTTTAAAAAAACAAACATGGCACATCCCACATATACCTACATTACTCGCAAATTAACATTAAAACTGTTGGAACGGACAATTCCAAATTCACCAGCATATTTAAAACAAACAGAAAATTAACAAAACATGGTGAACACAACAAACCTGACGCCGATGGCACATCCCCGAAAACCTACATCACTCACAAAATTAATTTGTAGAAAAGGACACACCAAAATTCACCAACACATTTGAAACAAACAGAAAAATCACCAACACAGTTGAAACAAACAGAAAAATCACCAACACAGAAAAATCACCAACACAGTTGAAACAAACAGAAAAATCACCAACACAGTTGAAACAAACAGAAAAATCACCAACACAGTTGAAACAAACAGAAAAATCACCAACACAGTTGAAACAAACAGAAAAATCACCAACACAGTTGAAACAAACAGAAAAGATAGCACAGTACGATGAACACAAACCTGACGCCTTTGGCACATCTCCGAAAACCTACATCACTCACAAACTTCACAGAATTAACCTGTTGAAAGGGACACTTTAACATTCACCAACACAGTTGAAACAAACAGAAAAGATAGCACAGTACGGCAAACACAAACCTGCCCATGGCACATACCCGAAAACCTACATCACTCACAAATTAACATTAAAACTGTTGGAACGGACAATTTCAAATTCACCGGCACATTTAAAACAAACAGAAAAGATAGTACCGTATGGTGAACACAAACCTGTCCATGGCATATCCCCGGCCCGAAAATCTACATCACTCACAAATTAACAGAATTAAACTGGTGGAACGAGCGGAGGCAGCAGATGTTACTGCTGATACAGGCTACAGATTTTGCAACCTGTAGTGGTGGTGGCTGATAATAATCTCTACCATTAATCTCTGCCTGTCCTTTGCATGAGTTGCAGTCCATGGGCTGACTTGACTGAAAGCAAGTAACAGGTGAATCACAGGACGACCAACACAATGGAGTCAATACAGTCACTGTCCATGGGCTGACTTGACTGAAAGCAAGTAACAGATGAATCACAGGACGACCAACACAATGGAGTCAATACAGTCACTGTCCATGGGCTGACTTGACTGAAAGCAAGTAACAGATGAATCACAGGACGACCAACACAATGGAGTCAATACAGTCACTGTCCATGGGCTGACTTGACTGAAAGCAAGTAACAGATGAATCACAGGACGACCAACACAATGGAGTCAATACAGTCACTGTCCATGGGCTGACTTGACTGAAAGCAAGTAACAGGTGAATCACAGGACGACCAGCACAATGGAGTCAATACAGTCACTGTCCATGGGCTGACTTGACTGAAAGCAAGTAACAGATGAATCACAGGACGACCAGCACAATGGAGTCAATACAGTCACTGTCCATGGGCTGACTTGACTGAAAGCAAGTAACAGATGAATCACAGGACGACCAACACAATGGAGTCAATACAGTCACTGTCCATGGGCTGACTTGACTGAAAGCAAGTAACAGATGAATCACAGGACGACCAACACAATGGAGTCAATACAGTCACTGTCCATGGGCTGACTTGACTGAAAGCAAGTAACAGGTGAATCACAGGACGACCAGCACAATGGAGTCAATACAGTCACTGTCCATGGGCTGACTTGACTGAAAGCAAGTAACAGATGAATCACAGGACGACCAGCACAATGGAGTCAATACAGTCACTGTCCATGGGCTGACTTGACTGAAAGCAAGTAACAGATGAATCACAGGACGACCAGCACAATGGAGTCAATACAGTCACTGTCCATGGGCTGACTTGACTGAAAGCAAGTAACAGATGAATCACAGGACGACCAGCACAATGGAGTCAATACAGTCACTGTCCATGG
Source organism: Monoplex corrugatus (assembly GCA_030674185.1). Classification (NCBI taxonomy): domain Eukaryota; kingdom Metazoa; phylum Mollusca; class Gastropoda; order Littorinimorpha; family Ranellidae; genus Monoplex; species Monoplex corrugatus. The sequence continues at coordinate 89,990,346 of CM060310.1, read as the reverse complement.
GCTGACTTGACTGAAAGCAAGTAACAGATGAATCACAGGACGACCAGCACAATGGAGTCAATACAGTCACTGTCTGATTGAAAACAAAACGTTCAAATCGTTTGGCTGGACTTGCTTCCTTTACACTATTCGGTTGCAAGAGTACTCGTAAGTTCGCACGCGCGCGCGCGCGCGCGTGTGTATGTGTATGTGTGTGTGTGTGTGCGTATGTGTTTACGTTTGTTTGTGTGTGTGTGGTGTGTGTGTGTGTGTGTGTGTGTGTGTGTGTGTGTGTGTGTGTGTGTGTGTGTGTGAGTGTGTGTGTGTGTTGTAGTGTTGTGTGTAAATTTTATGTATAGTGTATGTATATTTAATATGTAATAATATTATATATTATATGATATATATAATATATATACATATATTAAATAATATATACATATAGTACATAATACATATAATAATACATATATACATCATACATACATCATACAACGTAATACATACATACATACATACATATCATACATACATACATACATACAAGCATACATATATACATGCATACATACATACATACTACAGAAACATACATACCACATACATACATACATATATACATACATCATGCATACATACACGTACACAGTACGTACATGCCATACATAATACATGATCATACATACATAGTCATACATACGTACATACATACGTACATACATACATACATACATACATACATACATACATACATACATACATACATACATACAAATACATACATACATACATACATACATACATACATACATACATACATACATACATACATACATCATACATACATACATACATGCATACATACTACATACATACATACATACATACATACATACATACATACATACATACATACATACATACATACATACATACATACATACATACATACATACATACATACATACATACAACATAAACATACATTCACACAGACATTAGATTGGATTAGATAACGGAATTTTTCAATGTGAAATGTGGGTCGCTCTCTCTGGGGAAAGCATGTTGCCATAGTATGGAACCAACCTTGTTTCCCTCTCTATGCGTGCATTTTTGCATTTTTGGATTTTCTACAGTATTTTCCCAGTAACAGTTTTTTCTTGCCGTGGGATCTGTAACGCGCGTCAAGTACATACTGCACACGGGACCTCATTTCATCTTTTGATCTGAAAGTTCAGTACCCATGTAACAATCAGTCAAGGTCTTGTCGACCGGGAAGAGAGGAGGTAGGACGGATATCCCTGTCCGACCAGGAATCGAAGCCAGATTTCCCGTCCCACGTCCTGCATGTGTGGCAAGCAGAATGGTTCAGATGTTCGCCTACCAATAACTAAACTCGAGGTTCCAGGGTTCGCTCCCCGTAGAACCCTCGTCTTTTCTCTTCAGTTTGACCGGAAAATCGAACAGCACGTCTAGTCCTTCGGAAGGGGACGAAAAAAGAGTCGGACCCGTGTGCCTTCTGGCTACGCACGCTAAAGATCCCACGGCACTTGAAAACCGTGAAGACCAGGGCATTGACCGGCTGTTTTTGTAAGTAAAGTTGAGAAATTAAAAAGTACAAAATAGAGCTTTTCTTCCTAACAGTGGTACTGAAATAAAAGAAGCACACACACACACACACACACACACACACACACACACGCACGCACGCACGCACGCACGCACGCACGCACACACACACGCGCATGCAAGTACCCACACAGTCATACATCTACGCACACACACACACGCAAACACACTGAGAGAGCGAGAGTGAACGAGAAGAGACAGACAGACCGAGAGAGACAGACAGATAGACAACTCATGGAAACAAAGAGGTGGCCCCTGCCAACATTCGTAGAAAATCACTCTTTGCCTCCTGGTGAACAAAAACATGCATATATTGCATACATGTAAAATAAAGAAAAGTGGCAATAACCTATGAGCACATGATTTATTCAGAGGGAAAAAAACCAGCATTTTATGTAAAAAAAAAACCAACAAAAACTTTTGAGACACCAACAAAAAGAAAGTGAAAAAACAGAGACGAAAAGTAACAGGACAGTCAAGCCATTCTAACAATCTCCTGTTTTATATAAAAATTAAGTATAGAAAATCCAGATTTTGTACTTCTCAAGGTCATTGTGACCTCGAAAAGGAGACAGATGAAACAAAGCTTGACGTGAAGCCAAGACAGTCGTAGACTGTCACAACAGTGAACACAGAATATAAATATGTTTGGAAGTTCCTGAGAAAATGCAGCCTACACATCTTCCTGAACTAGTGGTTATTTTTGGCACCTTGTGGGTCTGTGTGACCTTGAACTTGTCATGATTGTCAATTTCATGCATTTGCCAATCCTCAGTGGTCTACATCTTAACGCAAATCTAGTCAAAATCCACTGGTAAAGAACTAAGAATACCTTGTTCACACACACACACACACACACACACACACACACACACACACACACACACACACACACACACACACACACATACACACACGCACGCACACAGACAAACAAACACACACACATGACCCCCGTTGGGATGCAGAGGGCTTTTGAAAATTCTGTGCTAGAAATTTCCTCTTTTCTGTCACTCTCTTTGTCTCTGCCTTGTTCCTTTGCTCTCTGTCATTTCTTCCTATAACTTTCTGCTTTGCTGATCCATTCACCTGTATGTGTTCGATAAAGTCTTACGTACTTTGTCTAAGATTGATAATTGGTTACATGTATTAGGTGCATTTTTGGCTTTAGGGAAATGAGAGATACGGAAGCAATTGTAGGTTACTTAGGCCCGTTCTTATATGTTTTAGTGTTCCTTAGTTTACGTTTAAATTTGTATTCTGGTATGTATTTTTAAATTCCCTGCGCGATAAATGGGATGGAGTGGTCAATACCACGGGCATCACCTTAGATTATGTGCATGAATGCATTGATATGTGTAGGCCTACTTAATTTTCTTTTCCTTATTTTTTTCCTTCCGGTTGAAGTATTGTGTATGCTTTGAAACGGTTACAGCCCAATATGGCTCTATGCAGTAGGCTGGGCTTTAAACAAAAGTAATAATAACACACAACAACACAACACACACACACACACACACACACACACAAACATCTTCAATCGACATTAAACAATCTCCCATTTCTTTTTCAAAATAAAAGCTTGAAAACGCAGGAAAAATGGATTCCAATCCAGTAACTTTAACATAAGTTACTGATGTCCTATGCAAGTATTTAACATTCACTTCAGAGAGTGCTATGAGCCTAAGTAAAATTTTACGAGGACTAATAATCACATTGACCCGAAAACTAGGCAAAATCCCTTTGGGATTTTATCCTAGTAAGGACCTGTGACCAGTCATTTACTTTCTTGCATTAGTATAAAGCGATACATTCCGGTACTTTCTACTCACACAATTTCCAACATATTTGAATCATCATTATTAACATACGAATTTTTCGTTAGCCTATCGTAAAGTCCAATAGTTCAATATTTATAATTCGTTCATCTTCTTCCTCGAGTGGGCTATAAGTGATGTGAATTTAAACTTGAACTAATTTATTTTTAACTTTTCTTTTCTGTTTTATTTATAAACCAAGATTGACTACACATAAACACCTGCGTTTACCTTTCCTGTTTCTACTCCCCTTCCCAACATCCCTTTTATTATTTTTTTTCTTTTTACATTTATTCATTTATTTATTTATTCGTTTTATTTTTCATTTATCTATTTATTTATCATTATTATCATTGTTATCAAGTATCATGTTTTATTTATTTACTGTTTTTTTGTTTTATTTGTCTAAAATCACTTAAGTGAATAGACATTAAACCAATGACCACCACCCCACACACACACACGCATGCATGCACTCACACACACAGATACACACACAGAATCAGACGACATTCTCTCATTTTCTTCTGAATTTATTAATACTGCTTCTGTTTCAGTGTACAATCAGAACAACGTCTTAATCAATGTTGTGGTACACTCTTTTCCAAAAGATCATTCAACAAAAGTCTTCTACCACACACACACACACACACACACACACACACACACACACACACACACACACATGTGCGCGCACAATCCCATCACACATCGATTTGCATCACTTTCCACTCTTCAGAAAACATGACTAAAAAAAGCTTCATCATCATCATCAGGTGCCCTGTCGCATGGCGTTGCGAACATGGACTTCCATCTGTCTCTATCTCTCGTTGCCCCTAGCATCTCCCCCACCCTCCTCATCCCCAGCCACTCTGCAACTCCGTCCAGCATTTTCTCCCTGGGTCTACCTGGTGCTCTCTCCCTCCAGCTCTCCCGTTGTGACCAGGTGCTCTAAATCCCCCTTCCTCATAAAATAGCCTATAAATGTTGCCTGTCTTTTCCTAATCTTCCTTATGAGTGATCTGCTTGTGTCTGCCTCCATCAAGACTGTCTCGTTTGTTTTCTTTGCTGTCCATGGAACTCTTAACATTCTTCTTAGAAACCACATCTTGGCTGCCTCAATCTTGTTCTGGCTTTGCTTGTTGACTGTCCACGCCTCACATCCATACAACAGTACTGGTTCTATATAACATTCAAGAACTCTCTTCCTGAGTTAACTGATATGTATTTGTTGCTTACAATCACAAAAACAAACATTTGTTTCAGTAGCATTGATGTAACAGCATATGTATTGCCCCCTCCCCCCCCCCCCCCCACACACACACAGACATGGTTCCTGCTGACTATACCTCATAATCTTGCGAATTCATTAATACTGATTTTGTTTCAGCGTACAATCAAAGCAAACATCTTAAACAGCGTCATAGTAAAAAATTTCCACATGATCATTCAATAAGACAGTCTTTTACCATACACACACACACACACACACACACACACACACACACACATATATATATATACACAAAACATGGTTCCTGCTGAATTTATCTCATTATCTTGCGAATTTATTAATACTGGTTTTGTTTCAGCATACAATCAAAACAACAACTTGAACGGTGTCACAGTACAAAAATTTCCACATGATCATTCAGTAAGACAGTCTTTTCCAAATACACACACACACACACACACACACACACACACACACACACACACACACACACACACACACGCACACGCACACGCACATGCACGCACATGCTTGTAGCTGACATTTTCTCATTTTCTTGTGAATTCACTAATAATGGTTAGGTTTCAGCGTACAATGAAAGTAATGTCTTACACAATGTCATGGTACAAAAGTTTCCACACGAACAGTCAACAGGACAATCTTTTACCAAACACACACACACACACACCACACACACACACACACACACACACCACACACACACACACACACACAAACACAAAACAGGTGAACAAAACTGATATCCACCCACCCCCAAACACACACTTGTTTTGTTTTGACAAGAATCAACTTCTCTGTCCTTCAAAAGATGAGGGTGAAAAAGAAGATGAAAATAATGTTGTCATGCTATGCTAACCTTTTACCTCTCCTTAGCATTTCTGATTAAAAGTCCAACTTGTGTGTAAGTGCGGGAGAGGGGGAGTTTGGTTAGCTGGTCAGGTGGGGGGTATTTTTGTTTTCGTTTTTCTTGTGGTGCCAATGTTTTCACGGGATCACCCATGCAAACACACTCACACACACACATGCACACACACAACACGCACACACACACACACACACATGCATGAATACACACATCCCTGAGCAATCTGATGAAACCTGATTGTTCTAATGTTTGGTTTGTTTTCTCTTGTTTGTCAATTTGTTTGATGTTATAGTTATATGGTACAACGCCTTTATGATTTCATATTTTCATTCACCCCATATACACCTCTTTATCTTATTTATTTATTTACTTATTTATTTACTTACTTGCCTTGGCTTTTTTTTTCCGCTTTTTTTTTTCATCTAAAGCACATATGTGAATAGACATTAAAAGAAATAACGAACAAACAAACGCTAATTGGGGTCTAATTCTGGTGATCTGATGACGATGTTTTCAGTACGGTCAAACAAACCCAGTCCTGCTTGGTGTATACATCGAGCTCCTTCCCACTTTCCAATCTGACCACCTCCTTTTGCAAGAATGCAAATCTCATCTGGGAAAAAACCTTTATGTGCAGCCTCCAATCCAGCCAGATATGAATGGGTACCTGACCCTGTTCTGGGTACCATAATACTAATACTAATACTAATAATAACAATAATTACAATATTTACATAGCGCAAAATCTTGATATAAATCAAATCTAAGCGCTAAACATACACATAAGTATGCATGCACACACACGCACACACACACATACCCATGGCTATAAATGGGGAAAAAGAAGAAAAGCAATGGAAAATTATATTAAACATATTATATACAAATATAAATTGCAATGTGATTCCACATCGAGTGGAGACAGGCTGCAGTGGGGGTTGAGTGATGTCAGGATTTTATGCAGAAGAGAAAAGTTGAGTTTTGAGAGCGGACTTGAAGGAGACAAAAGTAGGTTGCTGACGGACTGAGAGAGGAAGTTTGTTCCAGGAAAGTGGACCAGAAACAGAGAAGGCTCATGGACCATAGGTATTGAGCTTAGTGCATGGAAAGCAAAAAGTGAGAGGATCGCAGGCAGAGCGGAGGGTACGTGAGGGAACATAGATCTCAAGTAAGCTTGACAGGTAATCGGGAGCTGCGTTATTGAGGCTTTTGTAGCAGATGGTGTCTAGTTCCTACTGTATGCGCTTTGATACAGGGAGCCAGTGAAGTTGTGCCAGGAGAGGGGAGATGTGGTCAGCTTTTTTCTTTTTGAGTACAAGGCGTGCAGCATTGTTTTGAATACGCTGTAGGATGTGAATGGTGGAGGCAGGAAGACCAGACAGGAGTGAATTGCAATAGTCAATGCAAGACATTATGCAGGAGAGAACAAGTTTTGCAGTTGTTTCGACAGAAAGACTCTTTCCTGATCAGGCTTATACGATGGAGGAAATAGTAGCAAGATCTGGGAGTTTGAGAAACAAAGTTGTTTACGGAGAGGGTAGTCAAGGTAGACACCAAGGTTCTTAGCTGAATCAGAAATTGGGACTGACGTGTTACATAATAGGAGAGAAATAATATCAATATCAAATTTGTATAAAACAACAACCTGGAAAGCAAGGAATCTTTAGTGCTTTGCATTTTACAGAAAATGTTAGGCATAACGAAAACACAAGTCTACAACAAATCAATGATACAAGCATGATATGACTTAGAACAAGAAACGAAAACAACAGTATTGCATGCGGATGTATGAAAAGAACCACCCTGCTCCCTTAAGAAGCCCATGACAAATCTGTATCACCATCTGCATCACAGTTAGAACATTTACATATATCAAAGAAGACAAATATCACTCAGCAGTGGCAAAGAAGCTGCAGTCCCATAAATAAATAAACACCTAAATAAATAAATAACACCTGACCACGTGGACTGCTGCTCAACTCCACCGTGTTTTATGTACTGGAAATTTTCTTGCCAGAGTTGCAACACTCCGACCACCTGCTCAAACTACCTGACAAGATGTCTCAAAATGAAACTTGGTATCAAACTCCATGCCAAAATGTATGACTATAATGTAAAATACATAATACTTTACCACACACTTGAGCTTTTCACAAAACAAACAAGAACAAGTATACTGCTATAATCTTAACAGCAGTTATCTGAAGTTTCGAGCAGACTGGTTCCTCCCTCCCCCCCACATGAAAAAAAAACAAGAGTGTTTCATCCCTTGGATGCAAGTTAAATATGTCATTTTCTATTTCATATTGCTTATAGCCCAGCCGACCACTATGGCCATATCAGGGCTAACACCACGTCAAAAAGAAAAGAACAACCCGTTAAGATAAAAGAACAGTGAAAACCCATGTTCACCGTCAACCTTGCAAATCTAAAATGCCATTAAAGCAAAACACAAAATAACATCAAGTGAAATCTATTGATCTCTTGTAAAAACTGGAAAATTGCATCAGGAGGGACATCTCGGAAGAGCTTCTTTAGGGTCCGCCGTGTAGTGCTTTTGTCTTACATCATATAAGTCCCAGCAATCGAGGAGGAGGTGTCGGATGTTTAATGGCTCATCATAATAATTTAACTCCTTCTCACACATTTGTTTGTATGGATGGTTGTGCATGATTCTCTAAGTATTGTATACATCAAACTTATGAGTTAAATAGCATAAATGGATGAAGAAAATATTCACTTTATGTAACTCATGCCTGACCTATTTGTTCTAGAATTTGTTCGTTTTCCTGTAAATTTTCATTCTTTTTTTACATTAAAATGTGTTCTTGGTATTATGTGCCAAGTAACATATAAATTATAACTGACACGGAAAAATCTTTTTCAAGCTTAATACAACTTTTGAAAAGTCTCATGATGATACAAATTCTCAACCAGCAATCCTCAAGCTCTGAAAAGAAAAATTTCCATCTACAAATAAATAATAGATGAACCATAAAGAAGGAAATAACAACCAAATTTATGCTCCTCGCTTTTCTTTTAGAGACATTTGCACAGATATCAAACTTCACTATTCTTGTTCAGAGTTCTACGTCGACTCATTTCCTTCTGAGCATCATAAATGACTTTCTGAATATTGAACTTCACATCTGCCTGTAGATCTTCATCCAACTTTCCAATTTCAACCTTCACATAGTTCACAAATGCCACCTCTGTGTCAGTACTGGCACCATTTGAAGTCTTCTCCACCAAGTTTGTAACCAATGTCTGCAACAGGTGTGCCATCTGACCGCTCACTGCTTCACTTACCTGTTCCGTCACCTGGCTGGCAAAACCAGACATGTCACATTCGCTATTTGAAGACGGGTCTACTGTGTCACATGCTGTGTGATTTGTCGGTTCACTGGACGCTGAGACTATATGATTGTTCATTTTTGAACTGGTTCTATGTTGTAAACATTGGTCTGAGTTGAAGGACCACAAAAATCATCAATTCTAGCATGACAGGCAATACTGCTTGAACTTGCTCTGTTACCAGTGAATGATGACTTTCTATGACTTGTTCCCTTCATTGTTTGACTTGTGTATGAGCTGCTCACCTCCGTCTGTGAAGGATAGTCCGTACACAAAGCAGATCCTTTTTCTTGCTTGATTCTTTTACATGCCGACTCACCAACATAGTTTTCACCAACAAATGAAGAACTAGTGCCTCGTTTCACAGTCTGATCACAGTAACTGCCTTTACTATCTTCATTACTGGTCTGAAAATGGTTGTACTCGGTGGCACAGAACACAGAACTGTCCTTGTGTGCCTCATCTGCGGATGCAAAAATGGTCTTATAGGAAGAGGTGGGAAAGGGGGAGACAACCGATCTGTTGGTCTTTCTTGTTTAATTTTAATTTTACCTGATTCTACGTCTTCCCATTCTCGATAATGTGATGCATTCTGGTGATCACATCCATTTACAGAGTCCGTTTCATTAAAAGCTGTTCCCTTTTGTGGTTGGTTTTTCACTGGCAATGATGGACGACCTCGCAGGCTGTATGCACCTTCTTTCTCATTAACTGACTTATTCTCAGCATGTATGCTGCTTTGATGATGAACTGGATCTTCTCCTGAGTTTTCTTCATCATCACAAAGACTTCCTTCCTGTCCAGAATTGTTTGCCCCAATGTCTCCAGCGCCAGGACTGTTACCCCAACTCCCTTCGTTCTCAACAGAACTTTGGCCATCTTTTCCATTTTCCATAAAGTTTTCATGCAGGAAACTGCCCTCTTGAAATGCTCTATTACAACCATTATTATCACCATCATCATCACCATCATCATCAATCACCATCGCCACTTCTTCCATGATTCCACTAACGTCTTCTTCTTCGACAATTTGAACGTCCTCATCATCAAAGTCTTGGTAAGTGAGCTGGTCTGTGGGGTATCTGTTGGCGGCTGCCATGTTAGAGGAGTGACGGGGGTGGATGAAGTGGTTGCTGGATGAGGCAGGAACGTCACAAGGGGGGTGAACAGCAGCATGATTCCGCGCTGAAGACTGAGGCTGGCTCCCTGACAGTCCTCCCATCAACCGTTTCTGTTAAATAAGAAAATAAAAAAATTATTTAAAAAAAAGCAATCACACACACACACCACACACACACACACACACACACCCCACACACACACACACACACACACACACACACACACACACACACACCACACACACACACACACTTATGATTCTGTGAAGATGGAAAATGTGCAGAAATGAAATTGAAATGAAGATCAAAAAGTGAGCAGAAATGAAGTTACAATGAAGATGAAAAAAGTGTTAGAAATGACATTTAAAATGAAGATGAAAAATGTGTGTAGAAATGACATTAAAATACAATAAACAAGCATGGGAGAACTTGAGTGTACCATGATGAATGTGTAAAATCATTTACATAAGATAAAAATGTAATATCATTATATATATCTCAAAAATGCACACTCTAACAGAAGATAACAAATAGTTTAATATCATACAATTTAGTACATAAAAGTGTTAGACTGCATTTGGTAAAGTGTTGTAGCAATTCATTAGAAATAAAATGTGTGTAGTATGACATTAAATACAGTAAGTTGCAGAAATACTCATTAACATAATAAAGAGAAAGACCCTAAGAGATGACAAGTTGTAGAATGAACATTAAATGATTAAGAAAAAGTGTTCGTACAATGATCATATAAATGAAGTAACAAAATGTGTAGAAATTGCACCATTTTGGTGAAAATTTAGGTAATATGACATAAACTGAAGAAAAAATGTTAGAAATGACATTATTAGGTAAAATGGTGTACAAATACTTAAAAGACAATAAAAATGTTGAAATGCATCAAAATCCTACCTGTTTTGTTGCGTCCATATGTCTTTTAAAACTTTCATCCAGACAAAAATGATCATTTTTATCCAATAATGCACTCTACTAATGCAACTGGTGTCATACATTTTTTTTTTTTCTTTGTGTGTGTTGCAGCATTTCTCTGAGAATTTATGTTGTTAGGTATTTCATTATAATACAGTTAATAGCAGAACTACTCATTGTTTTACATCTACATAGAAGCAGACAAGCCCTAACCATGGATCCAGTATTACGAATACACATGACATGATTTCAAGAAACTGATTCCTACCGATGTCACGAGCGTAAGTATGAAGTAACAAAAGTATAACAACTATGCCACCATTTTTGTATTCATTTTAGGTAATAGTACCAGGACCTCTAGCAAACATTCTCTGACTGTTTTCAGGTTCTAATGGTTACACCAATACTTAAAACACAAATATATGAAATGTCATACTTTTTGTATGTCAAAATTCTTTTTACAATACAGGCAGATCAGATCAAACATGGTCAGTTTGTACCAATACTGTCATTTCTACTATCAATGTGTCTACATTTCTTTTTTTTTTTCTTTGTGTGTGTGTGTTTCCATGTTAGAAATTACATTTTTCTTTTTGTGTAAACGTTTCCCAGTCCTTACCGCAAGTACCATATTTTTCTTCAATACAACTTTCATTTCACCTGCAGTCACTCATATTTTCTTCTAATGAAAAAACATGCAAGAGAAATAAACAATCAAACCCCACCCCACATTCAAGCACACAAAACACACCACACACACACACACCCACACATATACACACACAGACATCTTTTCACACTTATCTCAGTCTTTCTAAAGAATAAGAAAAGATGGTGTTTCAGTTTTTTTCAGAGAAAAAAGGAGATGTTTGAAAAACTTGACATTCTTGTTGTTATTGTTGTTGTTGTTGATTTTCTCCAACTTAAAAACCAGATGTTGTGAATACTTTTACTGTCAGACAAGTGTTAAGAGCGAAAAAAAGAAACAGACCTACAGAAAGTGTGCATGTGTATATGTATGTGTGTTTGTGGTGGGGGGGGTGGGGGGGGGGGGGGGTGCATGCATGCGTGTGTGTATCCACATGTGTGTGCAAGTGTCTGCATACTATTGCATGTGTGTTATCTTTCTTTCGTGTGTGAGGTACAGGTTCCTCTCTCTAGAAATGCATCATAATAATGCAGTGCATGTGCACATGTGTGCATATGTGTGTGGTTGTGTATTTCAATGAAACCTTGCATCTAGGTACAATGGAATCAGACTTTGACAATGAAAGCACCTTTTATACAATAGTTCATTAGCTCTGGCAGAATTAAAAATCAGTCAACATTCTCAATTATCAATATCTATGCTCAATCTGTCATCAACTTGGCAAAATTCAGTGCACACCAATACAGCCTGCTGTAAATGGGTACCTGACCCTCTTCAGGCTAAGGAAAGGTAAAGCAACAACAGATTGGAGTTGAGTCTCAGAAAAGTTGGATCTCTACCACCTCACTCCCTATGACCTCAGGGTATAGGACAATCTTTATCTAGACTAACCTCACAAACCATCTTGACTTACATGGAAAGCCCTGACCACAGGTGTGTCAGTCTTTCGTGTCGTGGAGAAAGGTCGCAGGAAGGAGTCAAGCATAGGGAAGAAACGCCACACAGGCCGGTAGCACGGGTCAGCACCAGACGCCATGGACACCGCACTTTGACGATCTCTTTGCTGTAGCGAGATCTCAAGCTGATGATCTTGTCTTTGACTTGCTGAACTGTACACAAATCACAAAAACAAAATTGTACAAAAGTCTCATTAACCTCATGAATAAATGTATAAAAAGAATTGTGACACAGAAAATTGAAACTTTTCAAAAGCTACAGAAATTCACAAGATTTATCAACATTTAAATTACTTTCTGACCCTGCCATAAAAAAGATAGAGGAGGAGAGGGGTTGTTTCTCTTTCAACCTTCAACTATCATATTATATATGTATTTGTATGTATAATTTATATAAGAGAGAGACAGAGACAGAGACAGATTTGAGAGATACATACATAATCTGTTTGTGTGTATGTTTGTGTGTATGTATTGAGTGCATGTGTGTGTACACATACTAGTAATATGTATGCATATGCACACATAGTCATGACACACACACACTTACTTACATACCACATTATCATTCATGTTGTACAAATAATGATAGCTTATGAAAAAGTGTGTATTTACTATTTACGGAAGTGAAAAAATAAACAAAACAAATTCAACAGATTTGCACTTTGTTATGGTAAATAGTGGATACACTGTTATTGTTACTTAACTTACTACCAGCAGAATTTTTAAATAAAAATTTCAAGATGAAATTTCCAGAAGAGCAAGTTACAAACATGTCAGTCTGTGAATCATCATTTTTTTACTCACTATATTGAAGGTCTTAATTAGTAATTAATCTATAATCTTTCAATAGAGATTTCATTTTTATGTCATCAGGAAACTGGAGACAGCACTTTTCAGTGAAATATTCCAACAATTTTCATTATTCAGTGTTCTAAGGGTTTTTACACTACCAGCACAGGTCTCCAAATTTGTATTTTAATTAATTAGGCTTAATTACTCCAGTTGATGAATACATTTACAATACACACACACACACACACACACACACACACACACACACACACACACATATATATATATATATATTATGATATATATATATATATAAAGAGAGAGAGAGAGAGGAGATATGAAATGATTACCAGTACTATAATCTGCAAACCTACAGTAAATTATTTATACATAAAATAAATACACACGTTGAACACTTTCAAGGATGGTTATTCATGAAAAACTAACTAATTATTACATAGTGAATGAGCTTAATGATACTGAATAACTGTCGTGAATTATTATGATAATTACCTTGACACTTTACTCAACAATTTTCAAGCCAGAAATTTTATTATTTTGGAAGCAGTAAGGATATTTTTCAAAGGAATATCAGTTCATTTTCACTTTGGCCAGTTAAGGCAATGAATAATTAATTAGTACAAACTACAATGGTCCAGCGATTTATGAAGGTCTTAGTCATTTTAGGCAAAGAAAGACCTTTCTACTACTTTTTTTTTTATCAATCGGTTCAGTTGTTCTAAAGTTATGGTGCTTTTTGTGAAGAAATGGCACACATGCAGTCACAGTTTTTGCTATGTATCAATGAAGTGACAACATCAAAAATGAGTCAAAAAAAACAAAACTTTCATCACATTCAACCAATCTAAGAACTTTATATACTATTTCAATCTTTTTTTTTGGGGGGGGGGGGGAGAGGTGAGGTTGATTTTTGTTTTGTTTTTTTGTGGGGTGTGTTTGTTTGTTATGTGTGTGTGTGTGTGTGTGTGTGTGTGTGTGTGTGTGTGTGTGCAGGGCTCCCACTGAGAAAAAGCAAAAATCCCTGAAAATCAGGCGGGGGGTGAAAATGTACGTTTAAGATGGCGCAATCTGACACATATCTGAGCTGAATTCATAATCTTTTTTTTTTTTTTTCGCGGGGAAAAAAATCTTTTTTCGCAGATTCTCACTCTCGGTTTTCGCGGAAATCCGGGAATTCGTGGGAAAGTGGGAGCCCTGTGTGTGTGTGTGTGTGTGCTGTAACATACCTACATAAATGATTGATGTAAGGAATATACTTTAAATATTTGGTACATACTTGACCAGTCCTTTCCCATCGAACGCGAGATCGTTTGCAAACTTTCAATTCGCTTTGGCTTGTTGGTATGGTCTGTCAAATTCACATTCCACAACAACTCTTGCTGCTGATACAACTTAATGAAGGCTTCTGTGTCTGTATTGTTTAAAGAAATACTGGACTCTCCAGGCTGATGTAAATGCGGTCTTAAAACATGCATGTACATCCCATACCCTGCTGCGGCAGCCATCTTGAATAGTATTTGTCAGAACAAAAGTCACATGACTGCGCTGCAAAAGCTGGTTGGTCAATTTGTCAACACTTGTCACTGACAAATGAGATTTTTTGTTTCAGCTGTCATTTGTGCATTTGTGCTTTCTCACAAGCGTTCTTTTTATTCTTAGTGTTTTGCACGTGTACCATTTCAGTGTTGGTTCGTTGTGATAAGTTTACTGTTATTAAAAACTGTCTACAGTCACCAAATGTCAAAACCGAAACGAACCGATGACAAACGGGATCTCCGATAACAAGCCGAAGGGAAATAACTCTATGTCCTTATAGATGCAAACATCGAAAGCGTTATGTCTCTTAGAACCTCTGGCGCCTCGTTTCCGACTTAGTCTAGCAGACACGGAATCAAAACAATAAGTGAAAACAAAATACCCGTGTTATGATTTGTGAACTTAAAGACATAGGTCATTGATAGGCAGAAGCTGATGATTGTGTGGGTATAGTCACTGTTTATTCTGTCATTATCTGTCAAAGTCGTGATTGTCATGTTGATGAACGCAAGAAAGTGTGCAATGTACGGCTGCTGTGCATCAATCAAGGAATTATTCACAACAGAGAACCACTCCTTTCGTTATTAACTTTTGACTCGATATTGCGTAATTTAGATTACGCGGTAAATAAAAGTAAGGGATAGAAACATTGGATAGCACTTTAAGCTCTGTTGGTATATATTACAGTTCCACGTGTTTGAAGTTTAGTAATTCAGCAGTTTTCAATTTAAGTGTTAGAAAAAAAAAAATAGGGCGTCGATCATTTGATAAATTACTGTAGCTAGTGAAGGCGAAGTAGAAAGTTCAGGGTAACATCATGATTTGTTTTTTCTACAAAGCATTGGTTAACTTTACAGATTTTGTTTTTCGTTTTTGCTGTTGTTCTTGTTGTTTGGTTGTTTTAAGTTCCAATTGCATGCCTTGATGTTAACCACATAGGCCATGATTGATGATAGGGCGATGGACTGTATCATCATATCATGTATGTACTGATGTAGGTCAATGTTATTTTGCTGTTCTTTATTCTTTATGGCCAATGGTTGCTAATAATGTTATTTGGTAATGTGTTCATGTCCGTTATTTGTTTAAAGTTTAGTAATCGTCTGTGATCTGTTCACAGGGATGACAATCAATAAGTGGTTAGGTACAGTACATCAGACTCACAGTCAGGTCTACATATGACCTTGTGCTGGTCAGTGAAGGATGAAGATTTTTTTTCACTTTGTGCAGACCAGTTAGGTAGTGCCTCTTCGGGTTTATATAACTTAATTATAAGTTGAGGATACTGCTGCAGGTAAATTTGTGGTAAATTTGGTTGGAGTGCATGTTATATAGAATTGGTTGAATGTATTGAATCCCTCTTGTCATCAATCTTGAGTTTCAGTTTCAGTTTCTCAAGATGATGTCTCCATGCTCAGAACGAATTCCATAAGCATTAACGTCACAGGTGCCATGTGTATTGTGATCATGGCACAAGTCTTCAGCCTGCACATGAACCCATTGAGCTGGCCAGGACCTGAAGCCATACCTAGACTATGTTTTACCTAGTCTATATTTAATACTAGTAATTTATCAACCTATCACTGGAATAATCTTGGTTGCACATAAATGTAAATTTTCAATCTTGATCAAACTGGAAACAAACAACACTGTTATGTTACCATGTAAAATGCGTGGACTGATTATACAATATAAATGAACTTTTTTATTGTTGTTGTTGCAGGATACAAGGTTTGATATCTGCTGTGTGTGCAAAGCAGATACTGTTTTGAAGAAACGTTAACGTGAATAAGTCTGAAAATGAATAAAGTAAAAGCGTGGTTTAAGAAGACTTTTATGCCTGTGGATGATTTTGCGGTAAGTGAAAACTGAAATGTGCTGTCCACCCAGGTGTACATGTATGCATGTTTACACACTCATGCTCACACACACACACACACGTATACACACACACTCCTCTCTCTCTCTCTCTCTCTCTCTCTCTCTCTCTCTCTCTCTCTTCTCTCTCTCTCTCTCTCTCTCTCTTCTCTTACATACACATACACACTCACAAATACACTTAAACACGTACACACTAACACATTAAGCATGCATACACAAATGTGTGCATATGCCTGTGTGCACATAGCACCTACACATGCATGCATGCCCTTACCTGCACACATATGTACACACATACAAAGTGAATCTGATGTACATGCACTCACAAATGTGCACACATGCACGCACATTTAGAATTATACTTATTTTTGTACACACAACACTCATACACACATACACACACACACACACACACACACACACACACACACACACACACACACACACACACACACATACACACACACACACACAAACGCACAACACACACACACACACACACGCGCACACACACACACACACACACACACACCCCAACACAACACAACACACACAACAAACACAACACAACACAACACAACACAACACAACACAACACAACACACAACACACACACACACACACACACACACACACACAACACACACACACACACACACATGCTCAGACAGGGCGGGCTCCTCCTGGGAGTACAAAATCAAATGTCTGTGTGAAACATATGAAAATTAGGAAGTTGAAGAACACGCAGATACACACACCATTTTTGAAGTAGACCCACTAGTTTTGTTGTTGAAACTGAATGAAAACTCATTGATGGTTGTATTTTAAATCTGTACTATTAACATTTTTAAAAAAATGTGCAGAGTGCATTGTGAAAACTATTTGAGAATGTGCCTTTGATGTGAAGTTACATGTAGATCAACTTGTCTAGGTTTTGGTAATGATGCTCTTGAGAACAAGAATAAAGCCCACAACTCTCACTCAGCCCTATAGGTCATTATTTCCATGTAAAGGCTAACTGTATATGATGCAATACAGATGAATTGTATGTTCAGTGTGTAGCCAAAAGTAGCTGCAGCCTAGTTTCAGATAGTATAGTCCATGCTTTCAAATTTAATGTGACTATAAAGTGTGTAAGAAAGAAAGAAATTTCTTTGAAGTTTCCAGCCTTGTTTCCACTCTCTCATTGACCCTCCTTTTCTCACTCTGATGCAGTTTCCCCCTTGCAGTAACAAAGACACAGATGCTTTATTTTTCAGCAGTGGAACTTTAAGCCACTTTTCAGATTTTCTGCGCCATGCAGATCTAATAATACATACATACATAAGTTACATTTGTTTGAACTACAAATACAAATAAAGAAATGCATCAATAAATCGGAAACATGATACAGTTTCAGTTTCAGTTTCTTAAGGTAGCATCTCTGAGCTCAGAAAAAATTCCATATGCATTGGTGCTATCTGATGGGTGAGATCCAAAATGATCCAGTCACAAGCCTTACATGATGGCAAGGTCTTGAGGTCCTACATAGCGTATGGGTTCTTTGTCCATCTTTTGATAAATCTTATTGAAACAACTAATATTGTAAATAAGTGTATTGCTTCATTTGTGATGTTTTGTAAAATGAAAACAAAAACAATATATAAATAGATAAATAAATTCCCGTCTCCCTCTCCCAGGACTACACGAACACGAACACCCTGTTCATTCACATCATAAAAACCCACCTACAGACAACTAAATTCAACCAACACCCCCTTGGTACTCTCTGTCATGATTTATTGTCACTAGCACCCTAATTCTCTTGGCCCATTTTCTACCTAAAATTCACAAAAACCAAACATGCGCATGCATGCACACACACAGACACATACATACACACGCACATACACACACAGTCGGTATTTATATCACTTATAATCTGCTCGCCACATACTTCTTTGCTCTTCTTCCAGTTTTTTCTTTACCTTTCTTTTATCTCTGATCCACAAAAAGCGCAAACACTTTTCATTCCATGCTGCTGAAGTCTGCACAGTGTTATTTGTACTTTTGAGATAGTTCCAGTGTTTGTCTAATGGGTGATAGCTCTGGTTTTTCCTTTCGTGGTTGAGTTTTGACACTTCGTCTAATTATTTGTTTTTGAGTAAGGTGATCAGTGGCATGATGACTCTGTTTTTGTTTGTGAAGATTTGATTTTAAATGTCTGAAGAGGTCCAATCTTCCAAATTTAAGAGAAAAATGAAGAGAAGAAGACTGAAACTTCCCTGCTGCTTCGTCCAGTGAGAGAAGAGGACTGAAATGGACTCCAGATGGAAGACACAATAGAGGAAGGAAGACTGAAGAACATCTGGCAGTGAACAAAGAGGGAACCTTAAGGGCCTGAAAGTGAAATACACTTGGGTGACATATGATACAGAGATTAAGCCCAGAACAGACAGAAGTGTTGCTTTGTTGCTATCATGCATGCCAGTGGCATGGTAGGCAGTAAGTAAGTAACCCATTGAATTTAAATTTCTGATGGTCTTTGAAAAAAGGATACTTAC